>JAZKLR010000265.1:6000000-6445945 GCA_037103525.1 Ganaspis brasiliensis | reverse complement strand
GTACAGATCCGCCTTTAATAAGTCAGACTTGGACCCGAAAGGGGTGCCAATAAGCAATAACTACCCCTGATATTGAGATTAACACAATTTTCTAATCTTGCCATTCTCGTAAATCTGAAGCCCATTAAATTTTAAAACCAAAAGTAACCAATTTACTTACTTTTTGTATAATTATTATATTTTAATAATATAAAAGAAATTTAAAAAAGAAATATATTAAATAAAATCTAACTCTTATGTGTTGGCAAAAATTTATAGAATGGGTCGCATGCATGTGTTTTTTACTTTTCCGTAAGGTGCTCCAATCACTCCACATTCTCCTGACTCTTGACCGTTTTCAGAAATAGAATCAAGTTAAAACACTTTTTGAGATTTATTTTTTTGTCTGAGAAAAGGGATACGCAAAGGGATAAAAGAAAATACATGGAAAATATTTTCTTTTCACTACAAATAGAGCTTTCGAGTTGCACACTCAGATGGTATTCCGTCGTTTCACATAAATATCTTAAATCATTTCTGGGCGTGCGGTTTACCCAACGTCGAATGAAAAATTCAGGAAGCATGCAAGGCTTTCAGCGCTTCTTTATGAATTCTACTTTTCCTCGTCTTCCGTACCTGTCTTTATTTCCTCTCTGATACTGCTCTACGATGTGTCGCGCTTACACGTAGACTGAGAAGGTCGACCAATCTCATTAGAGGTGAAAGAGAGTGATGCGAAAAAAGAAGTGAAGCACAGGAAGACGTCTGGCTCAAGCTAAGGCCTCTGTATATTAAATAAAGGACACCGGAAGGGACGGTACGTCAGATCCTTGTCCTTGAATGTTTCACACAAAAAAACAAGCCTCGACCTTTGACCCAAGAGCGCTTGAAAATCAATATTATAAGCCTCTTAGCATCCATAAAGCAAATTAACGGGTTTCATTTTAATAGAATGTCCTCACGGAGTTCTGACAAAGACATGATATTTCAAATAGCAAGCTCGAATAGAATTCAGGAATATTTTTAGACTACTTTTCAAGATGATATGTATTCTTCAGATATAGATCTTCTTCAGAATATATTAGCAGAGCTACTACTTTTTAAAATTACTTTAATGCCTTTTTTATAACTTACAAAAAATTGTCGAATTTGGTCAACGAAACAGGTATACCTAATTGATTTTCACAATTCAATTTTTTAAAAAATATATCCATCCATCTATATAAAAAATTTATTTTTCGCTATAGTGGAAAAATTTGTAGAATAAATCTTCAATGTATCTGTAAAATAATTCAAATTCGTTTGTAAAATATTCTTGAAATTTACCTCCATATAGAATATTCTTGAAATTTACCTCCGTATAGAATATTCTTGAAATACATAGCTACAAGATCTTCCTTGATTTATAAATATTTTCCTTAACATGTTTTACAAGATTGTGCAGCTTTGTGAAAGATATTCCAAGAGTATTTCTGGTATGTTTTGTGATATTTGGATGTGTTATATTCATAGAATCAAATGTTATTCAACAATTAATTTTTACTTTCGATTTTCCAGTAATGTTCCAGTTACTTTTCAGCAATATTCTATAGTTATGTTCTTAAAATATGTCCCAAATAAATTTAAACTATATTAGAAATATATAGTTAGAAATAGGGGAAAGTATAGTTTAGTTAAGGTTTAGCTACGTTTTGAACTTTGCCCAGAACTTCCGATATAAGTCTAATTTAGCATTTTCTATTATGTGGATGAAAATATCTTTTAAAATGAAATTTTTGTAATGAATATTTTGATGAAACGAAACAAACGCCATGGTCCTACTTAAATAACTATTTCTAATATAGACTACTTTTTCCCACTCTAAAAATATAGATAATTCATCAATTAAAACTGACCAAACTTTATGAAAAGCAGAAATTTCTCAAGAGCATTACTTTTATTGTGCTATTAAGATCCGTGATTAAATAATGATGGTACATCTTTACTTTTTCAAATTCTAATTTTCAAGAAGCATCTTTATAGGTCCCAAGTGCCGGAACTTGCGCTTTAAATAGCTCGTTTCAAACCCTATAAATCGTAAGATGCTTCCAGAAGTGGAATTAAAATACAGCACTTTACTTTTTTTTCGAAGGAACAGAAGTTGCCAACCTATTTTAACCATCATCGAGTGCCATTATTTCACACGAGGTGGAACTAATGGCACTGTACTTTACTTTTTCGCTTGTAAAAAATGCATTTCATCACTTACCTCATTTTTTGTCAACTTTTCCATTATGACGAAAACTTTTATGTTTTGTTTCTTGTTCATTATTATTATTATTATTATTATTATTATTACTACATAAAATAACATCAGTATCATTTTCAGATAAGCGTAGCTATTTTTATTCAGGGGACAGACATAGTCCCAAAGTAATTTTTAGTCAATATTACCCCCTCTACTTCCTCTATATTATGTGTGAGCTATTCTGGAAACGGTATGTCTGATATTGATATGTTGTTAAAAAATTACGACAAAAGTAAGTTTTTAATTATGTAAAAAAACGAAGGCCATTTTAGTTGTTTGTGGTGTTTTTATTTTAATATCTTATTTTGATTACATGTTTCGACCCAAGCTTGGGTCCTTCTCAGTCGAAATAAGATATTAAAATAAAAACATCAAAAACCACTAAAATGGCCTTCATTTTTTTACATAATTGAAATGTGGTAACAAAAATATACTAATAAAAGTAAGTTTGACTAAATTTTCAAAATATCATGTTTCTTTGATTTTATAGATATTTAAAATATGCTTTTCGTTATTTTGAAGCTTCATTATCTATCTGTAAGTCATGCTTATTATTAAGGTTCAGTTTTGATTTTATTTAATAGGTGAAAGTCTAAGCTTTCGATTAGTATGTTTACAGAACTTATCCGACAAATATAGTTTTAACGCTATAACATCAAAAAAACTGATTTTTGTACTTTCCTTCTCGGTCTCCCCTAACTATAATAAAATAGTTTTGTTGACAAATTTACGCATACCAAATTGCGATTAAAATTGAAATAAAAGTAGTTGGAATTACAAAATAATTTATTAGAAATTAATACAAATTTTGTTTGCGTTTGTAATTTTAAAATCTTTTGTTGGCGTACCAAATATGTATATTTATGTGCATTACACATGGGCCAGTGTGATTCTGATAAAAATTCGTATTGTTCTGTTTTTCACACGGAATAATTATATATCTAAAATTCAAATTAATAAAATTGCTTAAATAAAGATATCTCTAAATGTAGAAGTTCAATCAAAATAATTGTACACGTTGAATGAATAAAACACAAAACAGAATTTTATATCGAGTTAATTTATTTTAATTTAATTAATAGTTTTAAGAAATAAACATTTAATACTTAAAAATCGTTGTTAATTTTTATGGTTAAAAACTACAATTGTAAAACAATCAATTACCAATTAAAAATAAAATTGCACTTTAAAATTCCATTTAAATAAGGTAAAAGTTTTTTCCACTAAAAATGATATATTTAATAATGTTTAAAATAAATTTATTTATTTTTTTCTAAAATATTTTATATGTATTATTTGTAACTGAATAAATACATTTAAAAATGAGGTTAATACTTATTGATTTTACTTTAGCATGATGTGACAATTACCATAGTACATTTACCTTATTTATTATTAATATTTATTATAAACACCAGTATTAAATTATCTCTCATTTATTATCCTCTATATTTGCAGTCATTTTTCGCTATTCAAACAGTTGCTACTTTTTTTTCTGTCATTCAGATAAATGAAGTTGCCATTGTTAATTTTTTGTTATTTGAATAAATGAACTTGCCATTGTTAAACGAGTGTTTCTCATAACGAATGCACCGTTTTGCTATACATACAGCACAAGAAACGAGAGCCTTGGAGTTATTTTTGTCCTTCGGTGCCGTTCCACCCTTCGGCGGATAAATTTATCACTCGACATCTCGCCTAGTGATTCCGCCGGAAACTTTCGAGCGATCACCAAATCTGTAAGTAAAACTGACAATTGTGATTTCTTGACGTGTCTGTCATTTGTCAAAATTGGAAAGTCTCTTACAGAAATAGTTTCGAGAGAATTTTCAGCGTCGATAACAATTAAAATTTTATACGAAAGTTATTAATTCACACACTCTAAGAGTGTTTTAAAGTGAATCTCTACTCGAACTGGAGTCAAATTTCACTCTTTATGGAGTGAAGAATTCGCTCCAAAAAAATTTAGAGAGTAATTTTAAGAATAAATTATCCAACTGAAACAATTCTCATGTATATTATTATTACTGTGTTGTAAAAGATATGAATAAAAATGCTAATTGTTTTATAATACTTCTGCATTAACTTGAATTGAATAAACAATAAACAAGCATATTCTCTAGAGAGAATTGGTCCATACTGCCCTCCAGAGTAAAAGCATGCAGGTAATTAAAATACAGTAAATTCAATTGGGAATCGAGCCAAGCTCTTGCATGATTCAAAAGGATCGGTTCCTCCACCTCCTCATTTTCAATAATTAATCATTGGTCCAAATCACTAGGTCTATTATTCCTATCGCAGATTCCATCTCAATTTATTAGGTATCGAATTGCTCTCACAAACTCGTTTTCCAGACGTTATATAACGCAACATTTGGCAATCGGGGTCATTTTTAAGACCCCTTTTTTATGTTGGATGAAAGGCTTTTACCAAACGGTGTTTACATGAGAGCTTCAATTTTTATTGGTCTTCTAATTTTAACTTTCTTTATATTGCGATTTTCTGAACCATCAACAACAAAATTAATGATTTAGGGGAAGGTGGGGCAAAACCGCTAGGTTTAAATTTACTGAAGCACAAATTTTTAACTATACATTCAATTGGAGTCATTTTTGTTTGTTACACGACTAAAACTAACCAGTAACAGATTTTAATAGTCGTTATTACATTTATCATAATCATAATTACATTATTTAATTGTATTTAAAAAGATTCAAATTAGCGGCTTTGCCCCAACTGTTGTGGCAAAGACGTTTTTGCTAATATTATTATTGCAAATATAATTAATGATCTAAAATATACTCTAAATAACATTTATTGGTGCAATAATTATAAAACATAAATATTTTACAGATTTTAAAAGAGATTTAATCGATTTTATTGAAAATAATGACGACTTGTATTTTTAACCTCATATTTTCAATTTAATTGTTTTTTATTTTGTTTCAAAATCTACTTTATCGACTTTTCAAAAATAGAATGTTTTTTAAATAACCATGCGAAAATATGATTAAATAATAATGCTTATTTAATGTTCAAAATTCATAATTTTTTTTCAAATTAGTAGTAAACGGTAATAAATAATTTAATGATTAAATAATAATAATAATAATAACAATAAATTTAACAGACAAAAATAGTTATTTGTTTTGATGAAAAAATGCAGGTTAAAAGTTGATTAGCATGAAGTTTCCATAATTTAAAATTACATGCTAATGCAGTTTTTAATATTCAATTGTTTTTTATGAAATATTTTCCAAGCGTCTTTGCCCCAAACGACAAACCTTTTTTTAATTTAAAATTTTATATATTTAGATTGAAAATTAAACCTGGATTCCACAGAGATTGTGTAGATAAATGATTACTCTATTAGAACGTGACATTTTAAATTTTTTAAAATTCACATTTAGATTCAAAATTTACTAGTTTTGATCAATAAAATTTTCATCTTATACTTGTAAAAACGATTTTTTTGGTATATTTGCCAAAGCATTTTATATTTTTAAGATTTTTTTTTATAAAACAATGGCTCCAGTTACAATTGTGATAAACTTTAAACATAAGTTGAAACGGTCTAGAAATAAGGGATATATTTTGAAAAACGTCTTTGCCCCGCTTAGCGGTTTTGCCCCACTTTCCCCTACTTATTAAGGAGAATTATTATTACAGAATCTAAAAGCTTACAAATTTAATAATTATTTATTTATATTTATTTTTTACATATTTTTTAGAGTAAAAAAAATTCAATCTTTATTTGCACTGCAAAAACTGCTGTCTTCTAAGTGTCTTATTTTAAGACACAAGACATTAAGAAAGCGTCTTACGGTTATTTCAAGCTATTTCATTGGTTAATAATTTTGAAAGATGCTTTCTCATTGGTTTAAAATTAAGACACTTTAAAACCTCTTAAAAGTGAGGACAAAAATATCTTAAAATAAGACACTTGTTTTTACAGTGTGGTTATACGATTAATCAAAGATGATCAATTTTTGTTTACAAAAATAAAAAACTGCGACCTTTATCAAAGTTTCAATGTAAAATTATAATTATGCCTTTTTTAAAGGCTCTCAACCGGTGCCAAAATGTAAGTTTAGTATATTTTTATAAACAAATATTTGTCATTTTTGATTGATCATACGACAGAATTGCTACACTAACCTAATCTTTTATCATATCACTATTGATATATTCTGCTTTATTACCCTCTTTTTTAACAATCTTTTTCGTGGTTTTCATATACGTATTGACAAAGAAAACTATCACCACGGACAGGGAGGCGCCACTTATATTAAAACAAAGATGGCCGACATCAGTGTGGTTTTTTAAAGAAAGTGCAATGTAACAGTTGGTTTTCAACGTTTATTTTTGCAATAAGTTATTATATTCTAATTGTATGTGTTATAATTTATAAGAAAGTATGTTAACTTTAAGCTTAAATAGTTTGTTTTTTTCTGCAAAGCTGCTCCGTCAACTAGAAATATGATAGAAGGTTAAAATGTAGTTAATTCTGGCACGATAAAATTGTGCGGAATCAGTAATAAAACTACGAAAAAGCTTCTTATTTATTTGCTGTGCCTTCAAACCAATGCATTATGTTCAAAACCGCACATAATTATAGATGCTTTTTAGTTAATAACATAAAAAGTGAAGTTTCTATAGAAAATATGACTTGTTCCTGTTTTTGTTCTTCACGTTTTTTAACCTTTTAAGCCATCCTGTGTTTTTATCAACCTTCTCAATATTTCTAAAAATATTTTTTCTTTTAATTTGTTTTGTCCTTTCTTCGGTAATTTATGAAAACTTAAATGAGAACTTTAAGCCTTTTTGGAGTTGCAACTACTCACATAGCAAATCCTATTCACTTACAGACTTTCGGAATTTTTGTTCAAATTCCATTATTTTCGCAGAAAATGAATAATTATCAGCTTTCTAATATTATAATTCACTTCTAAAAGTACTTCAAAATCTTGTTTTCTTTTAAAAATACTAAACGCAGGGTATTAACATTGTCAATTTCCACTCTGATGTCGGCCATATTGGATAGTTCCCAGAATGACCGATAGGGGCGTTTTGTAAATTTAAACTGCCAATAGTCATAGGTATCTACATAGTTTCATATGATTTTCCAGCGTAGTTAGCCTGAAAAAAATAATATTCTGTTGATGATGATGATGATAATGATGATGGATGGTGATAATAAAAATCACATCCTTTCCAAAAACATTGAACGACTGTTATAATAAATTGTTGTTTGTCCGAAAATTTCATTTATTTATTGATTGGCAGTGATATATATTGAAGATATTTGGATGAAAATTCTTGCTGATTAAGCCGGACATTTCCCAACTCGACTGAAACTATGTTATTTAAATGCAAAAATGTTACGCGTATGGGAAAGTAATTTCGCAGCTTCTATTCTGAATATTGATGGAGTAAAAGTACGAAATGAGCATTGTTAAAAAATTTGCTCAAAGGAAAATCGAATATCTTCCCAAAAGGGATTAAATTTCGAATTAATTAAGTTTATAATTTTATACTATACGGATAACAAGAGAAGTTTATAGAATATGAACACGTTAAACATAGTAAAGACCTTTTTCAATCGTCTCTCTGTATAATTATTAAATAATTTTCAGGCATAAAAAATGTTGAAATACTGCAATAAAGTATTTTAAAAAGCTCACTTTTTAAAAGATTTTATCTCAATATTTTCACATTCGTTTTTTCGATTACATTAAAAGTTTTAATTCTAGCGTTAGGATTGAAATTAATCAAGCGCGAATTTACTCGTGTATGAATTTTTTATAAATTTTGTAGTCAATTTTGATTGATTATCGGTTATTTTTCAACTAATAATCGGTTTTTTTTACTGATTGCCGAAGCAAACATAATAAGCAGCTGCAATGTCAGGATGTGATAAACTTGTGGATAAATATATTTAAGTGGTCGCGTGGTTAGGACTTTCAACTTTTGTGCGTGTGTTCGGTCGTATTTCGGTATTCGAATCCCCTTGCGTCAATTATTATTTCTCTTAGAATTATCTTTAAAATAAAAATTCTCCGCCAAGTGTGTAGAAGTTAGGAAACTGTGAAATACTAATATAAGCATCGATAAATTTGATAACTACGTGGGTAGGGGGACACTTTTCCCAAAACAAGTTTCCCAACGATTTTTTTTCCCAACCAAAACTTTTCCCAAAGACTACTTTCCCAAAAAAAAGTTTATAATTGATTTTTTCATTACTAGAACTTCTAAAACGCGCTACGCGTGCAAACTTCTTGTGTCCTCCTAATTTCTTTATTTTCCAATTGTCCAATTTTATACTTTACTAATTTCTTTAATTTGCCAATTTTCCAATAACAAAATCTCCAATTTCTCTATTAACCAGTTTACCAATTTTTCTAATTTGCTAATTTTCCAATTACCAATTTTTTTACTTTGACAATTTTCCCATAATAAACCGAATTTCCAATTTCTCAAATTACCAGTTAAAGAATTTTCTATTACTGGCCAAAAGCTGATTAGAGAAATTTTTCATTGAAACACTCAATTATCAAAATTATTCAAAAATTAAAATTACAATAAAAACCAAATAGCAGCTAATTTTTTAAAAGCCTTTGGGGATTTTACTCTGCTAGGATAGTGCTTTCATCCCATTATATTCAAGTCTTGTCCCAATTATTGGTGTTCCACTGTGTAATTTGTTACAATTGTTATAAATAAATTTTAAGTTTGTTACTTAGGTTTGGTTACATCATATATATGAAAAGTTGCGAAATTAAAAAAAACCGCAAGTCTCTAGCTTTATGTTTGAAAAAATTGATAAATAATCACAATAATTTGTTGAAACAATGGTTATTCGAAATTCATATTTTCGAACATCTATAATTAGATTAAAAACATTTTTGGGAAAAGGTTTTGGGAAAATAATATGTTATTGGGAAAAGTTTTGGTTGGGAAAAAAAAATCGTTGGGAAACTTGTTTTGGGAAAAGTGTCCTACAATCAACTGCGTGTTCAGTACTATTATAATATACATTAAAAAATTGATATAATTTGTGTTTCAACTTCTGATACGTACCATATGATTCCAACAATTTTTTTCTCTGCAAAGTTAAACATTTAGTGTAAAATTTAACACTTTTCATGTGTCCCAAACGAACCACTCAAAACTTTGTGTTAATTCAACACACGGCAAATATGTTATATTTGTATATGTTACGTACCAAGCCCGGAATTGTACAGACCGCGAAGTGTACAGCGATTTTTGTACTGAGCGAGCTCGGTACAACGGTTTTTGTACAGAGCTGTAGAAATTTATTCCTAGTCTTTTTTATTCGAAGAATTTAACAAACAACTACCGTAAAACAGGCTAACTTCGCTCATGTAGGGTAATTTCGCTCAGTGGAAACTTTTTTTTTCAAAATTTATTTATTGTTATTTCTAGGAAGAAAAATATAAAATTTGCAATTGCTAATGTTAAGAAAAGTATCAAACTGTGTCTCAAAGGTATTTTAAAGCAGAATTATAGTCAAGTTTTAATAAAAATAATATTTATTTAAAGATGTCTATTTTGCTCATTGAACAAGTAGTGTGTAAAAGTCGCTTGTGAAACCTATATTTAAATTATTTTATGTTAAAATCATGTAATAATCTTATTTCCTATATCCCTGACATGATTTAGCAAAAATAAAATTACTGAAAAGTTGAATAGATTTTGAAAAAAGTCAATTTAAAAAAAATATTTCATATTTGTTGGGTAATTTCGTTCATGAATACAATGTATCATTCAATTGTTTATCAAGTATATAAGGCTAATTCTCATGACCAAATTCTAAAATTTTATCAAATTATAAAACACAAAATGTGGTTAAATATTTATTCTGATGACTGTAAATGTTATTTAAATAATATTATTTTCTTTCTAATGATTTTAGAAAGTGATTATAGGTTGTAAACTAACATATTTTTGTTGTTAAAAATTAAAATCATTAAAGTTGAGCGAAATTACCCCACATTGAGGTGTTATTTCGCTCACAGTAAAAAGGTATATTAAATAGGTTTACGCAATATATAGTAATTTTTTTACTTTGTGAAATTAAAGAGGAAGGGTCAGAGATTATATATTTGCAGTACCAAAATTTATTATTAACTTTTTCCTATACTTTTTTAAAAAAAAACATAAAAATTTGAGCGAAATTAGCCTGTTTTACGGTAATTTATATTAATATATTTAATATAAAATTAGTAATTTTTTTTATTATTCTTATTATTTTTGTATTATAATAATTATTATAATAAAATATTTTGAATTTTCGGAATTATTAACTCTTGATCGATTTAGAAATAACTTTCTTAACTTTTTAAATGAAAGAAAAAAAGTCAAATAATTGAAATGTATAAGCCATAAATTTATTAAATATAATAGAGATTCAACTGGTTCCTGCTGTACTATTGGGCAAGAACTCCATCCTTCGTTCCAATTTTTATTTTACTAATATATAGTTATTTTTCACTAATTGATGAAACAAAATATCAGCCACGATTTTACTATTAATTAGTTATTTTTAATCCATTCAGGTTGAGAATATTAAGGTAGTTAATAGTAATAATAGTAAGGTTGAGAGAGTAAGGATTTGATATGTAGTCTTTAAATCTGAATTAGTAAAAAAACTACTTTTTAGGGGTTAACATCGTAAACAAGTTTTTTTTTCAATTAGTAAAAAATAACTAATTATTAGTAGAAAACTACTAATTCAGTAGTTAAATTTACCTAATTAAATAGTAAAAAATAACTAATGTAATTAGTAAACAGAAATCTACTAATTCTTTTAGTAGTTTGACATAACCTAAAAATTACTTTGACTAATTAAATTAGTAGTTTTTTACCAAATTATTAGTAAAAAATTACTATTTGGCATGGTAAACGAGTTTTCACCATATTTACAGAATAACTATTTCAGTCACAGATTTTTCCGTGTACACTGAGAAAAAATTTTGGTATAAAAATTCCTTTGTCTTCACTATAAAAGCGTCATAATTGACAGTCCCCGAAATTTTACCGTGCTGTCTTACAATTTTTAACGGATTTTCTGGTGAAAATTGTGGGAAATCCGGATTTTTAACTGATTTTCTGATGAAAATTGTGGGAAATCCGGTAAAAATTGTAAGACAGCACGGTAAAATTTCGGGGACTGTCAATTATGACGCTTTTATAGTGAAGACAAAGGAATTTTTACCAAAAATTTTTCTCAGTGTAGGTACCAGTAAAATTTAAGCATATCTACTGTGCGAAAAAAAATGTTACAGTCCTGGTTAAGAAATCGTGTCTTGTTTTAAGAATACGCGTATGGAGAGACGAGATCGAGGAAGAACTGAGAGTGGTTAGGATTCAAAGAACACCTGCTCTTCAGGTATGCCGATCTTTTCCACTTCTCTCTATATGTATGCTCTTCTCCTCACGGATTTTGTATCGCCGATCGCGTGCATGATGTCGCATAATAATTTTAGAAACTCTCCATTATCTTTCAAAATAATGATCTGATAAATCTGCAGAATTAATTTTCTTGTCTTAGATTTGTTTTCTTTGATTCGTGTGTTTTTTTAATGTTGATTCGATCAAAGAAATGCAATAATAATATTGAAAAATAATAAATAACACTGAAAGACTATTTAGATATTAACTTTTACTATCGGTTTTATATAAGATAATACTATTGATAATTTAACGAAAGTCATCCGAAAATTCATTGTCCGGCTTTTATTTCCTTGTAATTGTTTAAAAAGTCCACGAAAAACACTTGTAAATTCTGTAAAATTTCATGAAGTTTTCATGAAACATTTTTCAGAAAGACGCAAAATTTTTTTATTTATTTATCTTCATATTTATAAGACGCATTTTTTTTAAGACGCAATATTTTTAAGACAGCCCTTGTTGAATTTAAAATACAATTTTTGTACCTCAATTTAAGAAGCAAAGAATGTGATTATCAGCAGGTAAATTTGCTGAGTTTAAGACAATTAATCTGTAAAATCAGCAGCTGTGTGCTGAATTTAAGAAATGCATTCAAATTCATCCGAACCAAGATCTTATTTTCACACAAACATCAGTAGAAACTCTTTTAATTTCAATTTCAACTTGAAATTGAAATTTAAAGAGCGCCCTTATTTTCACAAAAACCTCAGTTTAAATTAAGGACCACATTATTTTCAAGACTGATTTAATTTCAGGCTTCTCTGAAATTAAGACTTACTTTTTACAGTGTAAATTCTGAAACAAAAAATAATATCTGACATAATGCAGAAAGTTATGTTACAATCAACATCGCAAATGCGTGATACCAACATTGGCGGATCCAGGGGGGGGGGGCCACGGGTGCTTGGCCCCCCCCCAAAATCCTCATATTTAACAATGAGAGTGAGAGAGATAGCACTATAGTGCTATCTCTTTTTCTCTCATGCAATACCCCCTCCAAAAATCTTGTCTGGATCCGCCACTGGATACCAACTTCGCGCATGCGTAACATCAAATATGCGCATGCGCATAGTTTTTAATTTAAAAAACAGTGACAGACTTTTCTGTCACCTGTGACCAGAAAAAATTATTGTCACAGGTGAAAATTTTTAAGATTCTTAACAATATATGAAAATACGCTGAAATCTTCTGCGGACGACTGTTAAAACTTATTGCCTTTCGTAAACTTTAATATTATAATCTTTTTACTTACATATGTGACGCTCCGCGAGAGAAGGGACCTATCGCTGAGAAAGCAAACTTTAAAGGACGGACATGCAAAGAGAAGGAAGAAAAATCGAGACGCTTAACATATCTTTGTTTGAATCTTCATAACAATAAAACTAATTGCAGGAATTAAATTTTGATTTTTGGAACTCAAAAAGCAACTCAAAAACTATCAATTACCATAAAAAAAATGAAATCAATAAAAGACAATTTCAAGAGACGGTCGTTCAAATAAAATCCAAAAAATGCGATACACTTAGCACGCCTAGGTTTGAAGCATTATAACAAAAAGTGTACTTAATAAATATTTTTTTTGAAACATGGAAATGAAAGAACAACTCAAAAACTATCTTTTAGCACCAAAAAATAAAAATTGATTTTTCCCGCGATAGGTCCCTTCTCTCGCGGAGCGTCACATATAAATATTTATAAATGACAGAAGAGGGAAATTGTAAATTTCAGAATTTTTCATGCGAGAGATAAATGCTGTTTAAAAAATTGGTAGTATCATGTCTTCACTGACGTTTTCAGATCAAAGAAAAAGTGAACCGCTTGTTAAGTACATTGTGCTTGGCTATTTCTTGCGCTCGAAAAGCATATTTAAATCGCACAAAGAACTAGCCTGCAAAGAACCTGTTTCTGGACTCCTGGTCCTCCTAAGTGTAGTGCGCATTTACCAACCGAATTACGTGTTCTTTGTAAAAGATTCTTCATCTCCATATTCGTATTTTCTACCTATTTTCCATTCTGCCTACTTGAAACCACTCTTCAGACCGCTTTGCATTTTCTCTATTTCTCTCATTTGATGAGTAATTAAGAGATTTACTCCCGTGAATATTTCCTATATACCTATATTATAGAATTTTACGTCCATCAAATACTCTTTGTTGAAAATTGCGGAGATTAATTATATGTGCGAAAGAGAAAATTTTTTAAAATTTTTTAAAATAAGATAGCTTCCTATTACGTATGCAAAAATATAAATTTATTACTTTACATTTATGTTCTATTAATTATTAAACAATTTATGTATAAAGTTGAAATTTGAGAACACTCGTAGTGTGAATTCTGATTCTCTCGTTATCCTTTTAAATAAGACGGCTGAAAGCTCGCACCTTTCCTTCCATCGAGTTCGAGGCACAATGCACTTTTTATGTGAAAGGGGTACACGCTCAGAATTCGCGGAGAATCACTGCGGAACACCTGTCAGCTCATTCCTCGACGTATTTATATATACCTGCTGCGTGAATTTTCGCTTTTGGCACTCTCAGAGATACAGTTTTAATTATATTTTGCTCTCAATTTTTTCAATTTTTCTCGTCACGTAAACTCGAATAAAAATTCAAATATACGTTTAGTTTGAAGCGTGTTTGTTACATTTTTCATGTGACGACAAATATTTAATGTCCTCTGACATAAACAGTATTATAAATCGTTTTGAGAGCTCAATTTTTCGCTCGGTCGAATTTGCGAGTCACGCGATTGCTATACAGAATGAGAAAAAAAATATATATGCCTGAAGCCGTATGCAAGAATATAATCGGCTGCAGTGTTAAAAAAAATTTGTATTCAATTTAATATTCATGTATGTGAAGGGAATGTACAATATATTTATATTAGCGTGGCCTAAAAATATGCAGATATTTGTTTGTTTGTTTGTAATGTTCATCTTCGATGACTCAGTTTTTCAATTGAAAAAAAAAGAACATTTAAGTATTTTTTTTGTTTATTTTGAACGCGGAGAATATTTAGAACCACGTCGAACTACTGTTCGAAAATAGTCTGCAACTCATTCAAATAGTCCCAAATAGTTTCTAACTATTTGGAACTAGTTTAAAACTATGTGAAACTTGTTTTAAACTTCTTGAAATTAGTTCAAAATTTTTGTAACTAGTTCGAATCTGTTTAAAACTTGTTCAAAACTGTTCGAAATTGTTTTGAAATTAGTTCGAAACTGTTTCGGATGTCTCAACCTGAACTATCAACAATGTTCCGACCTTGACATAAACAGGTGATACAAACACCAAATATACTGACAAAAGGTATAACTGCACGAAAAAAATGAGTTAAATATTGGAGTTAAAAAAAATTGGAAATTGCAGGAGAAAATCGATATTTTAGATGAGAGAGAACAAAATTTCAATTGTTGATGAAGGGGTTCAATTTTTTTTTTGGCATAATTTTGGATCTGGGCCGCGATTTTGGGTAGCGCAACATTAAATACTGCTAACATTTGTTAGTGCTCAGACCTATGTTCACACTTAAAAACAATGCAAAGTGCTTAAAAATATTAAGATTATTAAATAGGCTCAAGAATATTAAAATTACTTATTCACTATAAATCGAGAAGAAAATATAAGAACGTAAATAATATGTGAGTAATTTATTATTTGAAGGAGAAGTTATTTGTATGCAGTTCAATTTATTAAAATAATAAAATATGTAAAGAACGTAAAAATCTAACATACATAACTAGCGTTCTTTGTAGATTCACAATCAAAAACATGTGACTGGCAGCTTTTTATTTGATTTTATAGGTACTTCTATTAGTAGAAAATCTTTTATTATTAATTAAAAATAATTTGTTATTAGTTTTAATTATAAATATTTATTATAAATAATAGGGAACTATAAATTTATTATAAACAATAGAAACATATGGTTTTAATGACTTAACAATTAATTAATTTTTACACTTTAATTTAAATTGTATTCTAATAAAACATGAAGCTTTTTATGATTATTGCAAAATATTTTTATTATTGACACGAAATGAAAAAATTTGTGATAATTCACAATTATAAATTCACTAGCAACATTAACGCGCGCCCAAGCGCGCGACAAACTTTCCATTGTTGTTGGTCATTTAAAACTATAAATTTTTGCAAGTACAAATAATGGAAATTACGAAATTAAAGAATATATCTGAAAAATGACGAAAATAATTGACAACTGAAAAAAAATTCAAAAAATAACTAAATAATTACACAATTGAAATGAATAGTTTAAAAAATTAAAAAATGAATATTAAATTTAAACAACAAAGTTGAAAAATTATAGGAATAAATGTTGGAAATAATTGCAAATTGAACAACTGGATTGGAAATCAAAAAAATTATTGAAATTGAAAAAAAATAATAAAAAGTCGAGGAAATAAATTGAAAATTTAAGAATTAAATTAAAATTTGAAAAAAATAATTGATAAGTGGAACAAAAATTACAAAATAACGAAAATATTCAACAATTGAAAATAAAATTAAAAAATGTCTATATTAATACACAACAGAACAAAATAATTTAAAAAATCAAAGAATAATTATAAAATTTTAAGATAATAATTGAACATTGAAAACATTGTAGAAAATAATTGAAAATTGCGAAAAATAATTAATAATTGAAAGAAATAGTTGAAAAAGAACGGGAATAATTAAAAAATTCATGACAATGTGTGAAAATAACTGTCAATTGAAAAAAAAATTCGAAAAATGACTAGATTAATAGACAACTAAAAAATATAATTGAAAAAATTAAACAAGAAATATTAAATTTAAAAAAAAATAATTGCAAATTGGAAAATTAAGAAAATTTAAGGAATGTGTTGTTGAAAATAATTGCACAATTAACAACTAGATTAAAAATCGAAAAAAATAATTAAAAATTAAAGAAAGCAATTAAAAATTGAATAACTGAAATTAAATTTGTGGAATATACTTGAAAATTGAAGAATGGAATTAACAATTAAAGAAAATAATTGAATAATTAAATTTACAATTAAAGAATTTTAATGATAATCAAAATAATAATAGAAAATAGGCGATAATAATAATAATAATAATAATAATAATAACAATTGAATTGAAATTTTAAAACAATTTTGATAAGTGAAAAAAGTAATTGAAAAAATCCAAGAATTATTGAATATTGAGGAATTAATGGAAAATCGATAAAATTAATTAAAAATTAAAGAAAATATTTGAGAATTAAAGAAAATAATTAAAAATTGAAGAAATAAATTAAAAATTAAAGAATTAAATAAAAATATTAGGAAAATAATTGATAATTAAGAAATAAAATTACAATATGACGAAAATAATTAACTGTAAAAAAATAATAAACAAATGAAAAAAACCAAAGAATGGTTTTTTTCAATAATCAGGATTAGAAAATGTATTTTATTAAATTAATGAATAATCATAAAATTGGAGGAGAGTAATGAATTGTAAATTAAAAACTGATGAAAATTATAAATAAAATTGTAGAAAATAAATGAAAATTGAAGAATTGTATTGAAATTTCAATATATAATAATTGATAATTGAAAGAAAATTTACAAAATGACTAAAATAATTAAATATTAAAGACAATAATTTAGAAATGAGGTAAATAATTGGCAATCGAAAGAAAAAATTTAAATCTGTCGAGAATGATCGATAACAGAACAAAATATCTAAAGAAATTAAAGAATAATTATACAAATTAAAATAAAATTACAATATGACGAAAATAATTAACGATTAAAAAAAATAATAAACAGTTGAAAAAAACCTAAGATAGGTGAGAATAATCGGGATAAGAATTTTTTTTTTTAATTTAATGAATAATCATAAAATTGAAGGAGAATAATAGATTGTCAATTAAAAACTGATAGAAATTATGGATAAAATTGTAGAAAATAAATGAAAATTGAAGAATTGTATTGAAATTTCAATATAATAATTGATAATTGAAAGAAAATTTATAAAATTACTAAAATAATTAAATATTAAAGACAATAATTTAGAAATGAGGTAAATAATTGGCAATCGAAAGAAAAAATTTAAATCTGTCGAGAATGATCGACAACAGAACAAAATATCGAAAAAAAATTAAAGAATAATTATAAAATTTAAAGAGAATAATTGTATATTGAAAACTGTTAAAAATAATAGCAACATAAACATTGAAAAACATTGAATTGTTTCTGGTCATTAACAACTATAAATTTTTGCAAGTACAAATAAGATAAATAATTTATTGAAATTTGTTATTCAAATAAACTTAATATTCTAGATAAATATAACTTTTATTCTATGCAAATTAAAATCGCTGCCGACTCCAAGAAATAAACAAATAAGTGAAAGTAAATAAACAATGTTTCAAAAGAGCACGAATTTTCCAATTTTATATTTAGAAAAGAAAAAATAATAAGAAAAATAAATAAAAGGAGAAAATAGCGTAGATAGATACATTACAAAAAGTTGAAATATTTTTGTTGAAAGAATAGTTTTTTGAACAAAATGTATTCAAACTTCTATAATTTATAATAACTTCAATCGTTCTAAATTTCTATTTCCAAACTTAAAACAGTTTCAACGAAATGTTGACTTAAATTTATTTAAACTTCAATTAATTCAAATTTTCATTTGTTAAAGTCTTAAGACTTATATTTAAGTTTTTTTTAAATTCCTTTAAATTTCAATTAATAAAAATTTTAATCAATACAAATTTGAACTGTTATTTATTTTCAAAATCTAATAATGCATATTTAAATTATTTTTAACATTAACTATTATATAAAAACTTCTAATTATACAAAAACATTTCATTGTATATTTAAAGCTTTAATCAGTCAAAATTTTGAACATAATAATTTAGACTATAATTTGAATCAATGAAAATTGGGTCTAATGAAATTTGAACTTAAGTGAAATTTACATTCACAAAAAAAACTTGAAATTGTGGAAAATTAAAATGTTTAGTTATTAATAATCAGAATAATAAAAACGCAAGGATTGATTAAAATTTAGATAGTTTAAACTCTAATAACCAATAAAAATTTAGTGAATTCAAACTTCAATAAATTAAAACTTAAATATATATTGATTCTTAATTACTAATTTAGATTTTCATTAAAAATAATTATTTCAAAATTGTAATGATCTCAATTTCCAATGATCTAAATATCAATTAATTTAATCACAAGAACATTATAAGGTAACTTATATTGATAGAATTAAATTTTAATTTACTAAAAATTTTAGTGTATGGAAATTTCAGTTTAATATTTTAGGGTAAACTATATTTTAATTGATTTATTTTCTGTCAATGCAGTTAAATTAATTCTTATGAAAGTAGACTCTAATTTTAATTTAAAGATACATTTTTTCAAACGTAACTGATTTAAAACAAAAAAATATCTAAGTGACAAACTTTAGGTGCGGACAGACAGGAATGAATGAATGAATGAATGAATCTTGCGGATTATTATTATAAATGTTGTTAATATCCGTATACAAATTTAATATTTAATAGTACATTTAATAATATTACAAATTTTACAGAACATTATATTAGTAGTTTAAATAAATATTAATAAATAAAGATTGTTTAATAGTATCTTAATAAATATTTTAATTTTTTTCTTTAGTAACAATAAAAGTATTTAAATTTTATTAAGTATATTTATCATGTACCTACTTATATTAACAATATCAATTTTTAATTGACAATAATCAGGAATTTTTACATTTAAAGTCAATAATGATAATATTTTCAATAATATTAATAAATTCCACTTCTTATTTTATAACAATTTACATTTACCTGCGAAAATTGAATTTTTTAATTCATTAAGAAAATATTTTAATAATTTTATAGTTCTCTAATAATAATGATTAAATAAATAAAAAATTATTTTTATATGAAAAAAAAATAAATTGTATAAAAGTGTACAATTTTAATAAGAAATTAATAATTTTATATAAATCATAAAAGATTTTACATGAATAAAAATAGAATTAGATGTCAAACTTTTTATGATTACCTAAATTGCAAAATAATTCTATTATTTGCGTAAAATTTTAAAATTTTTTATAATTGTCAATTATAAATTAATAGTTAACATTAGTATATAAAATTAATATAGATTATATACCTTTCATTTTTGGTTTAGTATTTAGATTAATATTAATAAATAATTATTATTTTAGAGTTTTTAAATAAATACTTTAATTCTATGCTCTAAATAAAATTAAAAGTATTTAATTTTTTTAATAAACATATTCATGTTAACAATATCAATTTATAATTGACAATAATCACAACTTTTTAAATTTTATGCCAATAATAACATTTTTTTTACAATAATAATAAAAAATTATACGATTTATTTTATTACAATTTAAATTCGACTGTAAAAAGTAATTTTTTACTAATATTTCATTAAAAAAAAATTATAAATAATAATTTTGACCAGTAATTAGAATAAATACTAATAATTTTAATAATTAGAATAAATAATAAAAGTATTTAATTTTATATTAAATTAATAGTTTTTTGCAAATATTAAAAGGTTTTCTACAAATAAATCAAAATTAGATTTAAAAAAACTGCAAATCACATATTTTTCAATGTGGCGTCATAAACAACTCAAGTATAGTTAAATTTTTCTCTTTTATTCGTTTAATAAATTGAACTACATACAAATAACTGTATTCTTCTTAAAATAAAAAGTAACCCATACACTTTTTACGTTCATTATTTTCTTGATGAAGAATTTTCTTGACTCATACACTTTTTACCTTCATTTTTTTCTTTATTGTTTATAGTCAATAAACAATTTTAATAGTCTAAAAATTTCTTAATTGATTGCGTTGTACTTGATCCCTTTTTGTTACAACTTTTTTAAAGCGTGAACATTGGTCGTAGCATTATTCTTCAACTTTTTTTGCATAAGTAGTGTTTTCAGTTATTGATTTGACAGGTTTATTTGTAAAATTCGCTAAATTGTTTAGACAAAAGTACTAACACAAAAGGTTTGTAAATTTGATTTACAATAAAATTAGTAAAAAACATTTTACTTTTTTTCAATAAATAAAAAGAAAAATGGGTCTTTACACGTCAAAAAAAAGTAAATCTTCAAGTGGTCCTTCAATTTTAGTTCTTTATAGCAAAATTATAGTTCTATACTAGAGATGATTCGACCCCAAAGGATTTTTCAAAATATTGAAAATTGTGAGAGTTATACCTGTTTGAATTTTGATGGTACTTATTTTTCATTTATCTATAACTTCATTATTATTAAACCGATTTTAATAAATCTAACGCCAATTATCAGGAAATACTATGTATTTTATGTTAATTGTAGACCGAAAATTAAATTTTTTAATTTGGATCAGAAAAAAGTGAAAATAAAAATTTATTTGCATTTTTGATCAATTTTGACCCATTTTACTTTATTTATTAAAACACAATATTATTCCTTATTCTTTCATCTTTAGTTTCAAAAAAGAAAAATCTTGGAGACTTGATGAGATCCTGAGATATCAGCATTTTTAGAAAATTAAATTCCTCTAATTCATAGAGAAACAGTGAAGTTTGCATCACATTCATTTGTTTTTTATTGAAATATTTTTTGACTCTTTATTCATGAGATTATAAGGTAAAATCATATAAAGAGAACAACATCTCAAGACCTAATAAAGTCTCCAAATTTTTTTTTTTTAATTTAAGGTGGAAAAGTAAGGAATTATATTGTGTTTTAAAAAACAAATAAAACAAAGATGAAATTGATTAAAACGTGAAGAAATATTTTATTTAATTTTTTTCATATTAATAAATTAAATTTTTTGTCTACAAATGACATAAAATATACAATATTCATTATAATAATTTAAGTTTGATTATTAAGTTCGGTTTAATAATAATCAAGTTATCGACAAATTAAAAAATAAGTACCATCAAATTTTCGATTTCTCTCACAATTTTCAAAATTTTAAAACATCTTTTGGAGTCGAATTACCTCTAGTATAAAAGTATAATTTTTCTGAATAGCATTTAATTTTAATCGAAAGACCAGAGGTCTTTACACGTAAAAAAAAGTAAATGCAAGTGGTCCTTCTTTTGTAGTGTTATTCAGCAAAATGATTAAAAAATTATTAATAATAAAAAACCAGGATTGATTAAAAAATTATTAATAATAAAAAACCAGGTTTTTGATTAAAAAATTATTTATAATAAAAAACCATCTCATGAATAAAGAGTCACAAAATATTTCAATAAAAAACAAATGAATGTGATGCAAACTTCAACACTGTTTTTTTATGAATTAAAGGAAATTAATTTTCTAAAAATGCTGATATCTCAGGATCTAATCAAGTCTCCAAGATTTTTCTTTTTTGAAACTAAAGATAAAAGAATAAGAAATAATATTGTGTTTTAATAAATAAAGTAAAAAGGGTCAAAATTGATCAAACATGCAAATAAACTTTTATTTTCACTTTTTTCTGGTCCAAATTAAAAAATTTAATTTTCGGTCTACAATTAACATAAAATACACAATATTCCCTGATAATTGGCGTTGGATTTATTAAAATCGGTTTAATAATAATGAAGTTATAGATAAATGAAAAATAAGTACTATCAAAGTTCATACTGATATAACTCTCACAATTTGCAATATTTTGAAAAATCCTTTGGGGTCGAATTACTTCTAGTATAGAACTATAATTTTGCTGAAAGGAACTAAAATTGAAGGACCACTTGAAAATTTACTTTTTTTGACATGTAAAGACCCAACATTAAATAATGTTATGCGCTCCCCAGAATCTTGGCCCTGGAATTTCAGTATATTGTTCAAAAATGAAAAAATTAAGTTTTTTGGCATAAAAAAATGATATTAAGATATATGAATTTTTCAATAGGTGCGTAATTGTAAAAAAGCCTGTAAAAATTAGATATAGAAAATAGTAAAAATTGTGAAAGGAGATAGATTTTGAAGAATTTCTATTTATTCAAAAATAAAAATTTTAAACATGTCCAAATTTTAATTCTTTTTATTTTTGACATTATACGATAACTTTATATGCCCAAAATTAAACTAGAAAAAAACTGGCACCTCTAGGCGTCTTAAATTTGGATCGATTAAAATTTTACCGGTACTTCTCCTTAACAAAATTCGATTTTTTGAAATTCGCTTGATTCCCCGAAGTAATGGATTTGAGAAAATGTTGAGTTTTAGAGTACCAGCAAGTTTTAATTTGTGAAAATGAACTGCTGGTATACGCCCCTCTCGGACAGAGAGTGCAACAAGCTTGTCGTTTGCAGGAGTAACTGTTTCTAGTTTGTGTTTGCAAATGGCAAAAGCGTGTAGAGACTGCAAACGTTCTGCATTCGAGGTACAAATCTAAACCATAGCGTTTCTTGGTTTTGTTTCGTGATGTGTTTTTCACATGTATAAACTCTCGTTCAATGCAAATTTCCAATGACCAACTTTATTTTGTTTTTTCTCATAAAAGTAGTTTTAAAATACATTTAATTTCTCCAGCACAAAAGTAGAAATGCTTCTCCACTATATAATAGTAAATTAGAGGATTTAAAAATCTAAAAAGTTATTTATTAGAAGGACATGAAAATTAAGCTCATTTCTTTAAAAGTTCAATAAACAATACTTTGACTTTTCGATTTTTCCACATTTCTTTACGATTTGAGATATTCCTGATTTGAATAAAAATTATTCTTCTATAAAGTGTTTGTTCGTCTGTCGGTCTGTAGACCAAATTTCGTGATCGGATAACTTAGTTAGAAACTATATTCTGCCTTCATGTTTGGTATACTTTTTTTGTCACCAAATCGTTCATTGAGTGGACCCTTTGAACAACAATTGTCAAAAATATTACATCTTCTGAAATTAAAAAATTTTCTTATTTTTATTTTGAGACTGTCATTACTCGGGGAAAAACAGTATTTATAGCACAAAATTAATTTTCTAATAACTGATTTACATTTAACATAGTTTATTTAATAAACACAAGTACATTAAACTTGTATTTATTTGCTTAAAAATTACGAATTTATATCTAATATTTTACTTTCAGAGAATTTAGGTTTGGTTAAAATTAGACTTCGTGTCCCCATTGGAGTATAGAATTAGCCACAAAATTTTTTACATAAAAAGCCAGATGGCTTGAGGTTAGGGCTAAAACTTTGATTCGCGGTTTTAGGGATGTGGTAGGATGTGTTACCGGTGGACAAATTTGGTTTTGGTAGCGAGCTTAGAATATTTGCGAACACGATTCCCCTCGTTTACGCAAACTGCGAAGCTTGGGATTTCCCCGCGGAACCACTCTATCCTTCTCTCCGGCCGTCTAAATCTAAACACGCGTCTAAAGTGTGCAAACTTAGTCAAACTGACTTAAAGTTTCAAGTTCTGACACCACATCTCCTACAGTATCTCTCAGTGTTTCTTTCTTTGTTGTCTGTGAGAATTCGCATTGTTTGCACAACATGTGGAACATATTACCTTTTGCACCAAATTGCATTTTCCTGTTTTACAAAAATGGATTAATTTACCGAAAATGTAAAAGAATGTGAAAAGTCGACTATTTCAGCAACAACAAAAAAACATCATTAAAAAAGAGGAGTGTTTGCTCTTCAATTTAATATCTCATATGGGATTAAAATTTCATATTACATAGAAGTATGTTGAATCACATCAACAGTGAAGTTGAGTAACAACTAAAACTTATTTAAATGTGTCCACCAAGTTTAAATTACAAATATAAAAGTGATTAGAAAATATTGTTATATAATGAATAGCTATAAAAAAGTTAAAGAAAAATAATTTAATTATTAGGGTAATTATACTATTATTTGATATAAATAACGTGGACTAGTATGTTTAATTTTAAAGACGATTGCTTGGAGTCGAGGATTAGAGTGTCATTTATTTTTAGGTTATAAACATGAAACATCTGTTTCAATTGCGGAAAGTCTACCAACCTCAAAAAGCGAACTTTATCGAAACTATCGACGCCACTATCAAAATAGCGCTAAATTTAAAAATGTATTTTTTTATATTAAGTAACCGATACATTATTTTATATTTAATAAATGTAAAGTAAATTATTATTTTGAATTTTATAGGAAAGTTGGTTTAATTAATAATACATAATTAATTTTTTTAAATTATTCTATATGAAAATTTAGTAAATTTTGTAATAACATTTAAAAATTTATAGAAATTATTTATATAAAAGAATGTTTTTTTGTATTTCAGACTATTTGTTTTTAATTAAAGTCTACCATAATTAGGGTGATAAATTTTTTTTTTTTATTTTGACAGAAAAAAGACAGAAATTACAAATCATCTTAGTCAAGTCCAGATGTTTTTAACAACTTGCTCCTAATTTTATTGTATAAACTTGAAATACTATGAATTTAGTTAATCATAATAATAAAAAAGTTAAGTTACTCTTTGGTCTAAATATAATTTTGAACATAGAATAGGACAACAATTTAAACTAGCTTCTTACTAAACTGAGTTCCAAATAAGAATTATATATTTTTGTCATTGATTTTAAACCGATCAGGATGAGTTTGAGAAACTTGAAGTTAGTCGTTATAGCTCAATTTAATAGCTAACTCAAAATGAGTTGCAGCTTATTTCAAATATGAGATTAGGTATTTTATATATATAATAAAATGATTGAAAATGATTTGATTCATATGATTATTCTCAAATGAAATAAGCCCTTTTTTAAAATTCGAACTACACTAAAAAAACTATTGTGATTACTACATATTTACATTTTGGTTGCATTAACTAACAAAAACAGTTATCTTAACCATGAAATTGTAAAATTAACTCCATTAATAGAAAATTAATCTATTCTTTTAATTAAGAATTTGCATGTTTTAAGCTTTTTCTAGAGTATGCAGTTATTTCCATTTATGCATTGCTTCAGAATCAAAAGCAGATTTCACGGGAGTTAAAGAGAATCAAAGAAAACTTATAAGGGTGGTTTTTCGAGGATCAAAATTACGACTCAAGATTCCTCTCAATTAAAGAGAATTTGATTTCGATAATTTAATACAAATTCGTGATCGATTTCTGATATTGCAATAAATTTTTTTTAAATAGGACAATAAACTCGCAATTGTAATATACGATCTGATTAATCGAACATTATTTTTTTTATGAGAAAAGTGATAGTACGTAGTAATTCGCCTTTATAAAAAAATAAATTGAGAAGAGTCGTGAAAATCGATTAGATTTATAACTCTTGCAAGAGACAAACGCTGATTCAGCTCACTTCAGCAGAAGTAGATAAGGAGCAGTAACTCCTTCTGAAAATGGAAAGGGACTAAGAGTGAGTTCAGCTGTCGCGCTTAATGATTAATCTATTTCAGGCTTTCAACGCTCTTCTTACTTGAGTCGAAAGTGTATAGCTTTGACAAGGGAATAAGTGTCGAATTCAAAGAGACTTATGTATCATTCATTTCTTATAAAACGTCTTCTATTAAAGAGTTGGTAATTTCAAATAGATGAGGTCTCTATTTTGCTCTCCTTTCCTATTCTTACCTTTTATCGAGAATTTTTATAGATATTTTACTACTTTTATAATCTTTTATGTGCTTTTATAGTCTTCTAAAATATTTTATAGTTTTCTTTTACTTCCTGCAGTTATTTATTGCGTATTCTGAAGTCTCATACACTCCTTTTTTACACTCTAAAATGTTTTGTTATTTTCAAAAGTTGTATTCTCAGCTTTCAAATGTATTTCATAATATAAATCTTATTATTTAAAACCAATCAAGAGTTTTATTTCATATATTCTACTGGTAAATTTAAGGGATATTTCACAAATTTTAGTATTTGTTTTTCTTTATATTATTATTTTCTTATTATGAATTTTAAAAAATTAAATTTAAACATTCAAAGTATTATTTCAACTAGTTTAGAACGAATTTTTGTTCTTGAACATTTAAATAAAATTTAAACGTTTTCTGGGCTAATTTTCCCTACTCTTCTCTATAGTACTTTAAAAAGAAATACGGTTTAATTTAAAATATTAGATAGGTTAAATTGACATCTTGCGCTAACGTATGGGCTTTGACTGTCCTGTCCACATTACATTCTCGAGTTCACGTCCTCGTCCGTTTCCGGGCATGCCGTGCACGTGATTAGACGTGTGATTTATTGACGATCGCCTATGTTCCTCTGGAACTTTATAGCTCTTGCACCTTTGACGATGACACTTTGATTAATTGTACCATCTTAATGGACCTGCCGATCGAGATACTAATCATCTTTTCTCTTGATTATTATCAAAATTCTCATCATTTTTTTCATTCTTTATAATTACCTTGTTCATAAAAATTCTCCTGATTTTCTAAATGCACTTGAAAATATTTATTTAAACTTCTTGGAAAAGAAGTTTAAATTCAATCAATTTCAATATTTATGATTATTGGTACATTATTATAATACTATTATATTATTATTACCATTATAATACATCCCTCCTAGAAGAAATCAATTGACCACAATTTGCAACAATTCAAAGTTAGAAATTTATTAATTGTTTTTAATTGTCGCTAATTGGTGTTAAACTCTGTTAATCGTTTCCAATCGTTTCCTATCGGGAGACTCAATATGGCGTCACTTTTCTAGCCTAACGTTAGTTGTTTACTTATTTTCCGGTAGAACATGTGCTCGTGGTTTTCAGTAATCATGCGTGTTTATTAATTTTTTGGGAGAAAGTGATTGCGACAATGGCCCTGTTCTCATTAAAGTGATTATTAAAAAGTGGTAGTGTTATAATTTTATAAGAAAATTGAGGTATATCTGAAGTGATTGAAACTTTTGTGCACAAGTGAATTTACTAAGAATATATTGTCTTTTTTGTATATTTTTCTTCTTAATTTAACTTATTCTGAGTCCTACACTTCCACAATTGTGTACAATTAATAAAATGTGTAATTGTCTTAAGTGTTTCACAGTTTTTAAATTGACACTTGGAATAACCTCAAACTGTGAAGAATTTATATACAAGTAATGTTCAATTCAAACACATTTTTTCTCATTGTATTTTCAATTAAAAATCAACTTTTTATTAAGTTGTATACATGTAACATTAATGTTTTATTTTCTTTATTACATAAAATTAATGTCTAATCAATATATAATTTATTACTATAATACCTAGACTCGATATTTTATCGATATTTTTTTAATTTCATTTTTCAGTCTTCAATTGTTTTTTAATTTATTAATTAATTCTCGACTGTTTTCAATTACTCTTTTTCAATTTTTGAATATATTTAAATTCCAATTCCATTCTTCATTTTGCAATTATTTTCTTTAAATTTAATATTTCTTGTTAAATTTTTTTAATTATATTTTTCAGTTGACTAAAAATAATTAATTAATTATTAATTGAGTCATTTTTCAAATTTTGTTTTGAAATGTCAATTATTTTCGTAATTTTTCACTTATTTTCTTTAATTTTTCAATTTTTCTCGTCATTTTAACTATTTCCTTCAACTATTTATTATTTTTAGCAAGTTTTAATTATTCCTACAATTTTTTCAATTTGTAATTATCATAAAGTTTTATAATTATTCTTTGACTTTTTTTTTATTATTTTCTTCAATTTCAATTATTTTTTTCAGTTGTCTAATAATCTAGTCATTTTATAATTTGAATATTAGGTAATTTTTTGTTAACAATTCTTTAAAAAATGTAAAAAAGTTTTTTGTAATTTTTTTGTGTTTATTAGTGTTTTAATTGGTGTTTTTATATTTTTTCTACCAGCCTGAAGAGGATAACGAATAATGTTATCGAAACGTTGCTTAAAAAAATAAAAAGCATAATATGACATAAAAAATGTTTTTATGTTATCGTCTTTACCTTCCTTGGATCAAATTTATTGCTTCGGCTTTTCCTATATTAATTTGGAAGGAAATTTATATTTTTCTACTGAAATCTAGTCATTTCTTGAATTTTGTTTTCAATTATCAATTATTTTCGTCATTTTGTAATTTCTTTTCAATTATCAATTATTTTTCAAATATTAATTAAATTCTTAAATATTAAATTTATTTCATCATTTTTTTATTTTTCTCTTCAATGTCAATTATTTTTTTTATTTTCAATCCAGTTGTTCAATTTGCAATCATTTCCAACATTTATTCCTACAATTTTCAACAATTTTGTGTAAATGTAATATTTATATTTTAATTTTTTAAACTATTCTATTTAATTGTATAATTAAGTAGCCATTTTTAAATTTTGGTTTTAATTCTCAATTACTTTCTTCATTTTTCAGATATTTTCTTCAATTTTACAATTATTCTCATCATTTTTTAACCATTTCCTTCAACTATTAATTTTTTCAGCAATGTTCAATTATTTTCTACAAATTTTCCAATTTTTATCTATTATTATGAGATTTTATAAGTACCTATTATTTGATTTTTTAAATTATTTTGTCGGTTGTCTTTTACAAAAACCATTATGAGTAACCTATCTGTTTTGCTCTTCTAGTTTTAATAAATTGAAATTTTAAAATTTATTTTATTTATTACAATTTAAAAACAACAAAATTGATTCTGCATTTACAGAGATCAGGCTTCAAAATTTAAAAATCACCGCCTAGATAGTGCTGCCACTGCATTAAACCATTATCGATAGAAAACAATTCGGAACGATTGCGGGACTGATTTTATTTAATCGTGTTCAATCGGGAATACACGATTAAGAAATACGATTAAAGCCAATTGAAGTTTTTTTTCTATTGTTTTTAATTAAATCCAATCGATTTCTTGTAGGAGGGATAAGAAGAATAAACTAATAACACTGTCCCACAAACAAAAATTTCTGTCCGAGACACTAGACACTAGTCTACACTTTCGGGTTCACTAAACCCGAAACCGAAGTCAGAATTTCTAGATTGGTTCTACTTGTTAAGATAGGTAATACATTTTTTTTCTTTTTGTTCGTCACGCTATGCTAGTAAAAAATCGCTTTTTTGAGATTATCCCCTGTCGATAACAACTCACTGAAGGCTCACTAAAAACTCACTGAAAACTCGCTCTACAAGTGAGTTTTCAGTGAGTTTTTAATGAGCTTTCAGTGAGTTGTTATCGACAGGGTCTAAAAAAATGTTAGTTTATCTGGTTATTTTGACTTCTCCTAATTCGGATTCAGCGGAGAAAAATACGTACACTGAAAAAAATATTTCCGTGGAACTGCGATAATTATGGGCAGATTGGCAATATTTTATTGCTGTTTTGGGAACTGACATACGTATTGGTGTTTTAGCCATACGGCTGTGTGAAATCGCGAGTCATATTGTAAGGTTAGGTAAAATGTACAGTGGCGCACCGATGCATTATGGGAAATTCGAACGTATAGTTGTCAAACTTCTACATAACCTGTCAACCATACTCAAATGTCTAATCTCATCACAGTATTTTTTTCAGTGTAGGAATACACCAAAAAAATTTAGCCAAGAAATTCTACTGTAGTTAAACTTTAGTATAGTTTAATAATAAAAATCAATTAAAAATTAAAATTCAATTTTAAGGTAAAATTTAAACAAACTTGGGTCAGAGAGACCTTCTTAATTATATTTTAAATAATTTTAAAAAGTTCAGTGTTAAAAAATTTATTATTTTAAAGTTTGCGGACAAATTTTGCATGACCAGTGACGTCATTCTCCATCACATACCCTTAAGTAGTTAAATTTCAAAAACAACTACAAAATCACATTTTACCAACTACTTTCGTAGTTCTTTTAACTCCTTTTTTTAGGTCAATAGGACTTTTTTAAATTCAGTTGAGGACCTTTTGAATTACTCTGGGTAGTTAAAAAGTAGTCAAATCTACTAAAAATTTTTTTTAATGTAGCGTATTGACCAAAAGAAAATATTTTTTTTTTTTTTTGGTTTTGATTTGTGTTTTTAAATTTTATTTAGTTTATCTGAAAAAGTAGGACCAATCTAGCAATTCTGACTCGGATTCAGCGAAGAAAAATACATAGAAATATGCTAGTGCAGTGTCTCGGACAAAAACATTGTTCTCTTTTTTGTAATTAATTTACATATTTATTATTAGAAATAAAAAATGAGATATTGTCTAATAATCTTCTCTAATAATATTCTAATAATAATAAGAATATAATAAAATAATATTATTTTGCATTTTTTAGTCAAAATTTCATACATATAACTTATTAATTCTTGAATCATAATAATAAATCTTTGGAGGTACAATTAAGAAAACAGAACCACAAAAACAAGCTGTAATCTCAGTGAAATGTTAGCAGGGAAAATTAAGAACTTGTAGGGTGAAAACAGGAAAAAAGCTGATAAGAACTCACACAGTTAGTTTTGTAAAACGTAATTCTGCTTTACTTCCGTTTTTTGCTTAGCAAATCTTGAAAAGCTACATTTTATTTTCTCTAGTTTCTTACGAATATTTTCCTCAATTTTTTTTTCTTTGGTATTTAAGTGTTCATTTTAGTTCTCCTTGCGAGATAAAACTTTGTAATTTTACAATTTTAGAGTTTATTCATACTTTGTACATAAAAAATTATCACTCTATATAAAAATATTTTTGCACCGCAATGTTAAAAAAGAATAATATGGTAAGGTTAGATAAGATTTTGTTAAGGTCGCTTAAGATGAGCTAAGAAAAGATTGTTTTAAGTCCAAACATATTCTTTAATCTTAGAAACATTCGACTTTTTGATAATAAACAAGTTTGATTTTTTGGTCCAAAAGAAGATAGAAAGTATAAAAATGTTCAGATTTCTTACAAAATGCAAAAAGTTTTAAAAAATAAAATATTATTTTATTATTATCTCACAAGAATAAGGGAAGGGAGCAAAGTGAACAGTTTTCTAAATAAGTTTAGAATCTAAACCTAAATTTTTAGAATAGATCTCATTAATTATTCTTAAAAGAAATTTTCAAAATAATTTAAATGATAATTCTTCTGAAATACAAATTAGGAATAATAATTTCAAATTTTTAATAAGGTATAAAATTTACTTATAATATTTTGGTGTGTTTTATTTCCTAAGAGAGCTCATTTTTCTGATTCAATAACTCTGAGCAGTTTATCCACAAAATTGAATATTCAAAAGTTCGTGTATCAATTCGCAAAGAGAGATTCTTTTCTACTTTTATATTTTTTCTTCATCTATTAAAGCTATTCAGAGGAGCTTCCGGATTCATCGTATTTTTCTTACTTCCGGAAAGTCAGTTGACCGTATGAAATCCACTTTAGAATAATAATACTCAGACAGTGGAATTAATCCCAGGTAAATTCACTCAAAACTCACAATACAAAAAAATGTCTAGTAGTCTTCAGAGAGATACTTGAATATCTTTTCCTCAGGAAAAACGATATTTTATCCTTATTTGACACAACGTGGTTTTAATAAAAAAAATTTCATTTGCAAAATAAGCTCTTTCTTTTTCAAAATAAAATTGTAATTATGCTATATGTTGCACAAAGAATAAGACAAACAATCTTAACCAAAACGGTTCTAAAAATTTTGATCGTTTTTTATTTTAAATATACGATAAAATATTTGTACTATTTTTTGGGTTGCCTGCATTTTCTCCAAAACTCAATTGTCAGAATATCCATTTGACCGAAGTGTATTTAACCGAAAAGCTATTTATCAAAAATCTAATTTGACAGAAATTTCAATTATCAGAAATCTCATTAATCCAAAAGTGTATTTATCAGAATTCTCATTAATCCAAAATTGCATTTATCATAAATCCCATTTATTTAAAAGTACTTTTATCAAAAATCTCATTTGTCCTAAATTGGATGTGTCAGAAATTTCATTTATTCAAAAGTACATTTATCATAAATTTTATTTGTCCGAAACTGCATTTATATCAGAAATTTAATTTGTCAGAAGTTTCTATTATCAGAAATCTCATTTATCTAAAAATGCATTTACCAGAAATCTCATTTGTCAGAAATGGCATTTATCAAAAATCTTATTTATCAAAAAAACCAATTGTCGGAAAGCTCATTTATACGAAATTTTATTTATTAAACATCTAGTTTGTCCGAAATTTCATTTATCAGAAATCTAATTTGTCAGAAATTTCATTTATCAGAAATCTCATTTATCCAAAAGTGCATTTACTAGAAATTTCATTTGTCCGAAAACGCATTAATAGGAAACTTTATTTATCCGAAATATTATATGCCAGAAAATTCCCAAAATTTCATCGTCCCAACACTTTTCTTTTCAAGCGAGTTTCCCATCCCTGATCAAGTCGGTAAAGCAGAATAGATGTCGCTCCAATTTGTGCGCGAAAATTTAAATAACACTTCAAAATCACTATATATTTAAATTATCGCGCACAATCTAAAGCGACATCTATTCTGCTTTAAAACCTACTTCTGCAGGGATGAGAATCTCGCTTAAAAAGAAAAGTGTTGGGATGATGGAATTTTAGGAAAATGTGATTTCTTAAACATAAATACTTTCGTACAATTATATATCCTGGCAAATAATATTTCGGATAAATAAAGTTTCTGATAAATGCGTTTTGGACAAATGAGATTTCTGATAATGTATTTTTGCATAAATGAGATTTCTGATAATTGAAATTTCTAACAAATTAGATTTCTGATAAATGAAATTCCGTATACTTTAGATTTCTGACAATTGGTCTTTCTGATAAATAATATTTCTGATAAATGCAATTTTAATTTACTGCGGTCTCTGAAAAATGCACTTTTGGTTTAATGAGGTTCCTGATCATTGCAATTTTTGTCAAATTAGATTTTTAATAAATAGCCTTTTGTTTAAATAAAATTCGGTCAAGTGGATATTCTGACAATTGAGTTTTGGAGAAAATGCAGTCGACACAATTTTTTTATGATAAGCTTGATTTCAATTATGAATGATGCTGTTTTGTTGTATCCTTTAGTGTCTACGGAATTGTTCTCCGGATGTGTCTAACCGTAACACAGTTTTAGGTTCCTGTTGTTGCTCGAATTCACTTCACTATTGTTCTAAGCGTCATTCTATGTGCCAACAAATGTGAAATTTCTCTTCTAAAATTCAAACATGTTATCTCAAGCGTTTGTTGTGTATTCAACAAAATTTCTGCTTGTGTTCTAAATTTTAACTTTCCAGACATGAGGATTTAAAACGTATAGAATGACGAATGCATGAACAGTATAGTATAATTTCAAATAGAATTATAATTTTGAAAAGATCTCATTTTTATGTGATATTGGTCTGTTTCGACAGATGAATTAATAAATAATAATAAATGTATTTAAATTTTTGAAATCTAACGTCAGATTCGTGTTCAGCGACCCCAGAAACATATTTAGACACATAGTATCATAAAAATTTGTAAATAAATAATTTTTTTTTTTTTAAAGAAACGTAAACTGGGTATTCATGTATTTGGAAAAAAATTTCTTCCGTCACCATTTTGGATCCTCCATCTTGAAATTTTTATAGGTACTGTTCGACACAATAATCATGCAAAATTTTATAGTAATAAACCTGTATTATGTTTTATGTGCCTACCACAAATAAAATACAAGAGCAATCGATCCGAACTAAAAAAATTGCAACCATGTAAAAAAACGTGAAAATTGATGGACTTTAGAAACTCATAACTCGGTGAAGATTTGGCCGAATTTAATTTCCTAAACGTGAATTTAAAGTTAATAAATTCTACTTTAACTTTTATGTGCACAATTTTTCCATCCGATTAGGTAAAAAGACGTTCTGTGTCAGTTTTTAAGAATAAGGTTTTTTCGGTCAAAAATCATGAAAAATTAGTAAACTTTGGAAGCGCAAAAGTCGGGAACTATTTGGTTAATTAAGTTCATCTTTTCTTTAAAAGACTCAGAATTTTATATGCTTTTCTTTTTATAAAACATATTTTTTCACATATACACATGCTAAAATAAAGGGTCTAATAAAAAAACATAGTTATTACCGTTTAAAAGTATCTATTAACATTTTTGCAGAAATTCCATACGAAATTTCCCATGAAGAGATTTGCATACAATAATCTTTTATTCATTTTAGTTTGAAGATCGATTCTTAAAACGATTACTTCTTTTCTTGAAAGTGACACAGCATTATTTCAAAATCGTCTAAAGTCTAAAGGAACACGTTAAAAGAATCTTGAATCTGTAATTTGATTTCTTGAAAGTTGTTTCGTAAAAGGTAAGAAAAGTTGTTCTGTGGAAGAAAATATATATTCTGTAACAAAATTGTGTGGAAGAAAGGTGGCAAAAGATTGAGACAGCCGGGCGACGAAACTTTTATCGTTCACGAAATTCTATTCTACTTGAGAAAGAATGGCTTGTGGTCTTCACTTTAGTAAGCGATCTTTGCACTCCTTGGAAAGGGGTAACTTTATACCCCGGGCTGCTTTTATGGTTCGGAGCCCTCTGGGTCCTTTAGTCTATTGTCTCCAGCCAGTTTATTGTAACCCTACACTTATTGTAAATCCTTCTTTTTCTACCCCGACTTGTTGTTGTTGTTGCTTTGGTCACTTGTTAGCCATACAATCTTCCAACAAACTCACACTGTTATAAAACTTCCAGTTTATTAAAAAAATACGATTTTTATATAATTGTTTCAAAATAATCCAAAAATTAAATTATCGACTTTATTAGCAAATTACAATCTTAATTCATTTTACGTTCAATTGAAATTTGAAGTAATTATTTACATTATTTTATAAATTTAAACTTAAAATCTTATATCTTCGAGTGAATAAAAATAAATCAAAATTCATATAATTACAAATTCCATCTATTCAAAATTGTAATTGTTCATGATAATGATAACTTTCTAAAATTCAATGTGTCTTAATTTCAGTAAATACAAATTTCAAATTACTTATATAGTCTTAATCAATCTAAATTTTAATTAATTCTACAATTTAAATCCATTCCAATTTCAGTCGATTCGAAATTAAACTAATTAAAACTGATATTAAAAAAACGAGCAAGTGCGAATTGGACTCGTACACAAACTTAAAAATGCATTAAAGAGAGAACGTTTTTTTTTTTGGCAAATGTTCAGTTAAAAAAAAATACTATACTAATAAACCTCAATCATTATTTTAATACTTTTATTAAAGTTGAAATATAAACTTAAGCATTTTTATAAGATAAAAGACTTCCTAGCAAATAGACTGAGCTTTTTTATATAATTTTTAATTTTAATAAAAAAAAAAATGTTTTTACTTAATTTTTTGTTAAACGTTTAAAGTTATTTAAACTTAAAAATAAACATTTTGTACAAAAAAAGAAGCTGAAACTGTAAAATATTGTAGCTGTTTAGTAAACCACAATTTTTATGGTTTTATAGAAATTTTTGCATAATATTACACATTTCTACCAATTCCAAAACCTCCAGGATAAATAGGCTGAGCTCTAGCATAGGGGTATTTTGTCATTTTTCAATTTTTCATTAATAACTTTTCAAAAATAAGTTCAGCAAACCTCGCTATATTTTTCCTGTAATCTATACATAAAAATGACTAGGTATACCAAGCTTTAAACTTCTAGGTCAAACAGTTTGGAAGATAAGAGTGGGGAGACACGTTTCTTAAAAACGTTTTGACAGTTCGTGCACTGAAAAAAATATTTAGTCATATCAACAAAAATTTTTTTCAGTGTGTCCAGAACCCTAAAAAGTCAATTATAATTTTTGCAGGGATCACAGACAGTCACCTTTCACCTTTTTTTACCATTTTTCAATTTTGTCACTTTTTTCACCTTATTTGATGATTTATCACATTTTTCACCTTTTTTGATGACTTGTCACCTTTTTACATCTTTTTTCACCTTTCTTGGGATCAAAAATATATAATTTTTTGTAAATATTTCGAAGTATGTTCATAAAATTCAGATTCAATGTTTGAATTTAGTTTTATTGATGATTGATACAATAACAAAAAATCAGATTTACTAATAAAAAAAGCCATAAAAAAAAGTAGAGTCGAATAAACAGTTACCTAATCTTTTCTATGATCCTGCTATTTAAGTAAATAGAATTAACATTACCATAACATACCATTTTCATCATTGTGTAATTTTTCTTTCAAATCTCAATTATTTTACTTATATTTCAATTTAATTTTTAAATTTTCAATTTATTTCTTCCATTTTTAGGGTTCCGTACACAAAGTGTCCAAACGGAACCCTTATGTTTTCACTCGTTTGTCCGTCGCCCGACTCGCACTTGCCCGGTAATTTTAATTATTTTCTTCAATTCTCAATTATTTTCTTCAATTTTCAATTATTTCATTCAATGTTCAATAATACTCGCCTTTTTCAATTGTCAATTATTTTTTTGAACTTTCAATATAATTCTTTAACTATCTTCTTCAATTTTCATTTATTTCCTAAAATCTTTACTATAATTTTCTTCAGTTCTTAATTGACAACTTAATATTGTTCTTTAATTTTGTACCTAATTATCCTTTCAACTTTTTTTAATTATTTTGTTCTGTTGTCGATTATTCTCGTCAGCTTTCGAATTTTTTTTTACTTTTTTTTCAATTTTCAAATATTTTTCTTAATATTCAATTAATTCAGTAATTTAGTAATTTTTCTTTTAATTATCAATTATTTTCTTACAAATTTAATTATTTTCCAGAATTTATATTTATTTCCTACAATTTTTTCAATTATTCTCTTAAAATTTTATAATTATTCTTTATTTTTTCGTTTTGCTGTCTATTAATCTAGCCATTTTTCGAATTTTGTTTCTAATTATTGTCTATTATTTTTGTCATATTTCAGATATTTTCTTTAATTTTTCAATTATTCTCGTCATTTTTCAATCATTTCTTTCAGTTAATAATTTTTTCCGCAATTTTCAAATATTTTCTTCAAATTTTTCAATTTACAATTATTCTTGAAGCTTATAATTATTCTTTAATATTTTGTTCTGTTGACAATTATTCTCGACAGTTTTCTAATTTTTTCTCAACTGTCAATTACTTTCTTAAAATTTTAATTTAATTCCTTAATCTTCAACTTATTTCTTCAATTCTTAATTATTTTCTTTTCTGAATCATTATTTTTAATTTGAAATCCCAGTCTTCAATTTTTCAATTATTTTATTCAATATTCAGTAATTCTTACCTTTCTTTAATTATTATCAATTATTTTTTTAAATTTGAATTTAATTCTTAAATTTTCAATTTATTTCTTAATTTTCCTTTATTATTTTTTTCGAATTTTAATTTTTGAAATTTTAATTATTTTCTTCTATATTCTACAATTTTCAGCTTTTTTAATTACTTTTTTCAATTTTTATTTATATTTTTTAAATTTCAATTCCATTTTTCAATTTTCAATTTTTTTCGATTTTCAATCCAGTTGTTCAATTTGTAATTATTTCTAACAATTATTCCTATACTCTTCTTAATTTTTCTATTTTTTTAATTTAATATTTCTTGTAATGTATTTTCAATTATTTCTTTTAGTTGTCTAATAATCTAATTATTTTTCGAATTTTGTTTTTATTTCTTCATTTTTTTGGTCAGTTTTCAGATATTTTCTTCAATTTTTCAATTATTCTCGTCATTTTTCTATTATTTCCTACAATTATTAATTATTTTCTTCGATTTTCAATTGTTTTCCGAAATTTTTCAATTATTTCCTGCAATTTTTTCAATTGTCAGTTATTCTCTTAAAATTTTATAATTATTCTTGGATTTTTTCAATTTTTTTGTTCGCCTGTGTATTAGACGAGCCATTTTTTGAATTTTGTTTTCAATTGTTCTTTATTTTCGTCTTTTTTCAGATATTTTCTTTAATTTTTTAATTATTCTCGAGATTTTCATTATTTATTGCATTTGCAAAAATTTAGTTTTAAATGACTAAAAACATGCAAAGTTTTTCGCGCCTTTGGGCGCGTGTTTATGTTGCTAATTATTTTATATTTGGTCATGGAATTTAATGAAAAATGGTCTGGAAAACCTGGAAGTCATTGAATATTGAAATTTTGAAGACTTAGCAACTCTGTTTTAAATACATTCCAGTTTGTTGTTTGTTATATTTTTTGTCACCTTTTTTTTTTTTTATTGTATAACATTTGATGATAGTCAATTATTCTGTTGAACTTTCTATGAAAACGATTTTTAAAATGTTCTATGTATTATTAAAAATGCATGATTCCGGAAAATGAGTTGTATTTAAGTAGGTATAGTACGGAAAATCATTAATTTTTTTTTTAAATTACTCTTACTTTTTTATCATGATGGAATTGTTTAGGTCGTAATCGCAACTTCTCGTGGTCGACGTTGTTTAAACGAAAAAAAAAGTTGCATGTTGAACGACCTGCAGGGTTGTTTTTATCCGATCGATAATCTAAGTTCGTAGAATACACCTATGAAATTATTTTCTACCATAGATAAATAAAGCATGATTTATGCACAAAATATAGCATCCCTGAGGTCAATACTAAATGTCAATTTGATATTAATCTCGAGAGTATTTCCAGTATTAATTTACAACAAATGCATAACCAATTCAGGATAAACTATTAAACATTATTCTGAAATAAAATATTTGGAATATAGTATATACTTTTTTATGAGAAAAAGAATAAATATATTATCTTCAAGATACTGCTTCATTTATTAAGAAACAAAGGAGAAAAACAAAATACATATTATAAAGGTTCTCTCGATTTTAATAGAACGTTTGCACCAAAATCGAAAAAAAACTTTGTTTTTCGATTTTCTTGTTAATGTTAAATATAATTCAGAAAATAATTAGATTATTTAGTTAATCAAACAATATTTTAAATGTTCTTTTTATAGTTCATCAACAATTTCTTAAATGAGATCAGGATATTGATTTGTATGTGTACTTTCAAAGTTTAGAGAGGTCTTTCCTCAACTTGTATGTTTAAGTTTCTGAAGTTTCGAAACTTTTCTAATTTGAAAGTACTTTGTCGAATTTAACATCGTAATTTAATTTGCATTCCTCTTTCGTCACTCAACTAACACCTTTTTTGGCTGAAAGCCACATTTTTCCTATTATTATGCAAAATAGATTGCTTCTAATTGATACTAATATTTTTTTAACAGTTTAGAATTTTTATCGAACTGGGTAGCTATCACGTAACTTTGAAAATAAAAACGAAAACACAAGTTCGATTTTAAAATTTTTTTGTGAAATGTCTGTTTGCCTTTGTGATTATTATGATCATTGTTTCTATTTTTAAATCGTCGCGATAGTATTTGGGTTTAATAGATTTTTAAATTAATTATTAATTACTAGCAAAATAAAACGCGCGCAAGCGCGCGATTAGTTTTTCATACATTTTAGAAATTATAAAATACAATAATAAATATAACAAATCGGTAAATAACATTTATCTAATAAAAGGAAATAAATATTTTAAATATAATATTTAAAAATCAATTAATATAAATAAAATAAATATTTTTTTATGACAAAATTTATAATATTTTAGAGTTAAAAAGAATTGCAAAAAATAATTGAAATAAAACATAATAATTGCAAGTTTTGCAAATTAATTGAAAAAAAATAATGAAATCAATTAAAAATTGGGGAAAGTAATTTAAACAATCATAAAAATGTTTTAAACATTAAAAAGAATAATTAATATTCATTTGAATATTCATTTAATATTCATTGAATATTCATTTAATAAAGAAAGTAATTTAAATTTGAGAAAAATACTTGAGAATCTTAAAAGTAAATTAAAATTGAATAATTAAAAATTAAAGAAATTAGAGAAAATAATTGAAAATTGAAAAAACGTGATTAAACAAAATACATACAATATTTTAAATAAAGGAAAGTTAAACAAAATTTGAGAAAAATACTTAAAACTTTCAGAAGTTTATTGAAATAAAAGAAAATAATTAAAAATTAGAGACAATAAATGAAAAAAGATAAACATAATTTAAAATTGAAAAGAACAAGTTTTAATTAAAGAGAAATAAATAGTTTTTTTTGGCAATTATGAAAAAGAACGAGAAAAATAACGAAAGTAATTAAAAATTGAAGAAAATAATATAAAAAATAATATAAATAATGAAATAATTGAAAAATGTTTTCGAATTATAAAACTTGACGAAAACAATTAAAATATGATACAAACAATGATAAGTTGTAAAAAATAAATGACATTTAAGTGTGATAATTGAAAAAACTACAGAATTTTTTTTTAAATAAAGAAAAAATAATTGAAATTTGAAAAAAATACATGAAGATCTTAAAAATCAATTAAAAAAAAGAAAATAACTAAAAATTGGAGAAAAAAATTGAAGAAATAAGCTAAAAGTAATTGAAACTTACTATAATTAATAAAAAAAATTTTAAATTATGAAAACAAATGAAAATAATTAAAAATTGAAGAAAACAATTGAAATTTTAGAAAAATTCTTAAAAAACTTAGATAATGAGAATAACTAAAAATTGGAGAAAAGACTGGACGAATGCTAAAAATAATTGAAATTTACCAAAATTAATAAAATTTTTTGAAAATTATGAAAACAAATAAAAGTAATTAAAAATTGAAGAAAATAATAGAAATTTAAGAAAAATACTTTAAAATTTTAGAAATTAATTTTATAAAATGAGAAAAACTAAAAATTGAAGAAAAGTCTGAAAGAAAGCTAAAACTAATTGAAATTTAAGATAATTAATAAAAAAAATTTTGAAATTCTGGTAACAAATGAAAATAATTAGAAATTGAAGAGAATATTTGAATTTTCAAAAAAATACTTGAGAATCTTAGAAAATAATTTTAGAAAATGAGAATAATAATTAACAATCGAGAAAAAAAATTGAAAAATGATAAAATTAATTCAAAATTGATAAAAATAATTTAAAATGGAGAAAGAAAATTTAATAATGATGAAAATAATTTAAATATGAAAAATTGAAAACATTCAATAAAATTTGAGAGAAATAACTGAAAAAATCATAGAATACATGTTTTAAAAAAATAATTACAAAATTACTTAATAATTTTTAATTAAAGAGAATAATTAAAAAATCGCAGAAATAACGAAAATTGATGAAAATAATTGTAATATCGGATAAATAATTTAAATTTTTAAAAGTAATGCCAAAAATAATGAATGTAATTATAAATTGATGAAAACCAAGAAAAATTGCAGAATTTATTTTTAAGCAAAAGAAAATAATTAAAAAATCGTTATTAATGGAAAATACTCTAAATTTGAGATAATAACTGAAAATTTAGGAAATTAATTGCATGTGTATATATTTTAAACTTCTTCAAAAACCATAATAAATTTTTAAAGCATTTTTCGAAACTTTTTGTTTACACATATGACAATTAAAAACCAGCACAACACGATACTAATTTCACTTCAGTTTTTAAAAAGTGGACAGAAAAATATGAATAAATATTAATACTAACTAACTTCATTTCAGACTTTCAAAAGGGGACAGAAAAAGATGAATAAATATAAATACTAACTAACTTCAGGAGTTTACGGAGATTATTATTATTTAATTCAATTAGTAAATAAAAAATATTATTAATTGTTTTGTCAAAATTTTAAAACGATTAACAATATTTTTGATTGATGGTAAATATTGTTAATTTAACTACATTATTGAAAATAAGAAGTGTTTACATTTAATTATAGCTTTTCAAATTTAATTAATAAATATTATGTATTTTGAATAAAGAAAATAATAAAATATATATAAAGTATATATTTATGTTACTTTAATTAAGTTTCTTGAATAAACCGCAATTTTCAATTTAAAATTCAAATTCTCTTTTTTGATACTATTTCTTATAAATTAAATATTTTATAATGAAGAAAGGCTAACTGAATATATATATATTAGGGTGACCCTTATAATTAACTAAAAAAGTTTTATTTTTTACTTGGACGCCAGGTAACAACTTTTTGCAATTTTGGAGATGTTTTGCGGTCCTATAAAAAATAGTTCATGCAATTTCTGTAATTTTTTCGTACCTTGATCAATTTTCCGGGTGGAGACAGAAGATTTGAAAACTTCGCCTAAATAAGGGCCACCCTAATAATAAAAAATCAACAATAAAAAATCTGATACGAAATAATTAGAGAATCGATTGTTTCTGAGTCAAAAGAAAACCTTCCCTCAATTATTATTTATGAGAATTGAAATTTTGAATTAATTAATAATTGATATTTAGTGTAATTTATGTTCTAACTTGTTTTAATTAATTTCTCGAGGAGTGTCCCAGCAGGTGGGAAATTTCTCGTGCGATTCAAAGTGGTTGAAGAACGTAAACACCTAACCAGGAACTTGGCAGTGACGCAAGAATGTAGGTCAAGGGGTTACAATTCTCACTGTGCTGCCGGTGTCCTCAAAGGAACTAATTTGCTGCAAATTCCAACCCTGAGAGAGTTCCTTTTACTGTGGGTTTTATGCAGATATGTCAGCTGCATAAAATAACTTGAACATTTCAGAAAATTTTGTCCAACTTTCAACACAAATATATTTGATTCTAAATATTTTTAACAAAATTAATCATCGTATTTGAATTTGTTAGAGAGAGTATTTTTCAAGAATAAAATTTGTTTTTGTTAACTAATAATTAAAAGACCAAATTGAATGTTCGCTAATTAAATAATTACATCCTGAAATGTAAAAATTGTTTTACAATTTTACGACAGCGAGTTATAAAAACAATTTAATTTAGAGCTTACTAGCTGGGTATTAAATTTTGCAATCACAGTGCATTAATCCATCGAAAAAAGTTTTAATTATTCAATTCGGGAGTTTAATTTGATATTTATAACACTACGGGTGGTGAATTGCAGCTTCACAAAAATTTCACATTCAGAGTTCGCTTTCCTGCGAAATTGAGTGACAGATACAAAAGAAGTGCAAATAGCCTGGATTCATCGCCACGGGCAAAATCCCCTTTTAATTGAATTTTATCTAGATTAATTGACGGATTATTTTTCGTTCAAGTATTTTTTAAAATCATTTGACAAACATTGTAAAAAAAAGTGTTTACTTTTTACGTATTATATTAAGGTTGTTAGTTCAGTGGACGCAAAAAGGTCACATAAAAAGAAAATGCACTCGCTTTGTAATTGAATTCGCGTATCTCGTTTCACGAACTGGGAATGAAGGTTGCTTTTTGTTTTATTTTTTTTATTTTCCTTTCACTTTTCGTCTGCATGATGAGAACGCAACTTTCAATGTAGTCAGCAATTAATGGTAGTCTAGAAACCAATTTTCCTTGAAATTGACGTCCGCAATTTTTTGAAAAATACACCGATCAATGAAAGTGTGTCAGTTGAAGACTGCTACGATATTTAATTAAAATTTCAGGTTATTGTAATTATAATCAAATTTAAATGTATAAACATTTCAAAAATTGTCAATTTTTTCAAATTCACAATAATCAGAGACCAAAAAAACATTAATTAGCGTCTACAAAAATTGGGCATTTTTTTCTTCATTTTGAATTTTGAAGTATCATAAATCCTCTAAAGACCTATGAAAAGTAATTTTGAATTTCTAAAAAATGACATTAGATTCGTAATCAGCGACCAAATTTTCATTTTTGTATTTTTGACATTATAAGATAATTTTATGTGCCCAAATTAAGCTAGATAATAATTGTCACCTCTAGGCGTCATGGATGGGTTAAAATTTCACGTCTCTTCTTAAATTGTCATGAACACAAAGACCATTTTAAACTAGGTGAAAATTATATCTATTTATTCATGGACATTTCGCTTTCAAGTAAGAAAAATAATTTGCTTCCTCGTGGAGGAAGCAATAATCAATATAAATCACTCGATTAGTTTTAAGTTAAGGAATATGATTTTTGTATTTCTTAATTTATCTTTTTAGCATGGAAAAAAATTTTGTCAAAAAACGATTTGATTGGGTATTTTTAAAAATCCCTGTGTCCAAATTGAAATAATTATGAGCTTAATAAGTGATCCAAATTTTTTGAAGACAAAAAACGCTACACACACACACACATACACACACATATTAGGACATTTGCTTAAAAATGAAAATTTACGCTTTTTAGATGAAAATGAGTCGATTTAGACTATTTTTGAAAGAACGAAAATTTTAACGATCACAAAGCTTCCTGTATGAGGAAGCAAGAAATGATAATTTTTAATAGTATAAAATTTAAATTTCTCTATATTATCTAAATTTGAAAAACCATCGCACTTGGAGTTTTAGCTGCTAATAAAAGAGAATCAAGTAAGGACATTCAGTCTGGAAAGACATTTGCCGAGTTTGCTTTTAATTGAGGTATAAAAGCTGAAAGTCTAGAAATAAAAAATGTCTAAAATACCATGTCATAACGAAACTTGCTCGCCTTATGAGTTGTCTTAAGACAATTGCAGGAAAGGAATATTGTCCGAAAAATTCATTACCTCTGGTAAAGTGCCAGATAAAATGACTTTGTGGTAACCAAAGTGCCTTCACAACTGCCGTTTCGCGCGAAAATGTTTCTAATTAAGAAAATAATTTATAGCTGGCAGTTTTACTCCCAGCGCGCGCATATATTTTAACCGGCCAGTAAATATGCATATACGCTCTATTCGTGTGAAAGAAAGAAGTCACATAATTACATAGGGGCATGCGCCAGAAATTACAGTCAAGACTGCCGTAAAGTATTTTCTGTAATAGCATGTTCCTGCAATCGATATGTTAGTTTTAAAGTTGCTGCTTTAAGTAAAACTGTATAAATAACTTTAACAAAATATCATACACTTTTTCACACAAATATTGTTTTTGTAATTTACATTTCACTCGAAATTATTCCAATTCGTACCTACCTAACGTTATTTAACTTTTATTGACGTGATTTAATTTCAGACGCTCTTCAATTTATTAACAGTTATATAACTCGTTAATTACCTCATTAGCCGGAAACTCGTTGATCAATTCTACTAAATTCCAGAAGTTTAAGTTTATTATACTAATGGATATTTGCTAGAATTTATGTCTCAAATAATGACACGTCATATGAAATCGAATCGATTTCCTGTACAGGTTCATAATCGTTTTCATGAAATTAAATTGTGGTATTTTAATTTATCTGGATAAAAATGAGGCAACCACGTCTGTAATTATTAGACAAGGATAATTCTATCCAATTTAGGTCTGTGAAATTAGAGATTTTCATGCGCTGAAATATATTTCACTCACACGTTCCCATTGCATTTTTTTTAAACTATCAAACTGCTTTTACAACTTTGCAGTCTTAATGTCTCATTTATGTTCTGAACTTCAAAACTTTAATAATTATGGTGGGCCGAGAAACTTAAGTTTCGAACGAGTGCGTGTACTTGATAAATTATTACCCTCTTCTTCAATGCAAGACGGCAGGTTCTGTGGTATTTAGTTTCTCTCAAATGTCTACTTGGATTCTTTAGAACAATTATTCTCATTAATTGAGATTACAGACTAGATAATTATTGTACCTTTTAATTATCTCTCCGAATGTCAGGAATGTTTAGTGCAACCGCACACATATTGATATATATGTATATATATCCTTCGATCAATAAAATATAGGTTAGAATTTATATTTTTAAAGTCATTTTTAGGAGATTTTAGAAGATGGCCCACTTATAAATATTGAATACACAGTTTTTTTGATAAAAAATCATCTCTTCGAATAATTGGTCTAAAAATTGTGATTTTAGCTCAAAGCTTATGGCGGTCGATTACGTAATTTTTCCTGAATTCAAAATTCCAGATTTCGCACATTTCTAAATTTCACATCCCGGATTCTAGATTCCAAGTCTACATTCTAGATTCTAGATAGCGGATTCCAAATCTATATTCCATATTCTAAATTAAATTTCCTAGATACCACTTTCGGAATTCTCCTTCCTAAATAGAATTGAATTTAAAATCTGTGATATGGAATTTGGGTGCTGAAATTTTAAATTGGGAATACGGAATATGAAATCTTGAATGTGAAATAATGCTGTACCTGAGATTTGGAATGTGGAATTTTTTATTTGGAATCCGAAATGTGGATTTTGTAATCTTGGACGAAAAATGGGAAATCTGGGTTCGCTAACATCATATAGTTTGTAGCTATGAACATCAACTGTTATTAATTGATGTATTAGAATTAGAAGACTTGAAAATACCAATAACTAGTTATTCAATAATTATATATTTCATTATTGAAGATGATTATAACAATCAAATTAAATTATATATATTATTATTCACTTTTTTTTTAGCAAATTAAATGTTAATCTACCTAAGACGACATTTCTGTATCGTTAATGCCTTATCTAGATATTTTTATAGAGGGAATAATTAACGGAATAATTCTGTCGCTATAATTGAGCGATATGGGATATGGTTGTGTTAGTCAATTACTTTTTTGTCTTGTAGGTGGTGAATGAATTGCCAGCAGAAAATGGTTTTTATTTCATCTTTATCTCAACTGATGAAAGCACAGTTCTGACTAAATCACATCTTGTGCTTTTGTCCTTGCTTTCTAGTTGAAGTTATCGTATTTACTTCATCGTTGCACTCGACTTACTTGAAATACGATACCCGTATTTAATTACACGCCAGAAACACATACACAGAAGTCCCTCGTCATGACTCATTGACATTGTTTTGATCATTAGTTAGTCACAGCATCCGGTTTGAATATTTTTTACTATGCAAATTACTATATTGTTTGGAAATGTTTATTTAGTAGAAATATTGATGTTATTTTTAACCAGTCGTTCCTTAACCTTTAAAACTTCCAAAAATGTTCTTCAAAATAGGTTGACATTTAATGCAGTGTTTTATTCACATTATTTATTTTAAAATTATTAAATGCCAATATTATACTTTGAATTAACTGATCGTATTTTTAATCCATTAATATTTTTGTTGCAGGTGATTGCTCAAGTTTATCAGTCCCGGAAAATATTTAAGGTAAGTTATTCTTATTTAAAATTTAACATCAAATAATTTTTTTTAAACATTAGAATCGACTTTATATAAAAATTTTCGCGAAAAGTGCAAAAGTGTCATGAAATGGCAATGAAAGAAAATGGCACTGTGTGATGAGAAGTCAAAGGCTATTTTCAGTTGTTAAAATCTTCTCACGTATTGCTCATTTCTTCTCACCGCGAGTCAAGTGAGTTAGATCGATTGACAGATCGCGTATCCAGCATCCCAGTAGAAGCTTATCTTTTTAACTCCATGAAGTTGGAGATTTTATTACAAAAAGGAATGGATAAAACCACCATCACACTTTATATCGAGTCGTAACGGCTCTTGTGTCATAAAATTGTAAATTATTGCGCACAACGTGATGTCAGAGCTAAGTTAAAGCTTTCACGGAATGTCGCGTGCTCCTGTTGTATTATGCTTATACTTATAAGTACTAAAATCTGTCCATCGAGTTTCTTTTTTTGTTAGTATTGCAAACGAAGACTTTGCCCTATTTTTAATTCTCTAAATTACTTCTCTAATTTATTTCCAAGCCAACTGCATCTGTAATTAATTTTATTCAGGTTATTGTGAGTTTCAAGTTCCTATAAATACATAACAAATATAATATTGTATATTAAAACATTGTTTTAAAAAAATATAAATGTAACGTGATATGAAGAAAGGGACCTAAGCATTGAAAAAACTTTAAGTTTATGTTCAGTGATAGTTTTATCTTAATGAAAAGTTCCTTTTTAATTAAGTAAAATCAAAACCAGTTTTTATTAAATATTTTGAATGGAATAAAGAAATTGACTGAAATATCAATGCTTGGTATATAGAGAGTCGATACTCTTTGTGTATTTTCATTCCATTAATCACAAACATAACCTAAAATTTTTTTCTTTTTAGATCCTTTTCTTCATATTGCGTCACAAATAATTACAATTGGTTTAGTTTTCAAAGCATTTTTGAATATTTGTGTAATTACAGTTTTCAGTTTCTTGTTCCTTGATTCATTGTTTTTGTTTTTTCAGCACGAGTACGAAAACAATAACTGTAATTGCGGTTGGAGGACAAAAGTTCCAGAAAAAAAGTTCCAATGAAAAAAATTTCCAAAAGTTCTTTGTTCCAAAGACCAAAAGTTCCAAAAGTTCTTTTGTCCAAAGACCAAAAGTTCCAAAAGTTCTTTTGTCCAAAGACCAAAAGTTCCAAAAGTTCTTTTGTCCAAAGACCAAAAGTTCCAAAAGTTCTTTTTTCCAAAGACCAAAAGATTTGCTACTTTGTTTTCAAGTTACTATAGGTATATTTCTGTCTAAACAGTTTTCATTCATTTGTTGTTTTTCGTCATTTTGACGTTTTAACCTTTTTTATAATTTTGTAATTTTTTTTTTATCAACTTTTGTATTTTGGCGCTTTGTTATTTTGGAACTTTTGTCTTTTGGAACATTTTCATTTTGGACCTTCTGTATTTTGGGATTTTTTAATTTTGGAACTTTCGGATTGGAACATTTGGTTTGGAACTTTTCGTTTGGAACTTTTGACCTACAATCGTTATTGCAATTAATAATTGTTCTTTGTATAAATAATAATAATTTTTTAGCAAAATATTTAATTTATTACATCTATTCAAGCAGAGTAAAATAATACTATGACAATGCCATGTAATTTCAGTTTTTATTAAAGATTATTCTTTACTACCATTCTTATTATTAAATAAATAGTTAAAAATATCAAATAAAAATAATTTTTGATGTAAGGAATAAAGGGTTTTCACTTTGCGCATTATGTGCACTATAAAAATTCTAGACCATGCATTTTAATGGTAACGGAAGGAAAAAAATATTTTGCTGTATATCCGTGAAAATTCATTACACTTGACTCGTAAATTTGCGAGTATAATTTTTCCTTATTCTTTTTTTGTAGCACCCTATCGTGACGTATGCGGTTATACTCATGTGGTCCAGCATCATGAGGGTAAATAGAAACCCTGAAAAATATTGTGTACGACGTACACGCTATACCATCCTATAGTCAGAATATACGCCAGTTGGCAATGTTTGTGTTCTTTGAATTATTGTGGGATGAACCCCATTGTAATCTACCATAAATGTTTTGAGTATATATTAGGTATGCGTATGTCATCTCCTCACATGCATACGTGCTTATATAATACGCTCTTGAGCATAGATTTAAGTATGAATAACAAACTTTTGAGAATCAGTTTGTGAAAAACGGTTGGGATTTTTTTTCTTATTTTATAACAAGATAGAGTAATGTACTAAAAAAATGTTTACTTGCAACTAAAAAGTAAAACTTGTTATGTATTTCCTTTAATTGCTGTAGAGAGGACAAAAGTGACTAAGCGTGAGTGTACACCAATATTCCAAATTTCAGCACTCTAGGGGAGGAACACTTTTTAAAAATAGTTTTTTCACAACAATTCAATGACCATCAACTCCAATCACGCTTGCTCAATTTTTTTCTGTAATCGACATGTGAATATACATGGATACAATAAATTTAAAAACTTCTGATAAAAAATAGTTTAGTATTGGCAGATGGACATTTTAAACTATATTCAAATAAAAAAAAAACAATTTTTTTTTCTTTTTTCGATCTGACAATATAAAGGGGTGCCGCATACACTCCCTATTTTCTCATAAAAAATAGATTCACAAAAAAAAACCCAGTTGTCATTATTGCTGCATGTTGTCTTCTGGTGAATGAAATTCTTAACATTAACTCTAGATCATTGTTCAATGTCTCATTATTTTGATGTTAAATTTACATGTATGCGATTGACTTTATGCTGCATTAAAATTTTCACCCAAATCATATATAATATGTTAAATTGACAAAAAAAATTTTCGGGTTAGAATAATTGCTAAAATATGTTTAGAAGTGCATGAGATCCCGATAAATGATCAAAGTTGAAAAAACTGTAAATTATAATTTTTTTTCAAACCCCCTTCTCTTGGGGAGCCTTAAAAACAACTCCAAAACGTAAATTTAGCATTTATAAGTATAGAGGTCTAAAATATTTTTAACGTCGCTTGTTTCATTATTTCTTTTCTTAACAAAATACAAGACTAGTTAAATTTTTTAATTAATTTTTAATTGTTTAAACAATTAAAAAGTCTTGAGAATTGCAGAGGGAAAAATTCGTAATTTTTCTTTAATGTAGAAAGCAAAAAACGAAATGCTTCAAGGGGAATTTAATGAAAAGTTGTTTTAATCAATTTAAATTTTATAAACAAATAAACAAAATATTTAATAAAAACATTTTTTGTCAGTTGTTACTAAATAATCAAAAGCTATTAAAAAAATTATTTAAATTCGAAAATATAAGAACAAAAATTGCTTAAACAAATTAAAATTGATTAAAAAAGTTTGAGTCTCGAAATATAGATAATAGGACATTTATTACAAACAATACTGTAGGTATATATGGTTTTTGGGATCGCTGGATACGAATCAGATGTTAGATTTTTAAATTTCAAAATGGTGGATCCAATATGGAATACTAATATGTTAATTTTTTAATTTTTTATCCGACATATTGGATCTGAAATTTTGAATTTGAAAAATCTGACATCTAATTCGTATTCAGCGACCCTAAAAACCCTCAAGTAAAGATTTTCGTGACAATTTGTTGACTTTTAATTTTTTATCCGCCATATTGGATTCACTATTTTGAATTTTGAAAATCTGACATCAGATTCGTATTTAACAACCAAAAAAACCCTTAGAAATGATTTTGAGTACATATTTATTAACTAATTTCGTCATAAACGAATTCAGTCTGAAAAAAGTGATATTTTTTGTTAAACACTTGTTAATAAACAAAAAAATGATTTTAGTATTTATAAATATCCTAGAAAACTACTAAGATTTGAGTCTTAAGAACCTAAAAATACAAAAACATTTAATAATAAATTTGTATGTAACCTGAAAGCGGGCCCGTATCATTTTGACACAAATTTTTTCGGGCAACTTGTTATATTGTACTCCCGAAGATGAATGTTATATTTTACTCCTTCTGAAATCAAAGATTTTTAAGTCTTATTTATTAAATAATTGATTTTAATACATTAAATTAATATTAAAAGACTTAATTAATCCAGAAAATTCAATTATTGAATAATTAAAACTTAAAAATCTGGGCCCGTATCATTTTGACACAAATTTTTTCGGGCAACTTGTCATATTGTACTCCCGAAGATGAATGTTATATTTTACTCCTTCTAAAATCAAAGATTTTTAAGTCTTATTTATTAAATAATTGATTTTAATACATTAAATTAATATTAAAATACTTAATTAATCCAGTAAGTTCAATTATTGAATAAATAAGACTTGAAAATCATTGATTTTAGAAGGAGTAGAATATAACATTCATCTTCGGGAGTACAATATAACAAGTTGCCCGAAACAATTTGTGTCAAAATGATACGGTCCCATTAAAACTTAAAAATCTTTGATTTTAGTAGGAGTAAAATATAACATTCTTCTTCAGGAGTACAATATAACAAGTTGCACAAAAAAATGTGTGTCAAAATGATACGGGCCCCCTGAAAGCTATGATGTAGAAAAGAAGATTTTAAAGGTGTGACTATGACTGAAAGGGTTAAACAATCAATCAAATTAAGTTACTTAAATTGTTTTTTCATTCGCTATTACAAAAATTATAAGCTTTTAAAATATTTAGATAAAACAGAAGCAAATTTTGTCCTTAAACTTTCGGGCCCGTATCATTTTGACACAAATTTTTTCTGTCAACTTGTTATATTGTACTCCCGAAGTTGAATGTTATATTTTACTTCTTCTGAAATCAAAGATTTTTAAGTTTCAATTATTCAATGATTGAACTTACTGAATTAATTAAGTCTTTTAATATTAATTTAATGTATTAAAATCAATTATTTAATAATTAAGACTTAAAAATCTTTGATTTTAGAAGGAGTAAAATATAACATTCATTTTCGGGAGTACAATATAACAAGTTGCCCGAAAAAAATTGTGTCAAAATGATATGGGCCCAAACTTTCTCTTAAAAAAATAAATATTTTCACACTAAAATTTGTAGAATTCATTAAAATGTCATTAAGAAGGTCTCTCTAACCCAGGTTTGTTTAAATTTTACATTTATAATAATTTTTTTAATTTTCCGAAAATCAGCTTTTTTTTTAAAGTTAACTTTATGGCAAAAGTTGAACAAACTTGGGTCAGAGAAATCTTCTTATAATGATATTTTAAGTAATTCCACAAAGTTTGGTTTCAAAAAAATTATTATTTAAAGCGAAAGTTTACGCACAAATTTTGCCTATATCAGTGACGTCATTATCCATCACATGCTTTTAAACAATTAAAAACTACTTTCAAAATGTAGCGAGCCTTGTATTTTGTTCAGTAAAAAATCTATTTAAACAACGACGAAAAAAATTTATATTTTAGACTTATTTTATTTCTAAATGCTGAATTTAAGTTTAGGGGTGGTTTTTAAGGTAGCTCTATAAAAAAGTTTTCTTTAAATATTTTTCTACTTGAAATATCATATAATAGAACATTCAATGAATACAATAATATTTTTTAAAGGTAGGAAGCCGTGCTACTTATTAAGATATTTGAAAATGAAGTTCAACCTTTTAAGGGCATGTGATGGAGAATGACATCACTGGTATAGACAACATTTTTCCTTAAACTTTCTCCTAAAATAATAAATATTTAGACGCCAAGCTTTATGGAATTACTTAAAATATAATTAAGAAGGTCTCTCTAACCCAAGCTTCTTTAAATTTTGCGGATAAATTAATTTTTTTAATTTTTCGAAAATCAGCTAATTTTTTAAAAAATTAACTATAAGGCAAAATTTGAACAAATTTGGGTCAAAGAGACCTTGTCTATGATATTTTAAGTAATTGCACAAAGTTTGGTGTCAAAATATTTATTATTTTAAGAGGAAGTTTACGGACAAATTTTGTTTATACCAGTGACGTCATTCTCCATCACATGCCCTTAACATGAAAGATTGTAGAAGACATGGTTAAAAAATACAATTTTTCTAACCACGCAATGAATTTTCTTTATGTTTAAAAATAAAAAGTACTTACTAATATTTTAAAGTATAAGGAACAAGATCTCCTTTTTAAAAATGTAGCTTGCGGTATTAAATTTTGACAAGTAGTAATTTAAAATCCACGTTTTGACGTTTTATTCATTTTTTTTAAATAAATACAAAACAGAGAGACTCTACACCTTGAAGTTGGTGCTATTCTTTAAACATTACGAAATAAATAAAAAATGACAAACTTAGATTGTTGCAAGAGAACTACCTTGAGGCATTCCCAAGAAGGGTAGTCGATTGCCGTAGGCCTTTAAACCTTATTAAAAAAATTTCATTTTTTGAACCACTCTAGTGTACCTATTTACTATTCAAAACTTTTGATAAAAACAGTCTTTATTCTCCTTTTTTACGAGAAATGATAATACGATATTTTTTCAATATAAATAAAATAAAAGTAAATAGGGGTTGACTACATGTGTACAGAGTTTTGAAAAGAGAAAGTGGATAGCCTATGATTACGATTCCTGTGCCAGTTGATGGATGCGAAAGACGGGGGTTGGTATAAAATCGGCGGGTGGCAATTTTGGCATTTTGCCGAATGAAGGGAAAACGGATTCGAAAACAAGAAGCCTGCGGAAGACAGATGGGAACCCGAGGGTTTTAAATAAACATCGACGCGGCTTTTCGAATTAAATGAACGATAAAAGAATCTCAATTTACGATGATTGATTGACACTTTTGTTTTCCGACTCATCTCTGTTTGTCCTGCTCGTACCGATGATCATCTATACACTTCTCAAAATCGTCTTTGAAATCTCTAATGAATTTATTTAAAATCGTAATTGCTCTTTAGGTAACAAAATGTCTTGAATTGAGATTTTTAACTGTTGAAACATTACACTCTGAGATATTTGTGCCTGTTTTGAGTTTTTGACTGATATTTATATTGAATGATTGTTGGGTTTCGAGGAATTGTAGAGTTGGCAAATTCGTAATCTAATTTGCATTAAAATTCAGTCGCACGCTCTTGTGACCTTTCTAAAGCAGCTTGTTGACCTTTTCCATGGTCAAAGGTGCTGCGTGAGAATTGCTCGTGCGATTTACAATGTGCAAAATAAAGATCATGAATAAAGTCACGTGGCGTGTTTATGTTTAACCAGTATAACAGTTCTGCTGTTTAACCAGCATTAGGGTGGCTAGACTGTTGCGGTATTGAAGATAGCGAACATAAAGTCGACATACCTTTTTCACCCCCATGTCACACTCTTTGTCGATTTTCTGGTACTCTTCTTTAGGCACTCAACCGAAATCCGATTTAATTTATCCAAGCAAAAAAGGGTTCTTCTCGATTTTCTATCCTCTCTTCCAGAAGACTAATTAGAGTTTACCTTTCAACGTTCACTATTTTTTTATTCTTTTAACCGTAAAATCAAATGTTTCATATATATAATTCTAGTAACACTATATCTACAGAACGATTTATTTTATTTTATCAAGTAGTTTATGGATGATGGAAATCCAAGACTTAGGGGAAGAGATTTTAGATGGGATTTCCATGAAATCCTTTCGATATTGATCTTACCGTTTTGAAATAAATCTATTGCGTGACTTTTGAGACTCAACCCTAAAAAATATCTCTTGCACGTGAAATAATTTTTTTTCACTAGGGTGGATAAGAATTCCGAGTCGTGCCTGCTTTTACGACAGACATAAAATGACCATTCCAGAGTGAAAATTTAGAGGGAAACTCTCAAAGGGGAATGTCGCGGAAAATGAATTTCGCAAAGAATCAAGAAATTTATTTTGTTATTTAGTTTAGCTAAGATTTTATTACAATTTTGATGAAAGGTTATACAAATATCAGTGAGTATTTGGATCAGGTCTGTTATTAGTTTAAATCACTTTGATTTATATTCTGATTTGAATCATTGGAAATTTTCCATTAAAATCATGATTTAAATCAAAAAAACTTTAAAATTTTCCGGATGTCTAATACTGCATGTGAAACATCGTAAACCATAAACAAAACCCACAAATATGTGGATAAGTCTTTCAATTTTAATATTTTCATTTTTATAAAATTTTAAAAATTGTGCTAATACAGATGATCAAAACACCTGCGATTTACAAATTTTTGGTTTGGAGATAGCAAAAAATAGTATTACATTTTTATACCTTTAAGTCATTATAATTATATAAATTCCAAACGTCAATTAAGTCAAATTCCAATTCGTTCCAACTTTTAAATTCTAATTAATTTAAATTTAAATGCATATTAATTAATTCAAAATAATTAAATAATATTAATTATTTCCCATATTCACAATAATCCTTTCTTTAATTCTTACAGTATTTCTAAGAGATTCCAATTGTTCGAAATTGTTTAATTTTTATCTTATAATTTCTTATTTTTATAAAATTTAAAGATTTTTTCACCTTTTACTTTTTTTTGGGATTTGTCTTTTTATTTTAAGATTTTCTTTAATTTTCTTCTTTGTGTGCAAATTATATAATTTTATTCTACACAATTTCGTTATTATAACATTCACTAAACTTTTTATTACGTTAATTTTCATAATTATTTCCATATTTTTACACATAAATACTCTACTTTTTTTGTAAGTTTATTCAAGGTTTTTCACATCTTGTCTATTTTTTGCGAGATTTTTTGGAAACTTACTTATTCTTCCAAAAATTTTTTAGATTTTCTTTATTTTTCTAATTTTATTATTGAACTTATTTTAAGTGTAATATTATAAAAATGTGTTTGGTTTAATTTGCTTAAAAGTTTTTATTTTTAAAGGATTTTTAAGTTTCTTTTGTGGACTTTCTTTTTATTTTTCTTGATATATACATTTTTTAATTTTATTTTTTGTCCTTTAAATTTCATGATGTTTCACTATTTTTTGATTTCTTTCTTGCGTTTTAATTAATTCTTTAATATTTTTTTCATCATTTTTCCATTTCTAAGAAACATTTTTCCTTCTTTTCAATTCTTTAGGTTTTATGTTATAATAACGGATTTTTGGAAACATTTATTCGATACTTTTATCCACATTTTTTCAATTTTCTACTTTTTTGAAAGCTTTTATTCTTTTATTTTATATTATGTGAATTTAATCTTGTACTAAATATTCTCATTTAAATATCGTTCTAGTATTTTATAAACTTTATTTTCTTTTACAATTTTTTTAAATTTTGCAAAATTTAATTGATTCTTTTTTTATTTTATATGTAAAATATTTCTCCCAATTTTCTTATTTTAAAATTTTGTTCTCTTTATCAGTATATTTTAACGTTCTTTTAATTATCTTCTTGATTTATTATTTTAATTTAAGAAAATGTCCGTAAATAATTTAATTTTTTGAAAAGAGTTTCTACTTTTTATATATAATTATGTTAGTGTTTTATTCCAGTGTTGTTCTTTAATTTTTTCTTCATTTTTTAAATAAACTTCTTACAAATAAACATTTGGAGATTTTATATACTGATTATATTTAAAAAAATCAATTTTTTATTTTTTTAAAAAAATCATGATTTTTATCAGCCCTGTTTTTGGAAAGATTTAGTACAGTAACAACTTTAAATTTTTAAAAAATTATAGACTTTATTTAATGAAATAATATCAGTTTGTTGCTTGATAGAATCAGTATTTTTTTTTATATGAAACATTTCTTTAAATAGTTTTAGTTTACAGTTTGTTTTATATTTTATAATTTGAATATGTCAAATGGTTATTTTTGTGCGAATATACCCTAACTGTCAATATATTTTCCAAGATATGAATTTTTGATGCCTCATGACACATGGCCAATTTGCAAAAATCCATATCTCTGAAAATATTGAAAGTTGATGTCGACATCCTATAGCTTCAAATAAGCTTTTACATTTTTTTTTTTATATTTGTATTCAAATTGGATTTCCGGACCCGACCCTTCTCTTGTGAAATTGAAGTCAATTTAAATTAAAGTTAATCAAAATTTGCAGATTTTTAATTTTTAACAAATTCTGAATTAGAAAGTGAACAAAGCTGTGTATATACTTTGTATCCGACTAAAACACTATCTTTTTCTATCCACCCCGTAAAAAGTTTAAAATCTTTCAGATTTATTTAATTTGAATTGAGGGCTAAACAATAATATATAATATAATCGCCAGAGTTCAAGTTTGTTCCACACTGTGTCAGACTAATTAAAATCGGTTATCGTGAAACCGATCAGCAAAGTTCTGTCTATCGCCTATCATCGTTAATTCCATGCTCATTAATTCGTAATTAGTCGTAGCTGTTTGGGTCCCCACACTTGTCGTACATTGTTAATCATATTCTCGCTAAGAATTGCATTACAATCCGTCTACCTAATATAGTTGTGTGATTCTGTCAGTCGCTGACTGTGATATAATTTTTAAAGGGTGTTAAGCGAGCCGGGAAATTACCAAGGTTCAGTACAGCATGAAAAAACCGTGAATTTTCTAAACGATTCGGGAAGTTGGAAAAATAGGAATTCATATATAAAACTCGAAAATTCAATACTTTAATCTTTAGAAAAATTAAGGTATTTCTCTTCTGGATGACAGGGTCAAATCGATGCTATTATGAAAACACGTTTTACGTAATAAATATGCAACATTTATTTCTTATGCATATTATTTAGTGTTCTTTAGTATTTTCTCTAAACAATAAGCTTACTTTTGATTATTATTGTCTGATTTAAGGGGTAAATATAGTAACATTTAACTTTCCTTGTTTTTTCAAAAACTCTTTTTCTAGGCGATTTTTTAAAAATGTTTCAATTTTAATTATTAATGGCTTATTTTATTAAGAAAAATTTAAACTTTTTTAAATATAAATATTTGTTTACAAAAAAATATGTAAAAAAAAGTTCTTTTTTTATAAACAATTATTTATATTTAAAAAACTATAAACTCTTCTGAAAATTTTAAACGGTGAATTTGTAGGGAACCTTTTTCTTAATAAAATAAGCCATTAGTAATTAAAATTAAAACATTTTTAAAAAATCGCCTAGGAAAAGAGTTTTGGAAAAAATAAGGAAAGTGAAATGTTACTATATTTACCCCTTAAATCAGACAATAATAATCAAAAGTAAGCTTATTGTTTAGAGAAAACACTAAAGAACACTAAATAATATGCATAAGAAATAAATATTGCATATTTATTACGTAAAACGTGTTTTCATAATAGTATCGATTTGACCCTGTCATTCAGAAGAGAAATACCTTAAACTAGAGACGATCAGAATTCAATGAAAGAAAATTAGTTATAAATTTTATTTAAATGTTTTACAATTTAGGAAAACAGTGTTAGAAACTTGACATTTCCTGTATAAATATTTCTCTTTTTGCACTTTTTCCATTTCTTAATTTCACTTTTTCGAAACTGTTCATTTTTCTATTCATATTTTTCCCAGATTTATATTATTCAGTACTTTTGATTCTTTAAAATCAAGTCATGTTTGTTGTTTTTAAAAGATTAGTTTCCTTCCTCTGCATTTGATATTTTATTTATTTATTTTATTTTTTGTTTTAAGATTTTCTCTAATTTTCCTACTCTAACTACATAAATTATTTATTATATGATTTCGTACAATCTGAATCTTATAAAATTTTTTTTCTTTCCTTATTTTATCTTTCAATATTTCTAGTTTCAAATAAAATGTATCAGTAAATTAAATGTATAAAGTTTAAAGCTTCTCTTTCTAATATTTCCTTTTAAACCAAATTATATTCAATTAATCACGTGTTAAAGAAACAAAATCGGAAAAACTGTAGACTGAAATTTACAATGATTTGAAATCAGTGACCGACTTCTGCTGATGAATCAGTGAAAATTTCATTGATTGAATTTAAAAGAATGAGAATTTGAAAATGATCATTCCCTATAGACACCCTGTTTTTAAACTCTGTATTGTATAAAATAATTTAAATTTTGTTTCATTAAAATATCCGGATCATTTTCTTTTATAAATGTCTGAGATTTGTTGCCTCTTTAAAGAGAAACAATTATACATTCTTTAGCTTATAGGATATTAAATTAACAGTTATTTCTTTCTGCATGCCAGGATGAACGCATTCGAGAACTTTTTTTTTTAAAGGTAGTGAAAATTCCTTTGGACATTTCAATCTTTTCAAGAGAGAACCCATTTCAGAAAATAGTAGCAGTTTTAAAAGTGTCAAGTGCATTGTTGTGTCGTATAAACAAGTGGGTATGTGTGTATTGGTAAGTAACAACATAGGTTGAATTCAGAGGATTTGCCTATGTGTTGTAATCACGGACTTTGGTTGGATACCATGCCAGCAGCAGACTAATTGAATTCTTCTCATTATCTCATACAAAAGATGCACGTCGCCCTGTAGGAAAGATACACCACACTTGGTTTGCGGTATACGCGAACCACGCGTGGTTCTGAAACATTAAGTGTGATTAACAGAGACCTGTGAAAATTGAATGAGACTCAAGATGTTTGCTTTGTTCTCTTTAACTACATCTGCCTACATGGAAAACGACCCGCAGTCTCGATATTTTACATTAAACTTCACGTGAAATAACTTCCGCAATTTTTATTCAAATACTTTTATTTCTATTTGTTGAAGCATTTGCTTTAATGAAAAATCTGGTTTTAAACTATTCGCTATCCAATATCCAAAATTGAAATATCTCGCATACCAGGCATTTTGACTTGTAATAGGTAATGGAATTTTTAACATTCAGATGGAATCCATTTCAAATCAGGCAGCTTGACCAATTTCAGAACACAGATATTTCATTGGTAAAATATATTATTTTTCAATCAGTTTTCTTTTCTTGATTCTTGTAGGTACTTTTACCCTTTTTATAAAACCATAAAAAGTTTTTAAAAATCTTAAAAATTAACAAAATGGTGACTGCAGTCGCCATGGTTTTCTAAAAATAAACCAAGTTAATTTTCTCGACATATCACAACCTTCATTTAACTGAAAATTTTGCCATAAATTGCTATTAATATAAGGAAAAATTTGTAAAATTTTGAGCGGGCTAAGCCATATTTGCGGTCAGGAGAATTTTATTCAAAAATTAGAACATTTTCACTTATTATTTATTTATTTATTTGTCTATAAACGGGCTTACAATGATAAAAGGCCCTTTCGTACAAAGTACTGAGTGACGGCGGTCATATTGAGTTTTTTTTGTAAGAATGATTTTTTTTTTTTTTTTAAGAAAACATTGTTTAATCTAATAAATGTATTTTTAATAGAAAACAATTTTTTTGTATCAAGGAAATGTTAGTTTGATGGTCCGTATAATTTTGACACAAAATTTTTCGAGACAATTGTTATATTGTGCTCCTACTAAAATTAAAGATTTTTTATTCTTATTTATTAAATAATTGATTTTATACATTAAATTAATATTAGAAGACTCAATTCATCCAGTAAATTGAATTATTCCATAATCAAACCTAAAAAATCTTTGATTTTAGTAGAGGTACAAAATAACATTTTCTTATATTGAACAATATGACATGTGCTACAAAATCCTATTTATCCCCTCTACCCACCTCATTTTAAAAAATAAAAAAAATTTTCTCATCATATTGACTTTTTTTTAAATAAGAACGCTCAGATATAATTTTCGTTGATTGAAATAAAGTTTTCTTATTTACTAAATCTTTCTTAACTCTAAAAGAATGTATTTTTAATTTTAAAAACCAATTATTTGTATCAAGGAAATGTTCGTTAAATAACAGAAAGCTTATTACACGAAATAAACTCTTGAAAGATAAATATTTCTTGATTTAAATGTAGGTATTTTAAATTAAATTTATAGAATTTATTTTAAAGGTATTTTTTATAAAAAATGTTTTTACCTCCAAAAAAGGCTTTCTTGCTTTAAAAGGTAAGCGAAGATTACTGCTTTAAAAGTAAGAGGCAGTTTCATACTAGAAAAATTATCCTTTTTTTTCCGTGTACGTTTTTTAAATTGTTGATGATTTCTATTATATATTATTACTTCAAAATGTGATGCCAGTATATTTACTCAAGTCAAGAGGAGACTTTTCTGGAAAAAGTCGTGTAAGATAGAATAGTATAAAAACTGTTTGATTTGTGTCTATTCTTTGGGAGTGTATTTTGAGTCGATTACAAAAAGTATCAGTGCTTCAAGATGCCATAGAAATGCAGCTTAACCCTATCGTCTCTCATAAAGCCTGCACTGACTAATCCTCTCTTCTTTTTCAGTGACTCGCTTTTTCCCTATATGCTTCTTGTTACTCTGATCGAATTTTAGAAGAAGCGTGCGAGAATTCCATTACTCTTTCCCCTGAGCGTTAGTTTGGAGTCCCAAAAGCGTAATTTGACTAGGGCCATTAGGTAGCTGTGGTATACACGAAATGTTGGATTGGATTTCCTTGCATAATAGATTGCATTAACGGAGCCAGGCGGACGCTCAGTGGACCAGTCAGTTTGGAAATTTAAAGCAATCTACATTTTAAGGCCAGACTTTCAAAAAGTGCTGTATGTTCTAAATAATTCTTTTATCACTTTTTTTAGCACTGCAAATAATCTTTCATTTTATGAAATATATATTAGTGCATTGGAGCGCTGGTTATATGAACAGCTAGTTTGGTTTAAGTTTATGTAACCAGGCGGATGTTAAAACTTTAAAAATATAAAAAAAAATTGTATAAAATTCATTGAATTTGATTAATTATGTCACTTTTATTTTGCAAGATCTTGATCGAGTATTGGTTATTTTATATTCTTGAAAACTGAAGCTTTTATCACCATTTTAACTAAACGTGAAATGCAATTTTTGCCTCGTATTCATTCACATTTTCTTTATTATTTATCACAGAGAGTTGGCATCGGATCTTATAATTATCTATTTTTAATCCACGCGTCGCGATTAAAGTGGAGATAAATTGATTTTCGCAAATCTGCCGCGAAGCGCGACAGCAGGGCAAAAACCGGAAAGCTCTGGGATGTGTGATTATACTCAGAGAACTGAAACATTAATTACGATCAGGGATGCGTACGAAAACAGAACGGAACGTCAAATGATTTTCATTCTGTTTCGGGCGCCAGGCACATAACGAAAGTAGGTAGGGATAATGTTTACGTGCCGCGGCACGTAACAAAAGTCGATGAGCAATCGGTTCTGTATACAAACACGAAACGAAAACTCAAGAGATTTTTGTTTCGGGCTGCGGCACGTAATGAAAGTCGACTTTTGTTCCGGGTCATGTAACGGAACGAAAGTCGACTTTCGTTCCGGGCCTAGACACAAAAGGAAACGAAAATACTTTCGTTCTTGGCCAAGTAATGAAACGAAAGACACAGAAGGGAACTTTGTACAGTCTAAATCTTCACGTGTATAAGACAAGCTTCCCTTCCTTTTTGGGAAGGGGAAATGTCATTTTTTAGGGAAAAAAATTTGTAATGTTAAAAATTGTTTATACACATTTTTATGCAATCAAACTTAATTCTCTTACATCGCTTCTTTACAAATTTTTTAAATTGATGCGATTTTGATTTATAATAGCTCATTTTCTTCAGAATTCGATTATCTATAAATTAACTTAAGGTAATTTTTAAAAAAACTGCACCGTTTTTGATGTATGATTATTTGTTTTAAAAAAATTGCACTTCATTTGTTAAACAAATTATCATCTTTGAAAAACGGTGCAGTTTTTTAAAAATCCACTTCCGTTAATTTATAGATAATCGAATTCTGAAGAAAATGGGCTATTATAAATCAAAATCGCATCAATTTTAAAAATAAAAGTAATCATTTATAGAAAATAAGTTGTGAAACAAGTTATTGATGTTTCTGTACAAAATATAACAAATTTGTTACATTTTATAATTTTTGTCTAGGAAGTATTTTTATTTTTGAGAAATGGACCTTTATTCTTAAAAATATGCAATTATTTCAACTTTACTCTCTTATAATCTTAAGTCGCTTTCTATTTTCATTGTAGAAATATAAAAAATTGAACCTTCAAAAGTAACGATTCTAGATTTGAAGATGATTTTTAAAGTTATAGTAAATCTTCATCCGACACATCAAAAAAGTGTAATTTTTTTAGAATATGTATAGCAAAGTGAAATCTATCTATTAACTTCTTAAGGTTGGCGTTTTACATTTAGTTACGATTTTGAAATAACTACACACAGAAAAGTGGTATATTTGATACAAAGATAAGTTATTTGTGTCAAAAAAAAAAAATATCTTTGTCTCACAGCCAACTAACTTTTTATTTGTTTGAAATAAAAAAATTTATTTGATTTAAATAAAAAAGTTAGATGGCTGGAAGTTAATATATTTTTTCTCTGAGTGTATAAATTCAAAATTTTTGTATATCTTTCAGATATAACCAATCAGTATACTTGATACTTACAAAAACTTTTAATCTATTTCTTTTTAAAAATAGCTTCTGCTAATTCAAATTTAGAGTACCTGTATATTATAAAAACTATGAGAATCTCTCAGTCTTTCTATTGACAAGTTTACTCTTGAAAATCATCTTTAAATCCAGAATCTTTAATTTTAAAGTTAAAAGTTTTTATCTTTTTACAATAATAATAAAAAATGGCTTAAGATAAAATGAATTAAAAATTCAAAAGTTCGTTATATATGAAGAATCTTTTATTTTTAATATATAAGTTTTTATATTTTTACGCTGGACATCAAAGAAGTAGTTACATAGGTTTTAATAACTTGTTGTATATCTTACTTTATATTGAATATTTTTATGGAATAAAGTTAATTAATTAAATTTTTTTTAAACAATTATCAAACATTTTTTACGTATTTTCTAAGTATTTTTTTAATTATTTGTTTTTAAACAAATCTTCGGTTGGCTGACATTGTGTCATTTATATGTGTCTAGTTTACTTTAAAATCATTTTTTGTACAAAGAATTAATTTTTTAAAGAAACTATTATATGTAAAATACCACATATTATTTGTTTTAATTTTTCGATTTTTCAAAAATTAAATAAGTCAAAATAAACATTAGTAAAATATAACTGATTGACATATTCTAGTAAATTAAAATACAGTGAAATGTTTACTAATCTTTAATTTTTAGTATGAGATAATTTTTCAATATAAAAATAAATAGTGCAATCGCAAAAACTATTTAAAAACTAAATTAGTATTAGAAATTACAACATAAAAATATTGAAGATAGTTTTATTTTGGTATAAAATCAAACAAAAAGTTCTTTAAAATGACATCCATTATCGTTATTTAAACTTTGAGAAGCGGCCATTTGTAAGATTAAAAAATATTCTTAATTATCTCCGTAAATACAAACAAATATTTTTTAGAATCACTGCTTCATAAAGAGTTGCAAAGCCTAGCTCTTTTTCAGTAAAAGAGTCGGGGCTATTAAATGATTAACATCAAGCTGATCACATATGGCATATTAATAAACTTTGTTTTAAGCATAATAACAAAATTCCTGGTTTGATGTACAATCAGAAAAAAATTTATTAACTCACAACCTACTAAATTTTTTATTTCAATCAAATAAATATTTATTTGAATCGAATACATTTTTATTTGTATCAAATAAATTTTTATTTGATTCAAATAATTTTTTTATCTGACACAAATAAAAAGTTAGTTAGCTGTAAGAGAAAAATATTTTCATTTGTCACAAATAACTTATCTTTGTGTCAAATATATCTCTTCTCTGGGTGTAAAATTCCCGGCTGGTTTCTGGTTTTTCCCGATTAATTTAAAATCCCGGATATTTTCCGGTTTTCTTAGTTATAGTATTTCATATATTTAATATAAAATTCTACACCCAGAGAAGTGATATATTTGACACACAGATAAGTTATTTGTGCCGAATAAAAATATATTTGTCTCACAGCCAACTAACTTTCTATTTGTTTCAAATAAAAAATTTTATTTAACACAAATACAAATTTATTCGATTCAAATAAAAATTTATTTTATTCAAATAAAAAACTTAGTAGTCTGTGAGTTAATATATTTTTTTTCTGAGTGTAAAAGATAGTTATTTTTTAAATTGCAAACATTAATTATTTTTAGTAATTTTTAAAATATGATTTTTAAAAATTTGTTGAGTAAATTTTTATACTTGTAATTTCAGAAAAATATTATTTTTCTTTAGAGTCTATTTGCATTTTTCCAGTACTTTTGACAAAAATCCCTGACTTTACCCTGACCCATTTCAGTTTCCTGGACTGTGGTAACCCTGGTTTAAAAAAAATAGTTATAGACAAATAATAATTAACTGTTTATAACGTTTGTATGAATAAAATACAACTGTCAAAAAAATGTAGTTGATACTAAATTTTCATAATTTTTTTCATTTCATACACTTTTTAAATCAATAGTTTTTAATTTCATTCATAAAGTATTAATTATAACAACTTTATAAAAAAAATACAGCTTCTTTTAAATAGTTATTTTCGTATAAAGAGAGCAAAATAGGTGATTATAGAGAAAGCAAGGTTTAATTAAGAAAAATCTTTCAGTAACCTCACGTACACAATACTCTACACATTTGATTACTTATCACTTCACTAAAAACATGTCTGTTTACATTTATTACTTATATTCGTATTTGGAGATAAAGTGGTGGTTCAATGATCCACGAAAATAAATCAATTTCTTATAATAAAGTAATAAATATTTTTGCATTGTCAATTTACAAATCCAACGTTCACGCGCGCGTACTCTCATTTTTTAAGACAGTTTTTTAATAATGTGTTTAAATAATTAAAAATTATAAACAAAAATGTACGTGCAACTTATTTTTAAAAAATGAATATAAATCAAATAGTTATTACGATTCTAGCATAGTCAGTTTTATTTTCGTATTTAATGAGTTAGATGTTAAAGAAAACAATTGATTAAATTGTACTTTAATAAATAATATTTTCTATTCCATTAAGTTTAAATCAAAAATATAATGCGCTATCTCGAGGAGATACAAAGTTTCCTTCTGTGTCTTTCGTTTCATTACTTGGCCTAGAACGAAAGTATTTTCGTTTCGTTTCGTGTCTAGGCCCGGAACGAAAGTCGACTTTCGTTCCGTTACATGGCCCGCAACGAAAGTCTCTTGGATTTTCGTTACGTGCCGCAGCCCGAAACAAAAGTCTCTTGAGTTTTCGTTTCGTGTTTGTATACAGAATCGATTGCTCATCGACTTTTGTTACGTGCCGCGGCACGTAAACATTATCCCTACCTACTTTCGTTATGTGCCTGGCGCCCGGAACAGAACCATAACAATACTTTCGTACGCATCCCTGATTACGATTTCAACCAGAATTGGGCACAGTTATTGAAGTAAAAGTGAAATTTCACGCAAATACTGTCTTTGCAGAGAAGCTTTTTTATAATTGTCAATTATAACTAGATAAAATAAATGTTTGTCATTACCATAAAATTCGTAATAATTTACTATTTAAATGTTTTTACGTTTCTTTTGAGTGCTCTTTTATAAAAACGATAAAATTCTTTCTTTTTTTAATTTAATTTTACAAGTTAGGTCAGGGCGTAACTACCATACAGCGAAACCCCGCATTGCGGGGGGGCCTCGGCTTGCTGGGGGGCCTCGAGCCCAATAACCCTAATGCAAAAAATTTTTTTTAAAAAAATAATTAAAAATAAAAAATATTGACCGAAATTATTTATACACTATTTAAAAAATATTAGGGGGGGGAGGGGCCTCCTGAAAAAATTTGCGGGGAGGCCTCGATATTTGTAGTTACGTCCCTGAGTTAGGTAAATTCTTCATAATAGAGATGTTTTAATGGAAAATAATGTTAGCTGCATCTGCTAAACTTTTAGGCCCCAATGATAGATTGGTCTGATAAGACCAAAAAAGAAAAAATTAGTTTGACATAATTTTATTTATAAAATCTTTTGAAATATCAGAAAATATGCAAATACAATATAAAAATCAACATTTAGGCTTAAAATGAATATTATTGAAATTTTTGGAATAAAATAATACAATTAAAAAATAATTTCTGTAAGTTTCAATGGGCCCGTATCATTTTGACACAAATTTTTTCGGGCAACTTGTTATATTGTACTCCCGAAGATGAATGTTATATTTTACTCCTACTAAAATCAAAGATTTTTAAGTTTTAATTATTCAATAATTGAACTTATTGGATTAATTAAGTCTTTTAATGTTAATTTAATGTATTAAAATCAATTATTTGATAAATAAGACTTCAAAATCTTTGATTTCAGAAGGAGTAAAATATAACATTCATTATCAGGAGTACAATATAACAAGTTGCCCGAAAAAATTTGTGTCAAAATGATACGGGCCCGTTTCAATGAAATTGGCTACAAATACTAATCGGGAATTAAAAAAACTTCTCGTTGAAAGCTAAATAGTTCACAGCTAAAATTTCACAGCTAAATAGTTTACTATATTCATGAAAATTAAGGGGTTTTTCAAAATTTTGTTAATTTTGTCGTTTACTTTTATATAAAAATGTAATTATTAGAATTGACTTTTTTTAAAAACAGTTGAATTTTTTAATTATGCGGTATTTTTCTTTTTCTACTAACATTAAACACTAACATTGTTTTTAAGTAACTACTGAATAAAATAGTTGCAAACTGCAGTTAAGTTTCTACTTTAAAGTTCCTGGTTTTCTTCTGAACGATCATGAATCATTAATCTGTGAGAATAAGGGAATTTTCTATAGTATCCAAGTCATGTAAGATAGTTCTCGTCTTATTCAAGACGAAATTTGTTGCGTGATAGAGTACCTATATGTTATATTTTCTATTACAATGTCTAATTATTTTATTTCATTACCTATATTTACTATTATTTTATAATTTTTATTATTATTATAACTACACTTGTTTTATAAAATTTAAAATGTTTACCTAATAAAATATTATTATAAGTGAAAATAATACTAACCACTTGTCAACAAATTCCAATGTCAATTACGACATAAATCACTGTACAACACAAACATTCTAACCTTAAATGACATGTATAATTAGGATACTTTAGCGAAAAAAGTACTATTATTTAAATTATTGATAAACTAAAAAATAGTTGAATAAGTTAGAAAATTGCAATAAAATGAGAAGAAAATTATCATTAACTCACCTGTTAGCAATTGAGCACATTATAAACAAAACTTTATTTTATTAAAGACGCCATATAAACTCTTAAAATTTTACTAAAATCACTATCACTTCTAAATTGATAGAACTTAATTTATTTTTTACTGTTCCAGTTATTTAATAAACTAAAATTTTAAATAAACCGAAAAATGCTAAAAACAAGCATCTCAATTGGCATGTTATTGTTGACAAAAACCATCGAAAATCTGCTAGCCAATCAAAAGCCCGATAAAAAAATTAAATTCCTGGCATGTCCTTCATTGAAAATAAAACTTTATAGATTGAAAAAAAGTTCTTTCTAAATTAAAAAAAAAATCATAGTGCAATACTAACTTTGGATAGTTACACTTTACTAATATGTAAATAAAACTATTACATTAAGGGCATGTGATGATAATGCTAAATTTGTCCGTAAACTTTCTCTTAAAGTACTCAATGTTTTGACACCAAACTTTGTAGAATTACTCAAAATACCATTAGAATGGTCTCTCTGACCCAAATTTATTTCATTTTTATCTTTAAACTAATTTTTTTTTCAATTTTACAATTTTTGGAAAATTTTGAAAAAAAAGTAAATTTGAAAAATATTTAGTTTAAAGACAAAAATGAAACAAAATTGGGTCAGAGAGACCATTCAATTGGTGTTTTGAGTAATTCTACAAAGTTTGGTGTCAAAACATTGAGTACTTTAAGAGAAAGTTTACGGACAAATTTAGCATTATCATCACATGCCCTTAATATACTATATATTTGAAAAATATACTCTCGAATTTTGTACGTTGATTTTGCTATCAGAATACTGACACTTAAAAAACGCAAAAATTAATACTCAAATGAAATTTGGGTCGGGTTCAGATATAAATTAGAGTAAAATAATTATAAAAAAAGATTTCTGTTCCTATTATTAAAAAAACTCTCCGAAAGAGGTACTTAGCTTTTAAATTTGTTGATTTAACGTTATTTATTAATTTTTTATCAAAATTCGACAAAATCTTATGCATTTTGACAATTCTTATTTTCCTGGCACCTAGTTTTGGCAAAAAAATTTTTTTTTTACAAAGTTTTCTGTTTCTCTCTGAAAGACGTAATAAGCTTCTGGATTTTTGCATTTAATGTTATTTATTGAGTTTTTATCAAAATTCGATAAAATCTTATACATTTTGACAATTCTCATTTTCCTGGCACCTACACTGTAAAAATAAGTATCTTATTATTAGATAGATTGTCCTCACTTTTAAAACTTTTAAAGTGTTTTGTGTCCTCATTTATAAAACAAAACAAGTGTTACCATGTGATCATGCACAGCTGAATCTGACTCACTTTAAGATAGTAAAAGATCATAAATGACTAAAATTAAGTTATGAATCTTAATTAAAGACGGATTTCGTGTTTTAATACATGTCTAAAACACGAAAATTGTTTTCTGGTTCAATTTAGATATTATGCCTGTTTCAAAGTGAAACACGGGACAACTCAAAACAAATCACAATCAATGCCTCAAAGGTACGAAACATTTAATTGTTTAGCTTTAAAACATAAGTAAGACACCTATTTTTACAGTGTAGTTTTTTGTTTAAAAGAAAATTTTTTTTCACAAAGTTTTCTGTTTCTATTATTTAAAAAAATCTCTGAATGACGTAATCAGATTTGGATTTTTTATTTATAGTTTTTTATCGAGATTTTATCAAATTTTGACAAAATCTTATGTATTTTGACAATTATGATTTTCCTGTCACCTAATTTTGGTAAAAAATTAAAAAAAAAAGATTTCTGATCCTATTATTCAAAAAACTCTCTAAAAGGGATAATTTTGTCGATAAAATTTCATTATCAATTTTTAAAATTTCGACCGCCATAGTGAATCCGCTATTTGGAATTTTAAAAACTAACCTCCAATTTATAATTAGCGACCCCAAAAAATGTCGACTAGTAAGTTTTATAAAAATCCAATTACAATTTTTAGTGTTGAGCTCTTTCTATTCATAATAACAGATTCCTGGATATTTTTTTATAAATGGCTGTAAAATTGGTAATTTTCAATTTTTTTACTAGCCTCTTTCAGATTGTTTAGAAATTATGCTTAACTTGAAATCCATCTACTTGCCGAAACTAAAACGCAAAAGATGTCTTAACAAAATTAGCATCATTTTCTTCCTTCGTTTGTGACCTAAATATATATATATACATAATTATATATATAGGGGAGACCGAGGAGGAAAGTAACAAAAATCAGTTTTTTTATGCTAGTATTAAAACTATTTGTCGGATAAGTTCTGTAAACATATTTATCGACAGCTTGGACTTTCACCTATTGAATAAAATTGGAATTAAACATTAATAATAATTTGATAGTTCACTGCAGGACTTTTTAATCAGCTCTTTATTTGTTACTTTCCTCCTCACCCCTGAGGTGGAAAGTAACAGCACGAAGGAGGAAAGTAACACTTTAAAATTAAGGCTAGCATTTCAAATATAAAAATGCTATTAATTTAAATTATTTTTATTATGAACATATAAAAAAACAAAGTGATATTAACTACATTTTGTACATAATTGGCAGATATTTTTGCACTTTTTTGAAATCAAGTTTTTTTGATCTATTTAGTATTCGTTAAATAGCAATGACATTAAAAAAGCATCGTTTCTTAAAAATTCAAATCAAAAGTCTAATATTTAATCTTTAAAATATAAAATAAACATATAAAATCACATAGTTATAAAAAAGGAGGAGGTTTATAAAAATAAAGCATTAGATGAGGAGGAAAGTAACAACGTGTTACTTTTCACCTCACCCCTCTTTTCCATGGATTTCAAAAAACAAGTTTAAATTACACAAAAGTATTTCGCATTTTTTAATTATGCACTAGCACGACTAAAAGAAAAATAAAAAAGCTTCAAAAAAACGAAAAGCATATTTAAAATATCTATAAAATCAAAAAAATATGATATTTTGAAAATTTAGGCAAAAACTTACTTTTGACGTAATTTTTGCACAAAATGCCAGTATCAGATACATAGCTTCCGGTAGACCCCAAACATAATTTGGGGGAGGTAGAGGGGTCAAAACTGACTAAAAATTATTTGAGGACTATGTCTGTCAGCTGATTGGTTTAGAAGTTATTAGCGTTGTTACTTTCCACCTCTGTTACTTTCCTCCTCGGTCTCCCCTAATACTAATTGTACCCGTCTTTGAGGACATGTGATGGACACTTTAACTAAAGTTTAAGTTGAAAGTGCCTAAAAGTTATTAGAAATTTTCACTAATTTTAAATAGTGAGCGATTTAATATTAATTTCAAGTAAAAATTTTGACAATTACAAGACTCATGAGAGATACCTATAATACTATATTTAGAATACATTTAATGGCTTCTTTATAAGAGAGATATATTCTTAAAGTAAGTGGCTATTTAAACTTTAGAATATCATTATACAGGTGTATAATGATACTAATTTATTTAATGTGACAGCAATATATAATTGTGACTTTGAAAAGAAGCTTTGAAGCGCTATACTAGCAATTTTCCTTTGTTTAACCAAGATTAAATTGAATTTGCGAACATGTTGTTGAGGACACACTTGAAAATAGGAATTACGTACTGGGAGTAAGTGACGCTTTTCCAAATGTCACGGGTGCATAATACATGAATTGTCAAGCAGAAACAGGTTTAAATAACGTGTAAACCAGGAACGAGTTGAGCTAAAATGAGCGCTCGATGTTACGAACGGAAGTGGCCCAGAGATGGCGATAATCTGACCGACCCAAACCCACTGAATTTTCAGTTCGTGGTATCTATCGGCGTATCAGCAATTTCCATAACTAAAGTATATCCTGAACGCGTGCGAATTTCAGTCGTTCATGCTACGGTTTCGCATACATTTGCATCGAAATTCTTTTTCGTTTCGCATCGAATGCTTCATAACCATTTCCGGTTTCGATGAGCTACTCCTTAACCAAGTGATATGCCATAGAATGGTAAATAATCTTTAATTAATGAGAACCATGCTTGCAAACACTTGAAATATTATCAATCTTATTAGCAAGATATACAGGTGCACGTTGATTTGAAATTTAAAAAATCATTGGCTTCACTTCAGCAAGATTTCTGTCCACAATTTTTATTTAATAATATCTTGTAGCATGAATTTACTCTCTATTATTCTTGTATTTTACGTCCGAGATTATTAAATATTGATAAATAACGACACTTTCGGACAGTCTTTAAATTTTAATTTATTATAAAGTCCAACGTTTCAAGAACGAACCGTTCCCATTATCAAGGACATCAAAAGCACAATATAAAACACACATGAATGACAAACATAAAGAAAAAAGAAGAAAGAAAGTATTTTCTTTCAGTCAAAAAATAAAATTAATATCATTATTAATTTTTCCAAACGACGTGACAATCATTTTCACATCGAACTTATTCGTAAGAGTGAACAGATGTGAAAATGATTGTCACGTTGTTTGGAAAAATTAATAATGATATTAATTTTATTTTTTGACTGAAAGAAAATACTTTCTTTCTTCTTTTTTCTTTATGTTTGTCATTTATGTGTGTTTTATATTGTGTTTTTGATGTCCTTAATAATGGGAACGGTTCGTTCTTGAAACGTTGGACTTTATAATAAATTAAAATTTAAAGATTGTCCAAAAGTGGCGTTATTTTTCAATCAATAATTTACTCTCTAAATTTAAAATAGCGCAAAATATACAGCTGTTTCAAAACAGCGTATATACGCTAATCAAAAAGCGACTATTTCACTGATTTACAGCGAAACTCACTAATTCATCAGCGTAAATACGCTTTTTCGAAACAGCTGTATACATTGCACTGTCGTAAAAGCGAATTTTCGCTGTTTCATATTTAGAGAGTAGTAAAATACCTAAAACATAATGTTAGGGGAGAGTGGAGCAAAGGTGCTACCTTTATATATTTTGCTTCATAAAAATGTAACTAAACATGATACTTAAGTAAACTTTTATTATTATAAAACTCTAATTATCACTCAACATTTCTCCACAATCATTAAATATTTTAGAAAAGCCTTGATTGAATAAAAATATAATTTGTAAAAGAGTACAAATTATCACCATTACTCCAGGTACCGGGGTAATGGTAATAAGGCTATTTGTTCGAAAAGTGCAAATATTTCGGAGAATATTTTTTTATATTACAATTCTTTATTATCTAAAGCAGTATAAAAATATCTTCAGAACATATTTTGGGGTATATTTACGGTAATTATTATAAAAAATACTGATATGTGTGATTTAACCTTGCATTTGTTAAAAACAGCTGAAAACAGTTGAAAGCTGCTTGGCGTTTGAATATTTTCATTACGTTATTATCTTTACCCCAAACGTCAAGTCTTTTTAATATTGTAAATTTAATATATTTCAACCTTGAATCTAAGCTCAAATATACGAATATATGATAGGTGGATGTTTTATTTAATGAAACATCAAACTTTTATGACGTAATCAATTTTAAATTTCTTTTACCCCGGTTAGCACCTTTGCCCCAGTCTCGCCTATTTAATTTCAGTTAATATTTCGTATAGTTTTATTTTAACCAACTAGTTGAAGAAAATAATTTTCAAGAGGAAAAACTGTTTTCAAGTAGAAAAATCGTGTTTGGTCAGACAGCCTAGTTTCTAACTCATTTAAACAGCGTAAGTCTAATTCATAATATAAACTTCTTGTTAGTTACAATTAGTCAGTACGACATTCTTTTTTAAAAATAGAAAAAGGTTGTTTATAAATTACAAAAAGTTTATAAAGAGAAGAATTTTTTTTTAATAATTGAAGAAAGGGGAAAAAAAAGAATGTTAGTTTCTTTGTAAATTGATTGACTTTATCATAAATTGAAAAATCATTAATAAAATATGATTTGTGTACGTCCGCATGAAAAGGGTCTACTTTGGCACTATTGGATTTATTTATATAACCATATTCTTTATTAAATTTTCAACATTTTGAGAGGTCTTGGACACTTTTAGATCAAAAATTCACAAAGTTACAAGCATTCAGAGTTAGAAGTATCAAAACCCTAGTTTTGAAAAAACCAAGTTTAAAGTTTATTATTACCAATAGTGCCCATGCATTTTAAAAATTCAAAATAAGATTTTCTTGTGTTTTTAATTGAAATAAAATTATAACAAACGTATGATTCATCGTGGGACATTGCTCAGTTTTTTTTTCATCAATAAAAAAAAATTCGAAAATCTGAACCTCCTTTAGAAAAATGCGAATATCTCGAAAAATAAAATCGACGAAATGGGCCCTTTTCATGCGGACGTACACATATATTGACAAGAAAAAAGTAGCGGTTTTGATAAGTTCACATTTAATAAACACTTTAAAAATATATTTTCATACAAAAAATGAAAGTTTCAAGTTCATTGTATAGTAAAAAACGCATGTGAATCTATTTATTTTTCTATTTTGTTCCTTATCTTATTTATAACATAGGAATATTTTTTAGATCGTTCACTAATTGTACTAATTTGACTAAAACGGTTCTTCTATCCAATTTAATTATTAAAAATTGTTAAAAACAAAACTATCCTAAAGTAAACAATTGTTGGATATACAACGATAATATTAATGTTTAGTTAAATAAATTATGTTCAAGATGTTAAAGTAAAAATAAGGTAGAAAGGGAAATCAGGTACTAGAACTACCTGAGTACCATTTTGGGTTGTCAGTTTTCTTTAGTCGTACAAATACAGTCCTGCGGAATAAATGCATAAAGTTGTACGGTTTGTTCAAGTCTAAACTCAAATTGTAACAATACAGTTTTCAAGTCTATTTCTAATTGTTGAATAAAGTCTTAATTTACTTGTTATAATTCCTGTCTCTTTTTATCTTACACGTGTTATTCATATGCGATATATTAAAGGTTCCAACAACAATTGCTACATGTCAGACGTTTAATCTATATTTAATAAATTATTTAACTTTGATTCCAGTTAAAAAAATAGCGATCTTCACTTATTTTAGTAGTAAGATGTAAACATTTCAAGACTACGTTTTTACTGCAAGATCATTTCAAAACATTTTTTTTAATAGGTACAAAAAAACTTGACATTATTATTGTTGCAATGATATTTTTTTATTCTCAAAATTAAGTAGTTATAGGTTCATGTCTATAGGTTTTAGCTTAGATTAAAAGAAAAACCAAAGAGGTGGATTTTTAATGCATTTTAAATTAAATAACGTTGCTGCTCAACTCGATTCCGAGTTTTTGCAATCTGAAATTATTTCTATAAGTTTTTCTATGAAGTTAATTTAATTTGAAATCCGTCGCAGTTTTTCTATACTAAGCTGGCAGCTAATACTAAGAGTTTTAGTTATTTCATTGGTTTCGGGTTTGTCCGTGCTCAGACCCTTAATCATCGCACCCCTACGGATATCGGTCGCCAATTAAGGAGAATAATGCACAGCACTTCTCGAAGTTTAATTAGCGCGGTTCCATCTCTTGGGAGTTTTCGTGTAATCGCACGGAGCTGGGTTTATTCTTCTATTTACATTCGGATTGCACGAGCCATTAGCTATTAATTAGTTATTAAAGACTGCAGTTTCCTATTAGTTACTATTCTCATCTACTTTCTCTTCTTATCTTTACAGAGTACAAAATAAAAGTATCCTTTACTCTACTTATTGCTACTAACGACATTACATTTAAATCGAGCTTTAACCCAATGGGAAATTGCTGATATTAACGATTGGCGAACTATTGGATCAACGTTGGGAGTCAGGCTTCTAATATTTGGTGAATAGAACTACACAACATTGGTAAATAATGGTAGAATGTGTAAACACTAATGTCAATTATTAGCCTTGCCAATATTGAAGAAATAGTTTTCCAACCATGGATTCATTTAAATTTCTCGCAAGTGATGTTCAGATACTAAATATATAAGAGTACATGGAAAAAAATTAATATAAAAATTTGACATTTAATATGAAATTCAAGCATAAATTGTCTCTGAAAACAAAAGTAAGATGTAATAATTATATATGGATAATACATAATAAAAAAAGCAAATGACTGATCAAGCCAATGCATCGCAGCAACTTTCACAGTTATTATGCTTTTTATCTACTTTTTCAATTCTTTGGTAAAAAATTTTAATATTATTATTAAAATAAGAAATAAAGTAATTTAATGTTATACATTGTATAATTCTTCATTTTATACATAGCCCATTACGAATAAAATTTAAGTTATTATTGAAAGTTAGAGCAAATGGATTAGTTAGAATGTATGAGTTTTAAAATTTAAAAGAAATAAAAAAGTCGATCTAAATTTAGTCAAATCTTCATTCTATCCCAAAAACTAAACATTTTTAAACTCTTCCGAATAATAAAATACGTTTTAGCATAACCTTTTTTTATATATTTCTAGGTTGTTAAATGAACATATCTCTAAATTAGAGATTTCATAAAATGGCATTTTCTGATATAAAGTTTTGCAAAATAAAGCATAACTTATTATAAAAAGTTTGATTATAATGCTTAATTTAGATACATTTTTAATTCTCTGCAATTAAGAATTCAACTTATTTTAAGTTTTGTCATTAATTTTTTCCGTGTAGCCAGTTCTTTTATTTTGTATATATTAAACCTTCACTGTATTGGATTAATAACACGGGCCTTCAAAATTTCGTTTACGTATATTAAAAAAATGGGAGTTGATTTTTGTAGATTTTTTGACGCAGAATTAGAATCTGATCTTAAAAATCTTAAAAATGTAAAAAGAACCATTTTAAAATGCATTGTAGTCACTTTTAAAACGTTTAAAGTATCTTATAGTTTAGCTTCCATCTTAAAAACCTAATGCATTTTAAGATACTTTTGCTAACTTTGCGGAAACATCTTAAAAGTGACTACAAATATGTCTTAAATTAAGATACCTACTTTTTGCAGTGTCATGACAAGCTTTTTTATAGTATTAGCTTAAATGGACAACAAATATATAATTATATTGAATATATTCAGTTATTAACAACAATAAATATTCTTGAAACATTTGTGAATATAATAAACTAGATGTCTCTGTGTTTATTTTACATACCTATATTTTATGTGAAATTTACACTATTGTTTGCACGTTTCAAAGTGTTTTCATACATTTTTTAATACATTTTCTTCATTCTTTAAACAGAGAAAAAGTAATTTTTACGATTTTGTTACTTTTCTACAATTTGCAATTTAAAACATGTTTAAATAAATAGAAGTTCAAAAATCGAACCAGACAGATCGATAGACATTAATTACGAGAAATTTAAAAAAATCCTAAATCTTTGTCTACAATTAAGATCTGTAGGATAATTTGAAATATTACAAATACAAATTTTTTAAAGTAAAAATTATTTTCAAATACCTACTGCATTTTATGACGAAAAAAACTCTTTGTTTTGTTTTTTTTTTAAATCGGTCAACTGGATCTCGAGAATTGTTTTTTTTTTATTTAAGACAACTAAAAAATTAAATTGCTATTAAGGACGCTTATACCCTCAAGCGTTTCTCATTCTATCGGACCATGATATTCAATATTTTTTAAATTTAATTTCTTCTTATAATTTGGTTTCTCAATAGTATTTTATAGTTAAAATCATTACACAAACGAATATTGTTGAAAAAAAAATTTCCGTTAAGAACTTCAAGCTATTAAAATTTCTCCTTCCTGATTATTTCAAAAAAGAGAAGAATTACAAGCCTTGAATAATATTATCTTAACAACTGTGCAGTATAAATTAATTAAATATTATTATAAAAGTTGTATTATGTTACAGTTTAAAATATATTAATTTTTTTTAAATTTGTAGAACCGTTTTTTTTTTAATTATTTAAAATATAGTATATTTTGCGTGTTTTGTTACTGTTTTCATGTAAAAGTCCCAACTTTATAAATTTATATCTTAAAAACAGAAATGTTATTTTGTACATTACAGGTAAAATCAAATATTTTTAAGTTTCAATTATTGAAAATAATATTTAATATTAATGTATAAATTGAGTCTTTTATTATTAATTTATTCAATTAATTGAATTGAATGTTAAAATAATTAATTTTAGCAGTTGTCGAGGCAGTTGTACAATACTTACATTTATCTCCGAACAATATAACAATTTTTTCGATAAGTTTAGTATCAATATAAATTCGATGAATGTGACTGTAATACGAGCCAAAACGAGACGAAGCTAAAGCGAATGCAAGTTCTGCAGTCACACTCGTCCCATAAAGTGTTGCTTAAGGTCCGAGTGTCAGACACTCTTTTTCTGAACACCTGTGGCCATGAGCACATAACAAGGTTGAAGAAATACTGACAACAAGCATTTAATAACTTTTAATGTCTAAAAAGAAAGGTTTAAAGCAGTTTTTTAGCACATTTATTATATTTTAAATTATAATAATGTCGGTTCTGTAGAGGCCCCTACCCTTATCAATTAGTTATACATCAAAACAATTTAGAAAATTATGAAAGTAAAAATTTTTTTTATTGTCCATTTTGAAAGGTCATAATTAAATTTATAAAAGTAGTATTCTATAATACTTTGTGTTTACTTATTCAAAACTTATATGTTATATATCTAAATATCTATATATCTAAAACCGTTGTCTTTAATTTTAATTTTTTTTTAATTACAAAGAAAATTGTTTTGGATTAAATTAATCTGCAACGCTTTTTTTATTATACCAAATGGAATTTAAATAATCTAAAATTGGCTTAAAATAATCGCGCTGCAGAATAATTTAATACATAAAAGTTTTCAGTGTTCACAAAAAACCACAAAAAATAACGTTTATTAATGACATTCACATAAAAATATTATAATATTGCCCAGGGGTATGACACGTCCATTGGTTTAGTTTGAATTATCCTGGCTGAGATTTAACTGTCGCCACAACAACGCTGGCTGTACCCTAAGGCTCATATTGATACAAATGCATTGGAAAACATACAAAAATTTAATTTTCACTCATAAAAATGTTTTAATCATATTTATTTGTACATAACATTGATCTATGACTATGGAGCTTTAAAGATATTTCGTGATATAATACTCTTCAGAAAAGAGTGAAATATGTTATACCTTGCGGTATTGTAGACATCCACTTAACTTTTTAATTTTCAATTTTTTATGGAAATTTATTATCTTATCATTACACGGTAGTCCTTAACACATTTTAACCCAAAGGTTCTGTCACTATAAAATTTCTTCCATATCTTGAAATTGGTCACTTTTTTCTGAGTATTTTATAAAGAAAGCTCAAAATCTTTTATCAAGCCGTTTTTGAAGTAATCGGTTTTTTATGTTAAAATATTAATTTTTTCGTATTTTATGAAAAACATTGTGTAATATAACTAAAAAAAACTTGCATAAAACATATCTTTATAAGGAGTAAGTATTATTAAAGCTGATTTGATATTTTTTATGTAGAAAAAAGTGTAATTTAGTTTTATTTTAATTAATAACCTCACAGATTCAAAAAAATTTTGAGTGCAGAAAGCTCTTAATTAAAACTACTACAGTTACTCGGGGGTTTTTGGGATCGCTGATTATGAATCCGGTATTACTTTTTAAAAATTCGATATAATGGATCCAATATGGCAAAAGATTTTTCAAAAACTGCTTAGATTCACTTAGAATTTCTTAGTCGGAGTTTTTGAAATCGCTGATTACGAATCCGGTGTCAGATTTTGAAAATCCATATATTCAACTGACTTTGTCTATTAAATTTTTAGAAACCAGTTGGTTTTACTTGAAACTAAAATTCAGAATGATGGATTCAATATGTTAAAAGATTTTTCAAAAACTGCTTAGATTCACTTAGAATTTGTTAGTCGGGGTTTTTGAAATCGCTGATTACGAATCCGGTGTCAGATTTTGAAAATCCATATATTCAACTGACTTTAGCTATCAAATTTTTAAATACCAGTTGGTTTTACTTGAAACTAAAATATTCGGTTACCAGAAGTTGCTGGAGCTGCTTATTTTTTAACTTTTGTCTTTTAGAAATTTCATATTTTTAAAAAATTTATTGGAAAACAAATACCTAATTGTCGAGATTATGTTAGTTCTTCTTATTGCGTCTAATAGTCAACATCATATATTTTTATTATATACACTACCGTCCACCATAACATGATCATTTGTTTTGAATAAATGAAGCTAATCAATTTTGATTGTTTTTAATTTTGAAAATAATTTTTTTTTTCTATAATGGGTTTTCAATTATCTAAACTCTAAATAAAAGGAGCCCAGTGTGTCGTCATTTCGTCCGCCATTTTGAATTTCGGAAAAGTGATATTAGATTCGTAATCAGCCATTTCAAAACCCCTGAGTATAACTAATGTAGTAAAAATCTAAGGGGTCATTCACATACTACGTGGACAGTTTTGGGTGGAGGGGGGCGGGGGTTTGTTTAAAGTCTACGATTTTCCACTAGGAGGAGGGGGGGGGTCAAAACAAATGTCCACATGGACCAAGTAAAAATTTATTTATATCCCTTAAAATGTTGTTTAACTAACTTTCAAATTTCGCGGCACTGTTTTTTTGACAAGATATCTCAAGAACGCTTCAACGGATTTCCATAACACTTGAATGGCTTATTTATCCCAATTTTGAATTAATTGATTAAATTTCAAATACTTTTTACATTTTTCAATTGTCATTATTATTTTTCTAAAATTTTTCTCGAAATTTCCAATTATTTCTCTCATATTTAACGTATTTATTTCCATCAATTTCTAATTAATTTTGTATTTTATCACTTTTTTTCAAAATTCCAATTATTTTTTTCAATTTTCAATTATTTAACTAAAATTTTAATTATTTCTTTCAATTTTTAAATATTTTCACTGTTATGCAATTGTTTTCTCAAATTTTAAATTATATTCAATATTTTTTTTGATTTCCTAAATTTTTTAATTATTTATCTCAAATTTCAATAATTTTTATCAATGGTCAATTTTTAAAATTACTTTTCTATTATTTTCTTGAATTTTCAATTATTTATCACAAATTTCAATTTTATTTCTTTATTTCAAATTATTTTCATCAATTTGCAATACTTCTCTCCGATTTGTGAGAATTTTCAATATTTTTTAGTCAATTACCTTAATTTACAGTTATTTATTTCATATTTCAATAATTTTTATTAATGTTTAATTTTTTATATTATTTTTTAATTATTTTCTTATATTTTAAATATATTTTGTAATTTTATAAATACATTTTTCTAACATTTTAATTATTTCTTAGACTTTCAATTACTTTTACCATTTTAAAATTATTTTCCCCAATTTTTTAATATTCTTATTATTTTTTAACTAAATTACAAAACTTTCCTATTATTTTTCAATTAATTTAAGAAATTTTTAATTATTATTTTTACAAATTTTAATTATTTTCATCTATTTCCAACTATTATTATTACATATTTTACCTACTATTTTACCCCACTTTTAATTACAAAAAATTTAGACAATTTTTAATTGCCTAATTTATTATTTTTCAACTATTTTTTTTACAATTTCGATTATACTTTTTCAATTTTTAATTATTTTCTAAATTTTCAATCATTTCTCTTGCATTTCAATTACTTTCTTTAATTTTAAATTCACTTTGTAATTTTATCACTTCTTTTTAAAATTTCAATTATTTTCTTCAATTTTCAATTCTTTACCACAGATTTTAATTATTTCTATTAATTTTTAAATATTTTTATTATTTTTACAATTGTTTTCTCAAATTTTATATTATTATTCAGTGAATTTTCCAAATTTCCAATCATTTATCTGAAATTTCAATTAATACTGTAAATAGCAATTACTTTCTTCAATGCTTAATTGTTTTTACCATTTTTCAATTATTTTCTTTAATTATAATTACATTTTTTGATTTTACTTTATCATATAGGAAGTATAATGACTTATTTTTCTTAAATTTCAATTATTTTCTTCAAGTTTCAATTATTTACCTGAAATCTCAATTATTTTTTTCAATTTTCAAATCTTTTTATTATTTTCCAATTACTTTCTCCAATTTTTAGTTTTTTTTTATATTACTTTTCTAAATTTCCAGTTGTTTATCACTAACTTCAATTAATTCTTTCAATATCAATTACTTTATTTATATTTTTCACTGTTTTTACCATTTTCTAATTACTTTCTTTAATTTCGATTAAACTTTTTAATTTTTCTTTCTCATATGGGAAGTATTATCACTTATTGTTTTCAAAATTGTAATTATTTACTCCAATTTTAAATTATTTATTTTAAATTTAATTTATAATTAATTTTATTATTTTACAATAATTTTCTCCCAATTTTAAAGATTTTAATTTGTTTTTCAATTTATTTTCTAAATTTACTAAATATTTATCTCAAATTTTACTTATTTACTTCAATTTACTATTGCCTTCATCATTTTTCAATTACTTATTTATTTATTTAAAAACAATATACGGGCTATAAAAAATGCCCATTATACAAAAAAAAATTAAGAGTGAAAATCCGCTTCAATTACTTATTATGTTTTTTAATTTTAAATATATTTTATACTATCATTACTTATTTTTCTCAAAGTGTAATTATTTTCTTTAGTTTTTTTTATTATTATTATCATTTTTAATAATTTTCTCGAATTTTTATTTTTTAATTAATTTTATAGATTTTGCTTCCTCCTAGAGGAAGCTTTGCTGATCGTTAAGATTTTCGATTTTCCAAAAATAGTCGAAATTGACCCATTTTCATCTAAAAAGCAAAAATTTTTCATTTTTAAACCAATGTCCAGAAATGTGTGTGTGTGTGTGTGTGTGTGTGGTGACGTTTTTTTGTCACCAGGTTATTTCGAGAAAGCTTCAAAGGAATTCAATAAAATATTTCTAACAAGTATTGAATATTAATTTATTTACTATTTTAAGATAAGAATCCTTGTTTATAGTGATAATTTCTTATAACATAGAAAATCATATTATTTAAAAAAAAAGTCCATGTTGACATTTAGAGGGGAGCAGGGGGATCAAAAAGTGTTTAAAAATTACCCACGTGGTATATGAACAACCCCTAAAGTGTTTTTTAATTTTTCGGCCTCCATATTGGATCCGTCATTTTGTATTTTTAAAAACTAATACCAGATTCGTAATCAGCGACCCCAAAAACCTCCGACATATCAATTTTAAGCGATTTTAAACACTTAAAAATTCGTCCTTCATATTGGATTCGCCATTTTGAATTTTGGAAAACTAACACGAACAGACGTATATTTTTACAAGTACACGGAAAAAATATAAAGTAACTTTTACTATTTACAAAGTAAAACATAATCTGTTTGGAATTTCTGGCCGTTTCTACAATTTTCGGAATAGATTTTATTACTTTTACTAAAATCCACTTTAGAATTAGTCAAATTTATTTTGAAAATTGTACAAATTGCGAGAAATGCGCAGAAATTTCTGACAGGTTATGTTTTATTTTGTAAATAGTAAAAACTTACTTTATATTTTTTTTGTGCAGTGATAAATCCTTTAAATTACAAACCGTTTGTCGGTATTGAAATGTTGCTGATCAATACCATGAATTAGCACTGTTTGCAAGTGTAATAATTTTTAAGCAAATATAGGATTGGATGCATAGGCATCCTTTCACGTCGATGAGAGTAATTAACGGATCCCATGAGGCCACATCTCTCTTGGATCAGAACGTGAATTCCGCTGGCTTTTGAATATTTAAGCCTCGAAGCTCGAATAATTCCTTCCTTCTTCGACCCTCTCATAACTCCTGTAGAAGCCACCAAGGTCTTGGAGGAACTTTCATTCCATTCTGGCATTTTCCGATCGTCGAACTTGGAGCACGAACTGTCACCCAACTGGAATCCTTAAGTATTTCCAAAGTATCCTCAAACCTTGGACCGCAGCTGCTCAGACCTGTCTCTTCACATTATTTTTTTGTAAACTTACCTTTCGCAATTCATCGAAATTGGCAAACTTTAAAAAAGTCAATGATTGAAAATTTTAATTAAACCATCGTTTATTATCTCTTTTGAAATTATAATATTGCCAATTATTTGTACACAGTAAATTATAATTTTCTTTTAACTAGTTTAAATAAATATAATGTTTAAATTTAGCGTATTTTGATTTTTCAGTAAAAACTGTAGGTATATAAATTTTTTACACTGATGAATGAAGTCTGCATCGATTTTCACTGACTCACGTTTAGAGCGAATGTCAAGAGTGATTTAGAATGTACAAGTGAACATAAATCGCTGATTTTCAGATTCTTAAGCCAGGATTTTTTATTGGCTCTCTTTCCAATGGTTTTTGTGGTTGAAACTCTGCCAATTCTCTTTAGAAGCTTTTTCGATGGGGTTCAGCATCCTTAGGAAATCCATTTCCTGAAAGTACGTGAGCCTAGATAAAAATTGACTTACGTTTATTACTGATTGCACGGAAGACAAAAAAAAACTACAAAAAGTACTACTGTCATCACGTACTTTTAGAACTGACTTTTCATTTAAGATTATAGTCGACACTTTGATTTATAAAGAAAGGAGCTCATTTATTCATTAAAGCTTCTTAATTAATTAATTGCACTCTTTGAACAATTGATTCAATGAACTATAATTACAGTAATTGCCTCGAATTATCCTCGTAGAGTAAATACCGTCTGAATTAAAGTTTCGGATATAAATATCGCGACAGATAAAAAAAAGCATTATTGATTATAATTTAATTATGTTTTTATTTAAAAGAAGGTCTTTTTTTATTGTCTTATTAATGAACAATAAAATAAGAAAAAATGTTTTAATTATTGCAATACAGGTTTTTGATACAAAAAAAAATGAATATCAAGAATTGATACTAAGTTTACACAACTGTTTCAATAATTTGAAACTTTTTTTTTGGAAGTTGTGTTAATTGAACTGTAAAATAATTAATAGAAAATGAATATGATTACATAAATAAGATAAATTTCGATATATGTTAAAAAAAATTAATTAAAATAGCGGAAAAAGAAAGACAATCTCTAAATTTTAATTAGTGGTTTTCTACTAATGAATTAGCGAAAAGTGAGCTACTATTAAATAGTAAGAATTTTACTAATTTTTTAGTAGATAACTACTAATTGAAATAGTGATAGTTTAATATTTCAGTCAGTAATTTTCGACTATTTAAATTAGTAGTTTTCTACTAAAAAATTAGTTAAATGCTTATTATTTAATAGCAGCTCACTTTTCGCTAATTCATTAGTATAGAAAACCACTAATTTAGATTTAGAGAGTATAGATAATTAATAAAATAGGAATGAAAGAAAAAAGATATTTTAAAATTTGTTAAAAACAATCTTTATTTTATTTAATATAAAAACTGCGTTTTAGTTTGAAATTCCGTCGTAGAATCAAATATCCTTAAAAAAATCTATTATTATTTTCAATAATATTTAATTTGCACGAAATACTCAATAACAGCTACACAATTAATAATTGTGAAAAGCTTAAGATGATAATCATAATCACATAAGATTATCACAATATATATTTAAAGTACTTTAGTAGTGAATAACACATAATATTAGAAAAAAAAATCGATTGATGCATTTGATTGAAATTGTGAGATAAATTTGACAGTGATGGATGGCGGTAATATAATATGTAAAGAAGATTTAGTGCTAGAATTCACGATTCACAATAGAATTCTGGTTGATATAGAAATCAGTCTAGTTGAGATAGGATTCACTTTTTATTACAGAAAGACAACTTTCTTATCGCTTACTTTGACATTAATGAGAAGACCCCTTTTCATAACAAGAAATAGGGGAAGTTTGTACTGACCGACTTCCTTCGTACACGTCACATGCTTATAGAACTTCTAGATTTATTCTATGTCCGTAATACATCTTCCTATCTATCTATTAATACTTTTGACACACTTTATTAATAATTTCACCTTATGTTCTCCTAAACTAAAAATAAAAAGAAAAAGTTTGTAGACTATTATTATAGAAAAAAGACAGTTTTTACCATTAAAAGAGGAAAGTTGCATGCACTTTAGATAATTACAAGAAACAAAAATGTACCTTCTTTAAAATTGCTTTTGTTTTTAATCAAGTTTTTCAGTTGATGAAAATGTATAAAATTCGAATTTTTCTAATTTATTTAACCTATATCCTTAACTTTATTATTAACAAACTTTATTGATACAAATGAATTAAATCTCGCTAAATAAATAAAATATCAAAAAAACTCTTCTCACTTTCTTAGTAAAATGATAATAATAATTATTATTATATACAATTATTTTCTTTAAATTTCAATTTTTTTTTACATTTTTTAATTAGTTTCCTCTAATTTTAATTACTTTTTCAATTTTTTAATTAATGTCTACAAATTTTTAATTTTTAAACCAGTATTGTCAATTACTTTAGTCGTCTTTCAATTTTTTTATCAAATTTCAATTGTTTTTCTTATTATTCAATTATTTTTATCATTTTTCAATTATTTTCTGCATATTTCTGTTAGTTTTGATATTTGAAAATTATTTTCATCAAATTTTAATAATTCTTTTCAATCATTTTTTTTATGGTACTGAACTTCTCAATTTATTATAGTTTTCAATTTTTTTCTACGAATTTCAATTATTTTCGGGGTCGTCCACATATCACGTGATATCTTTAGGGGTGGGAGGGGGGTAGGCAAAATATCACGGTCCATGGAAATAAATTTTTTTAGCAATAGAAAAAGTATCACGAGGAGGGGGGAGGGGGTTCAAAATAGCTAAAATTTGTATCACGTGATATGTGAATGATCCCTTCTTGAAATTTCAGCAATTTTCTTCAACAATTTTATTATTATGTATCAATAATTTTTAAATACTTTACACCAATTGCCAATTAATTTTTACAAATTTCATTTATTTTTTTCAAATTACAATTTTTTTCAATATTTTATTTTTTATTATTTACAACAGTTATCAATTATTCACGTCATTATTCAATTATTTATATCAAATTTGTGTTATTTTTGTTATTTTTTATGTATTACCTTCAAATTTAAATTTTTTGTGATTTCTCAATTATTTTCTTCAAATTTCAATTATTTTTGTCATTTCTCGACTATATTTTCCCATTTTCAATTATGTTTGTCATTTTCAAATTGTTTCATAAAATTTTCAATTAATCTAGTAATATCTCAATTTTTGTCAATATTTGGTATTTTCGAAATTGTTTTATTACTTTCTCCAAATTTTATACTTATATTCTTATATCTTTAAAGTATTGTCATGAATTTTTTAATTTCTTACTTCAATTTTAATTTATTTTTGTCATTTCTCAATTTATTTTCAAATTTTAATTACTTTTATCATTTTTCAAGCCTTTTCTTGAAATTTTTTATTCTTTATATAATTTTTAATTACTTCTGTTTTAATTATTTGTCTCAAATTTTTATTTTTTTGTTATTTTTAACGTATTACCTTAAAATTTAAATTTTTTGTGATTTCTCAATTTTTTTCAAATTTATTGTTTTGTTATTTCTTGACTATTTTTTCCTATTTTAAATTATTTTTGTCATTTTTTAATTGTTTTTTAAAAATTTCAATTAATTTAGTCATTTCTCAATTAATATAAATATTTTCGACAGTTTTTTATTACTTTCTCCAAGTTGGACTTATTTTCTTATATCTTTAAATTATTGTCATGTATTCTTTAATTTCTTACTTTAATTTACATTTAATTTGTTCATTTTTAAATTATTTTTGTCATTTGTCAATTGCTTTTTATTTTTAAATTTAATTATTTTTACCATTGTTTAAGTATTTTCTTCAAATTTCAATTTTTCGTATGATTTTGCAATTACTTTGTCGTTGTTTAATTATTTTCTTTAAGCGTCAATTTTCATCTGCAATTTTTCAAATATTGATTTCTAATTTTTATTTTGTTTCTCCATTTTTTAATTATTTATGTCATTTTTTACGTCTTTTCTTTAAATCATAAAATTTTTACATAATTTTAAATTAGTTTGTTTATCTTTCATTTTTTTTTTTTCTGAGTTCAATTATTCTTGTCATTTATCGACTATTTGTTACATTTTTTGATTATTTTTGTAATTTTTAATTCTTTTTGTCATTTCCTAATTGTGTTTTTTTAATTTTTATGTTTTTTATCATTGTTCAAGTATTTTCTTCCAATTTCTATCAATTTCATGATTTTTCAATTATTTAATTATTTTCTTTATTGGGCAATTTTTTTCCAATTTTTTAATTAAATGTATTGACATCAAATTTTTTTTATTTTTCCAGTATTCAATTATTTTTCCATTTTTCAATTATTTTTGTAATTTTCCAAGTCTTTTCTTCAAATTTTTAATTTTTTACTTTTTTTTAAATTAGTTTTGTCGTCTTTCATTTTGTTTCTTCAAATTACAATTTTTTTGTCATTTTTCAATTATTTTCTTCAAATTTCTATTACCTATCTTTCACATTTGATATTGGACCCGCGATTTTAAATTATCGATTGATTAGTTAATAAAGTAAATCATATTATATTTTTCTAATTAAAAAAGACGTGTATTGACTTTTTATACCCAATCTGCTTAATATTTCTTATTAACCGATAATTATTTTAATATTATAGCTATTAATCATTCATAAAAAAAATCTGGGAAAAATGTGCTTTTAGATCAGGGAAAACCAAGAATTTGAAAATCATGTTTCGGTATAGACACCCTATATTTATGAACACTTTTGTACTAATGGAGAAGGAAACTTATTTTTAAAAGGACAATATCTAGAGATTCTAAAAACTGAATTGCATTAAATATTTTAGTTCCAGAGGTCGATTATATTGACTACCTATTTTTATACAGTTTTTGCGAATAACAATTTCATATTTTAATACTCTGTTGTGGGATATGAATTTTTGATATCCAAGCGATATTTTCAAACTAGAAGTTATTTTTAGTTTTCGATATCCAATTTTAGAAAGTTGAAAAATTATGATAAGTTCAAAGCATGGTTAAAAGTTAAAAGAATTATATATCTTGTTTCTTTTAATCATTAATTAAATGATATAATAAAAAAATGGAAAAGGATGTTTTTATCAAAACTGTAGTAAAAAAATAATACTTGGACATTGAGGTGGATTTATACTTTAAATTTGGTATCCTGGAGTTTTTGGGTTGATGATTACGAACCAGAAACCGAATTTTGAGGTTAAAATCTCATTTTTACCCTAATAGGATAAATGTGACTGTCGAAACATGTTGTGAAATATAATTAAAAAATTATAGATTGTTATTCGGTTAAAAAATATCTGGTAAGAGTCATTAAACAATATTTAAAAAAGTTTCTTTCCACTTAGAATCCATTACGTTATTTGAGGTTAGGAAAAATTGTGACGATCAATTTTTTTTGTATCAATTTTTTGTGTTCCTGTATACGGTAAAAATACTAAAAAAACGTGTTAAAAACGGTAGAATTAAGAGAATTGGTTTAATTATAATGGTGATAAAATTTGTTTCTGAAAGCTTCTAAAATATAAAAATTTCGGTAATACTTGAAAAAGAAGAGTGTAATTTCGCGTACTGGCGCGGGTTTCCTTTGACCACCCAATGTGGGAAGAGGGCGGCAATCACTTTGGGATTTTATTCAGGATTACCATGAGAGACGACCGTTCGATCGCACCGGATTAAATGGAGCCTTTTACCCTTGTCCAACGCCAGCCGAAACTGCACTTCCAACTTGAAACTTTATATACACGGAGTAGGCAACTATCTCCAGATACTGCACCTCGATTGTATCCTGGGATTTACCCGTCGCGTATTTTTCCAAACCTTATTGGAAAAGCTCAGGAAAATGCGATCGATTTCATGTGGATTAGGCATGGATTGAGTTTAGATGTTCTTGCTTCGCTTCTAGAAAGGAAAACAGTTTTATAACACTTCAAATCCAAAAATAAAGTTAAAATGAACAGCTCTATGTAAAAAGGTATTCCATTAAATTTTACCAAACTTTTCGTGCGATTGGATAACTTTATTTACATATTTCAATTTTATGCATGCTTTACAGAGTTGTTTTGTAAAGAATTAAAAAATCTCAGAAAAACAGTAGGTACCTAAAAAATTATTTAAAATATTTTCTAAACAGTTTTAAAGTTTGATTGGCAGAAAAAAATAATTGTTAAAATGCGATTATATTTAGTAGATTTTTTATCAAATTGATTTCTATGTAACATGTATCGGAAGTGAATAAGAGAAATAAGTTAATTTACTTTAATTAGTGTATTATTAGAACATCATAAAATTCCAAACAGAGTTAAGAAAGTTTTCTTTTCATGCTAAACTCTACCGGAAGGAAAGCACGAAAAACTTAACGGAAGCTGTTAGGGATGAAAACTAAGAGAAAGTACACTCGGCAATTACAGAGATCAAATTTGCATAAAAATGAAAAAGTTCCTTTTTTCAAGCTTGGTGCACCACTCGTGATTCGTAATTCTGGAGCGACGATCGAAGCGGTGGCATATTTGAATATGAAGCGTTCACAAATTTTCAACGAGACAAGCCATTTTCCTTTGAACTTTCTGCTTTATCCGTTTTTTAAAGCCACGCACCAGTTTAGAAGGGATTTAAATATTAAATATTTAAATAATAGTTGCAAATTTCCTTTCAGAAAATGTGTATTTTTGGATAAATTATAGTAATTCAATACGATTGACAAAACAAATTTCAGGTAATTTTGAATGTTTATATTTTATAAGTTCACATAAACTTTAAACAGTGAATTTGGGACAAGATATTATAAACTAATTGTAAGTATGCTTAATTAGTTTAAAGGTTGTGGATTTCTGTAAACTATGATTTTCATAATTTTGAACAATAAATTGCTTCAATTACTTTAAAATTAATTTAAAAACAAAAGTTAACAAACTTCTCGATTACGATTTAAAATTGTTTTGTTTAGATTCAAATAATGAAATGGTATTCATAACGTAACTATTGAAATAATTGTCAAGAGTTGATTTTTATTTTCTATTTAAATTATGTGAGTTACTGAGGCATGTGTCACGCGCACAGATGTTGATGCCGAATTCATCTAGAGTAGCACTCACGCTTGGCAGTTTGCCAAAAGCATTTTTTTCAGGACAAATGACAGTGATTTCGAGACGACGACGTAGAAAGTTCCATTCAGCGTTTCGGCGATACATTATGCCCTTTTCTTATTGAATATACCACAAATTTTATGCTACATTTTTCACAAAAATTGAAAAGCTGATGTATTTATATTGAATCTGCTAAGAAATTTGAAAAGTGCATCCAATATGTTTGCATCTCATGTGAAAGATTTAAATCTAATATACAATACATCTAATGTAAATAATGTCATGATATAATTATAAATTTAAAATAGAAAACAAGTTTATTCGTGATTATTATTATTATTTTCTGAAAAAACTTATAAATTTATTATTTTAACAATTTGTACACATATTATGGTAACTTTGAGCTATATTTTAAAATTTTTTATTTATAAAAATAATAGCTTTTAAAGCCTTACAAAAAAGGCGTTTTGCGGTGACCACTGTATCTGTGAAGTGAATTATTTAAAATAAAAAAACCAAACGGATTTCTTTCAAGTAATTAATAGGAAGGAAAAAGCAAAATAAATTTTTTGACAAATTGACGGCTTGTCATTTTGAGAGGAATTATTCTTTATTTGAGCGGAATACTCTTTATTGACGAAGATCCTCTAAAAAAATGATAACGTAGCTATAAATAAATATCTATATTTCGTAAATTTTCTAATTTACTTGATATTAAACCTGTCTCAAAAATCTCAAAAACAAGCTAAACTAATGAAAAAGGCAATCAAAAAAAATTAATTTTTCCATTCAAAGGTAAATAGGAAACACTATTTTCTTAATGAAGAGAAACGAAGAATTGATTTGAAATTATATTGGTGACAACTTTCGAACAAACCTTATACATATTTTATCTATACGACTAGTCACCTGTCCGAACTCGGCATTAACTTTTTTCCCCAGTTCGAGAACGAAATATCGATTTATACGGTTCGCTGCTGCTAAACGAATTTACAAGATTCGCTTTTTCAATCTACACTTTCAGGAAAGTGGATATCGGCTACTTAAACACAAAAGTCTGCATTTATTGATAATAAACAATTTACAGCTGTTTCCAACAAATTCAGAACGTGCATTCAATAAAGCTTCTTACGCTTTTCTTAAAAATATATTTTAGCTGACATGGAATTGCAGTGGAATTTTATTAGTCTGGAAATCAGAAGTTGGTCTCTGATTTTAAAGCACTGCAAATTTAACTGATTTAATTTAAGAGAGTACCTATATAATTTTTCTTATTAAAGTTTTCAAAGAGGGAAATAGGAAATAAAGATTTCTTAATATGGAGAAATGAATAGCGAACTTAAAACAGAAAGTAGAAAATTATTAGAACTACATTGAGATACAGAAAAATCCAATTAATAAAATAAAATAAAATTGGAGCATAACGTTCTATCAATAATAATAGTTGATAAAAGATTGAAAATATAAGTAAGAAAATATAGTTGATTGAAATTAATATTAATATAATAACTACACTGTATGAAAATAAACATTTTTCTTTTTGTTTACTTTTTAAAAATGTGCGCTCGACGGTGAAAGGAACCTTAGCTGCAAAACGTTTGATTTTTTTTAAATTCAACGACAAATATTATCAACAAAAGTTTGGTACACCTATGGGTTCATCATTCTCAGGTTTATTCGCTGACATAGTCATGGACAATTTAGAAACTGAATGCTTAAATTTATTATCCTTTAAACCAATTTTTTTATCACAGATATGTAGATGACATCATTACTTGCATCCCTAAAAACAAAATTAGCGAAATATTAAAGTTTTTCAATAATTACAACAAACATTTACAATTTACCCACGAAATAGAAATAAATAAAAAAATCAATTTCCTAGATATATCATTAATTAGAAGTGACGACAGATTGACTATTAACTGGTACACAAAACCGAGTTTCTCTGGTCGTATACTAAATTTTAATTCAAAACATTCTCTATCACAAAAAATAGCAATGATTTATAATTTAGTCGATAGAGCAATAACACTATCGGATAAAAAATTTCATAACAATTATTTGAAAATTATAAAAAACATTTTACACAATAACGATTATCCTATGAACTTAACACAAAAATATATTAAGAAAAGATTAATAACTATTAGAAAAATCACAGATAACAATAGAAACAATCAAAATAATTACACATTGACACCAAAACTAAAACTACCATATATTAATAAATTCTATGAAAAACTTTCTATTACCTTAAAAAAATTTATCCACACAATACCAACAATAAAAAGTAACCTTAACTATTTGGTAAGAAAGATAAAAGAAAAGACTGAAAAAAATTACACAACTAATTAATACAAAAGATTGCAAAGATTGCCCTGCAACTTATGTAGGACAAACAAAAAGAAAGTTAATTAAAAGAATTAATGAACACAAAACGAAAAAAGACTCAGTAATGATAGAACATAAAAAATCAAAAAGCAGTAAAGACAAATCGAAACACGAATTTGATTGGCAAAACATAACAATATTGAAAAATGTACCTTCTAAGAAAAAACGTTTTGTTTCTAAAATGGTACATTTAAAATTACAAAAAAAATTCTATTAACAGAAAAGAATATATTTTAACTTTTAACAAACAATTTGTTTCTATAATACGATAAATAAAATTTAAAATTAACAGATAGTAATTTCACTAATTGAAATTAAATTAATTTTCTTTCTCCTCGTATCACTTAGTAAATAAAAACAAAACTTGTAATTGAACTTTCAGTTAAATATGGACATTCATACAACTAAGTTAAAAAAATATAAAAATTCGTGACAAATTTATATTATTATATATTTTATTAAAATTAAGAAATAAACACATAAAAAAACCTTTTTTACAGAAATGACAAAATTGTAAAAACAATAATAATAATCGAATGTGTCTTTAAAAATCAAACCAACACTGTTTATATGTAAGTACTCTCATCAAATGTAAAAAGAAAACTTTTTTGTAAATTAATTATTAACGTCAGGATTATCTAAAAATTAATTATTATAAATAAATATTTCAGTTCTGAAGAGGACTACATAGTGAGTCGAAACGTTAAAAACAAAAGACCGTGGAGCGTCACAGATAGAAACTTTTGTATAATTTATATGATTAAGTAATATTAAAAAAACATTTCAAATAAATTTCTCTAAAAAACTTCTTGAATGGTTAAGAAGAATAGGGTCCAACTACAAATTTTTATTTATCATTCCTACATAAATTTACGACTTGAAAGTTTCTGTCGGATATTTTTTAGAAACCGGAATCAGTTTAAAAGTTTGTCAGTGTCGGGAATTGAGTTTGCGAAAAGTCACATACGTTATAGAATTTTTCATGTGTTTACTTCCTCACACGTGTTCGAGGCTCTTTATCACATTTTCATCAATATTGTATTTGGGAGGCAAACCGGCGACCATTCGTTGGCCAATAGGAAATGACACGAGCCCAGGGTCGAGATCCTAGGTCGAAACTTTACCATACTTTGCTATATACATATATATATATATATTACAAGGAAGAGAGATGAGAAGAGGGTTTAGGTGGTGAAGGAGGGTAGCGTCGAGTTTCAAGTCGAGGGGTTGAAACGAATGTTTCCTTCACGGAAGATTAACTATTCTTGGGGTCCTGCCAGCTTTTTCATAAAGTTTCTGCTTTTCTGTTCCAGAATTTCTTATGCCGCGGGTCTCAGCTTCCCTTTGTTATTGGTAAGTTACAACAACATTTCATTTGAATTTATTTAACTTTATACACATTTCTCGATAAATCCCCTCGTCAACTGATGCTTTCTCAGAAAAATTCTGTAATTCAAATCAGAAGTTTTTAGCGAAATTTAAAAGAGATGGCTCAAATTAAACACAGGAATAATATTTGTCTATTTAGTGTATGGTGTAGGTGAAAGTTTCCATTCAGCAGAAAATCGTCGACTTGTATAATTTCTGACTATTTGAAACTCATTCCGTACGTATGTAGACCACAGTCTGGCTATAATTGACCTTTTCTACTTAGAAATAACTTATCCGTAAAGGCTAGTGTATTTTTTTTAGGGGAGAGTAAATGATATTTTATTCGTCTTGCAAAATAAATATTTTTCCAGTAAGAAAATGAAACTGGTAAATAACAAAATCTTATTGTTATAAATTACTGTTTCTGAGAGGACAGTTTGCTGATTCCTGTTTTTTTTTCAAATAATAGGTGAAATGTTTATCTTGGAAATTGTAGTGAAATTCTAAGAAAACAACCAGACATGTTGGCTTATAGTGAAAGCTTTAAGCTTATCGTTTAATCAGGAGAGATGAGCGCCTCCGGTGTGAAAATTTGTGGTGTCTAATCGTAGAACGTCTCTGGAACATGCACCGAGTGAATCACGTCGGCGTGACGTCCAACGCACGTCTACGTGATGTCCGGACATCCGACATCCCGATGCACACTAATGTGCTGACGACCAAATAGGTGAAATTATTAACGTTACCAAACCCGCATCATGCCAATTAAAGCTTTGCGTGTCTAGATGGTATGCGCACACTTTTGAGCACATGTCATGCATGTGAAACTTCTACTGCAACCGTAATCCAATAGGTCAAAAACAACCTTAGGGATTTCCATTTTAATACACTCTTGGTTTAATATATATGTTGTAAGGCGACGAAATTATGCAAAGTCCTTTTAAATGTGCAGGGTCGATTTTGCAACTTATTCTGGATTACGCATTCCACATTCCGGATTCCGCATTACAGATTCCACATTCTAGATTATAGATTCCTCATTCCAAATTCTGGTGTCTACATATCCGCTTTCCACATCCCAGATTTTAAATTCCGTATTTCAGTTCCTATATTCGTACTCCCACATTGCAAATCCCAAATTTCATATTCCTCTTGTATATTAAAAGGATTTTAGATTCTTGATTCCTTATTATGGATTCCGGATTTTACATCCCGATTTCTACGTCCCAGGTTACAAATTCCAGATTTCATTTCCCAGATTTCACCTTCCGCATTCCACATTCTAAATTTAAATTTAAACACTCCAGATTTTACATTTTACATTTTAAATCCCAATTTCTATTTCAGATCCAACGCTCCACATTCCAATTCTTCCGAATTCTACATCCCAAAGTCCAATTTTCAATTATATATCTCAACATGCCAAATCCCAAATTTCACTATCATATATATATTTTAAGGATTTAAGATTCTAGATTCCTCATTTTAGATTCTGAACTCTATACATATCAGATTCCACATTTCAGATTCAAGATTCCACGTTCCACATCCCAAACTCATGATTTCAAATTTTACATTTTAAATTCCATATTCTGGTTTCCTCATGCAAGAGTAACCAGTTACTAACAACAAACTAAGAATAACAATTTAACGAATTGTTTAAACAAAAAACAAATATTTAATTTAGACAAAATTGCAACTCTGTACCTCAATCTGATAAAGAGTAGAAGTTAAACAATAGTAATTTGTTTAAACAATTGGTTAAATTGTTATTCTTAAATTGTTGTTAGTAATTCGTTACATTCGGCCTAACAAAATGCAAAATAGAGAAAAAATCGCCACTCAGTAGCTCAATTTGTTAAAAAGTTGAAGCTAAACAATAGTAATTTGTTTAAATAATTTTAAATTTATTATTCTTAGATTGTTGTTAGTAACTGGTTACATTCGGCTTCAAACGCTGAAAAATTGAAAAAGAATTTCAAATCTGTAGCTTAATTTAATAAAAAGTAGAAGTTAAACAATACTAATTTGTTTAAACAATTGGTTAAATTGTTATTCTTAGATTTTTGTTAGTAACTGGTTACATTCGGTCTAAAAAAATGCAAAATTGGGAAAAAATCGCAACTCTGTACCTCAATTTGATTAAGAGTAGAAGCTAAACAATAGTAATTTGTTTAAATAATTTTAAATTTATTATTCTTAGATTGTTGTTAGTAACTGGTTACATTCGGCTTCAAACGTTGAAAAATTGAAAAAGAATTTCAAATCTGTAGCTTAATTTAATAAAAAGTAGAAGTTAAACAATAGAAATTTGTTTAAACAATTGGTTAAATTGTTATTCTTAGATTTTTGTTAGTAATTCGTTACATTCGGCCTAACAAAATGCAAAATAGAGAAAAAATCGCCACTCAGTAGCTCAATTTGTTAAAAAGTTGAAGCTAAACAATAGTAATTTGTTTAAATAATTTTAAATTTATTGTTCTTAGATTGTTGTTAGTAACTGGTTACATTCGGCTTCAAACGCTGAAAAATTGAAAAAGAATTTCAAATCTGTAGCTTAATTTAATAAAAAGTAGAAGTTAAACAATACTAATTTGTTTAAACAATTGGTTAAATTGTTATTCTTAGATTTTTGTTAGTAACTGGTTACATTCGGTCTAAAAAAATGCAAAATTGGGAAAAAATCGCAACTCTGTACCTCAATTTGATTAAGAGTAGAAGCTAAACAATAGTAATTTGTTTAAATAATTTTAAATTTATTATTCTTAGATTGTTGTTAGTAACTGGTTACATTCGGCTTCAAACGTTGAAAAATTGAAAAAGAATTTCAAATCTGTAGCTTAATTTAATAAAAAGTAGAAGTTAAACAATAGAAATTTGTTTAAACAATTGGTTAAATTGTTATTCTTAGATTTTTGTTAGTAATTCGTTACATTCGGCCTAACAAAATGCAAAATAGAGAAAAAATCGCCACTCAGTAGCTCAATTTGTTAAAAAGTTGAAGCTAAACAATAGTAATTTGTTTAAATAATTTTAAATTTATTGTTCTTAGATTGTTGTTAGTAACTGGTTACATTCGGCTTCAAACGCTGAAAAATTGAAAAAGAATTTCAAATCTGTAGCTTAATTTAATAAAAAGTAGAAGTTAAACAATACTAATTTGTTTAAACAATTGGTTAAATTGTTATTCTTAGATTTTTGTTAGTAACTGGTTACATTCGGTCTAAAAAAATGCAAAATTGGGAAAAAATCGCAACTCTGTACCTCAATTTGATTAAGAGTAGAAGCTAAACAATAGTAATTTGTTTAAATAATTTTAAATTTATTATTCTTAGATTGTTGTTAGTAACTGGTTACATTCGGCTTCAAACGTTGAAAAATTGAAAAAGAATTTCAAATCTGTAGCTTAATTTAATAAAAAGTAGAAGTTAAACAATAGAAATTTGTTTAAACAATTGGTTAAATTGTTATTCTTAGATTTTTGTTAGTAATTCGTTACATTCGGCCTAACAAAATGCAAAATAGAGAAAAAATCGCCACTCAGTAGCTCAATTTGTTAAAAAGTTGAAGCTAAACAATAGTAATTTGTTTAAATAATTTTAAATTTATTATTCTTAGATTGTTGTTAGTAACTGGTTACATTCGGCTTTAAACGCTGAAAAATTGAAAAAGAATTTCAAATCTGTAGCTTAATTTAATAAAAAATAGAAGTTAAACAATACTAATTTGTTTAAACAATTGGTTAAATTGTTATTCTTAGATTTTTGTTAGTAACTGGTTACATTCGGTCTAAAAAAATGCAAAATTGGGAAAAAATCGCAACTCAGTAGCTCAATTTGTTGAGTTCAAGTTAAACAATAGTAATTTGTTTAAACAATTTTAAATTTATTATTCTTAGATTGTTGTTAGTAACTACTTACATTCGGCTTCAAACGTTGCAAAATTGAAAAAGAATTTCAAATCTGTAGCTTAATTTAATAAAAAGTTGAAGTTAAACAACAGTAATTTGTTTAAACAATTTTAAAATTGTTATTCTTAGTTTGTTGTTAGTAACTAATTACATTCGGCCTAAAAAGTTGCAAAATTGAGAAAAAATCGCAACTCTGTAACTCAGTTTGTTAAAAAGTTGTAACTAAACAATAATAATTTATTTAAACAAATTTTCAATTACATGGAATAATGGTTAAAAATCAATACTTATTTTATTTATTTAGAATATTTGAAAAAACTTTGATAAAAGTAGTAAAAAATATTCTTTAACGATTTTTTCGTAATTTTGTAATTTATGGGGTTTTTTGGGACCCCTTTAAAAAATAGTTAATATTAAAAAATGATTAATCAAATGGGGGACATTATCTTGTGATTGAAACTATAAGTGGAGGATTATCTATTGAAAGATTTTTACTAAATAAATATTATTGAATTGTATTTTGACTTTATATTCTCAAATCTGGTATTTACCTTCCTTTGAGTGTGTGAATAATTTATTTTATAAACTTTTCGATTTATTTTACAATTTAAAATTAACTTTATTTTCAATCTTGGATGAGCATATTGTGATCTGGGATGTGGAATTTGTTATGCAGAATGTGGGATATGGTATCTGGAATCCGGAATATGGAATTCAGAAATTTAAGTTCCGAGGTTCCAGTGTACTTTTCGTTTAAAATTACATTACATAATTTAAGTACGTATTGACAAAATCAATATATTACATAATCATACCCTAATTCGCGTTAGATAATACACGGGGAAAACGTTTGAGGTAATCTTTCCCATATTATATGCAGGACCTCGGATCAAAGTTACAATTGAGATATTGTGTTCAAAATTCTGATAGTTATTTTCAAAAAATAAGAAAAATTTTCCCATACACGTGGTACTTGAGAGTCAAAAGTAGACTGAAAAAGACTACTCGCTTAAAGCTGTAAAATGTGCATTAGAGTTGAAAAGAGTTTGCCGAGAAATGTGCAGAAGTTTACCATGCTACGGGTAATCGGAGTTCGGGCTCAGCGTCAAGTCCAATGACTCTCCAGCATGGTAAACTCTCCTCAAAACTCGCAATTTATTCCTATCGCATGATAAATCAAACTTTCTCTCTCTTTTTCCATTTTTAATTTGCAGATGCGATCACATATTATTTGTCTGTTAATTCCACAAGAACTCTTTCTATTATAACATGAAACTATGACAAAAAAATTTTAAACGAAAACTTGTTAGATATTTCATATTTTACTGACTACTCTTTCAATTAGTTTATTTTTTAAATTCTTATAATATTTTGATTCTTTAATTGTCTATTTCTGTAAATAGTTTAATTCTTAATATTTATTTACATTTAATACTAAAATGATAAATTTTATAATAAATTAAACAATAAGGTAAATGTCCCTATTTGTTTACACGTACCAATTTGTGCACAACTGAGTTTAAATGATTAAAATAAAAACCAAACAATATAAAAATAATTTAAAAAATAAATGTTTTTAATTTTACCTTTTATGTACTTCGTCTTGATATACTTTTCATGATTCTTGTTCACTTAGAAAACGAAAATTTAAATAAAAACCTTGACCGTGTCGTTCGTTTTGACAAATCAAGAAAAATATGACAATCGCAATGCTTTTCATGTATGTTCACAAATTGGTATAATAACATTATTTCGCTAAAAACCAATAATTTATTATATTTTGATAATAAAACTTCAATCAAAATCATTTTCAATTCAGAAAAGGATTGGCTTCATTTCAATGCAAATAAATATTTTCATATAAGAATTTAAAACTAATTTTTTCTTTATTTATTTTAGCAAAATTCTTAGTAGTGCACTAATTGGGACATTTACCTTATTTGTATTTTACATTAATTAAAAAGGAAATTACCTAAAATATTTCAGATATGATGCTCTACTTGGTTTTTTTATCATTGTAAAATTAAACTAACAAACATATATTTTACAACTTCTAAACTTCTATGTTTGTAAATTTTTTTAAATAAAAATTTCTTGTAATTTAAAGGCAGATTTTTTATATTTTAAAGTGTCTTTCTTGCTTTGAAAATTTTCAATTATGGTAATTTTTACTCTTTACTATTTTTAAATAGCTAAATGTCATTTTTTAACATTATTATTTTTCTTACTTTTTATTTATTATACCTTTATAAGATCTACTTAATTCATTACTTTCAATTTTTAGTTGTAATAACTTTTATTTATTCAAATTCTTATTCAAAATAATATTTATTTTCATAAATAACGTTTAACAAATTCTCTAAATCTGAGTTTGTTAAAAATAACCAGCTTGAAATCAAAAAGTTAGCTATTAATTCAAATAGCTATATTTCTACTAATCATTTAATAAAAAATAAATAATTATTAGTTTAGTTTATTTTTAAGTTATATCAAAATAGATAATATTTTAGTAAAATTCTGATTATTATTAATAATTAATTATTTTTAACTAATTCAGATTAAAAGAATGGATAGGATTTTCTAGGTTATTAAACTTTTAATGCAGAAAAATACAAATTTGTTTCTATAAAAATTATTATATTAAATAACATTTATATTAATATTTTTATATATAATACATATAATATATTTTTAATAAATGAATATTTGGGTTTTTAAACATTGTAAGAATTAAAATTTTGATAAATGAGAAATTTCTGTATAATTATTAAATTACTTTATTTAAAAATTATATAATACAGGAGTCTCGGAAATCGAAATTAACACAAGTGAAATTGATCTAAAGTGAATAAAAGATAAAGTCAAAGATTTTGTTAATTATAGTTACCTATTTTTAAAATTTAGATAATTGTTAAATTTGTACACATTATATATAATAATTTTTAAAATATCTACAAGTTATTTTTATAACAAGACCTTTAAGTTTTATTTAATTAATGTACTGAATAATTATAACTTTATACATTAAATAAAACTTTTTTTCAAATTAAAAAACTATTTGACATTAATATAATATTTTGGTCGTACTTTTTAGAATTTAAAATACAAAATAAGTTCTAAATTAACATTTTGAATTTGATTCACAGATTATTGCAAGACAAAAAAGAAAGATTTAATAGAAATTACCAAAATTTTGAAACTTGATTTATATAAAAAATTGATCAAGGAAGGAAGCAATAATTAACACATAATTGTTTTAAATTAAAATTATTCAGTCTAAAGATATAAGAATTAAAACCGTTTCTCATAAAGGGATACAATTCTACTCAGTTAGTATATAAGGAAAGTTTGAATCTCTAATTCCAAATGTATTCGAGCGTGTTCGGTGTGCGTGAATGTGTATATAGATATTTGTATATTGCGGCGTAAGTTTAGTTTAGGTAAATCGCGTCTTGTATATAGTTGAAAAGAATATTAAATTAATCTTAAGGTTAAAACTATGATCGTGATTGTACCGTTAAATGTAATTATAATTAGCGAAATAAGTAATCTCTATAGGAAATAAATCTGTAATTAATATGAAGGAAATCTTTTTATTTTTTGGTTGAATAGAAAAGATCACCTAGTTGGCAAAACTTTACCATGCTGGTGAGCAGGAGCCTTTTGACAAGAGCATTGTCGAGGCGCGCTGAGCTCAAGAATTCGAGCTCAGCGCCTTGCCATCCAGCATGGTAAAGTTTTTCCACGTGCTATGTATAATACTACTCAACTTTCTGGCAATCGAGGAATCGCCCTCCAACCATCAAATTACCATGCTGGAGAGTGATGTATATCCATATTTTTGTATAAAACATTTCTAATTCTTGAATAATTTCTATTATAAATTGAATGGTAAAGTTTTCTAAAAATCACTTTGATCCGAGGTGTATCATGCTAACATGGTAAACTTTATCTGAAACATTTTCTCCGTGTATTAATTTCAATGACTTTGGCTAAAGTATTAATTGATAATAAAAGGAACAAAAAGACAAAAAAAAATTTAAATTAAACAGTTCAACAATGCATTACTTGAAATTAAATTAAGGTTTAATTCATTCTGTCTAATATTAAATAGATTCATAATTTAATTTAAACGTGTTACCAAGTTTAATTTCGTAAGGTTAAACTTTGTAAACGATTATTTCTAATGTTTAACGGGAAATTTGAAACGAAGCTATGTGTTATTGCACTTCTCTATTAGTGGTATATATGAAGCTGTCTGCAGAAAGTTTGGAACTGTCCGCACGATTTGCAGTGTGTGCGTGGTACATTTGAATGGATTGGCATAGGGTCCGTTGTGTATTCATTGGTCGAGAACGGTAACTGGTCAGTGAACGCACTAAAGCCAATATTTATTGAAAGCAACCAAGTTTCAAGCAAATCAATAAGGCAACAAATCAATGCCTCATAATCATAGACTTGGAAAGTTTACCCAAGTCCTTACAGAACACGGCAACTTTGGGCTTTGACTAGTCTAAGATCTAACCACATAATAATCTGTTTAGTCCCAGAAATTAACCCAGATCAAACATAAGAAACATCAAACATGAGAAATTTATGGAAAAATCAATTTAGCGAAAAAAAAGTATTAGCTTATTAACAACAGGAGAGAAAATGTTAATGTAGTATCGGTAGAAATAGGAGCAGAAAATATTAAATAACTAGCAAAATAAAACGCGCGCAAGCGCGCGATTAGTTTTTCGTACATTTAGAAATTATAAAATACAATAATAAATATAACAAATCGGTAAATAATATTTATTTAATAAGAAGAAATATATATATTTTATATATAATATTTAAAAATTAATTAATATAAATTAAATAAATATTTATTTAAGACAAAATTTACAATATTTTAGAATTAAAAAGAATTGCAAAAAATAATTGAAATTAAGGGGTAAAGCCACTCTAGAAGTCGAAAAATAGGCTCATTTCTGAGAATTTATTGTGGGAATATGGGAAAAAGGATGGAATCTATATTTAACCAGTTCATTGACCATATATTGAAGTATGAAAAAATATTGTATATTTATTTTTTTCTTACAAAATGGCAGCGAGAGAGTGAGTTTTGCAACTCCGTTTTTTTTTAAAGGGCTCTACGGGAGGAAAGATTTCTCTTCGTGTATGTGACCTATAACAAAAAATGAAATAGTTTCATGATCTACATAAGATTGCCCTTGGAAGTACGTAGGGGTTTTTGTTTAAATCAATTTTTGTGAAAATGGTGCACATTTTTCGACAAAAATCGATTTTTGACCAAAAAAAACGCTCTAAATAATTTATTTAAAAAAAAGTTTCCATTTTATCGAAAAACCCCTACGTACTTCTCTGAAGAATGTATCTGAGAAGCTACCATCAAAATTTCAGATAAATCGATGCAATAGGAGCCGAGAAAACTTTCCTCCCAGTTTGAAAAATGTGGTTTCGAGAAAAATGCGTTTGAAAGTTTAGAAGCGCGCTTAGAAACTCGACGCGCGCTCTGAGGGGCTGCAGCAAAATAAAAAATTAAGCTATTTAAAAAATTGTTTCCACTTTAAAACCAATTGGATATCATTCTTAGGACCCTAAAGCACCTTTTAAGCAATAAAAAAAATCGATTTTTTGAAAATCCTAGAGTGGCTTTACCCCTTAAACAAAATAATTGCAAATTTTGCAAATTAATTGAGAAAAATAATGAAATCAATTAAAAATTGGGGAAAGTAATTTAAACAATCATAAAAATGTTTTAAACATAAAGAAAATGATTTAAATTTGAGAAAAATACTTGAGAGTCTTAGAAGTAAATTAAAACAAAATTGAATAATGAAAAATTAGTGAAAATAATTGAAAATTGAAAAAACATGATTAAAAATTGAGATAAATAAATTAAAATTTAAAAAAATAATTAAAATTTAGGAAAATAATTAAACAAATAAATCCTTTTAAATAAAGGACAGTTAAACAAAATTTGAAAAAAATACTTAAAACTTTCAGAAGTTCATTGAAATAAAAGAAAATAATTAAAAATTAGAGAAAATAAATGAAAAAAGATAAACATAATTTAAAATTGAACAGAACAAGTTTTAATTAAAGAGAAATAAGTAAAAACTTTTTGGCAATTATAAAAAAGAACGAAAATAATTGAAAATTGAAGAAAATAATATAAATAATGAAATAATTAAAAAGTTAGATGAATAGTTAAAAATTTTTGAAATTAAGAAACAAATGTAAAGAATTGAAAATTGAAGGAAATAAATTTTGTAAAATAATTGAAAAATGTTTTTAAATTTTAAAACTTGACGAAAATAATTAAAATATGATACAAACAATGATAAGTTGTAAAAAATAAATGACATTTAAGTGTGATAATTAAAAAAATTACAAATTTTTTTTAAATAAAAAAAAAATAATTGAAATTGAAAAAAAATACATGAAGATCTTGAAAATCAATTAAAAAAAAGAAAATAACTAAAAATTGGAGAAAAGAATTGAAGAAATAAGCTAAAAATAGTTGAAATTTATGATAATTAATAAAAAAAAATTTGAAATTCTGATAACAAATGAAAATAATTAAAAATTGAAGAAAACAATTGAAATGTTAGAAAAATTCTTAAAAATCTTAGAAAATAATTTTAGAAAATGAGAATAACTAAACATTGGAGAAAAAAAATGGAAGAATGCTAAAGATAATTGAAATTTACGATAACTAATAACATTTTTTCGAAATTATGAAAACAAATAAAAATAATTAAAAATTGAAGAAAATAATAGAATTTTGAGAAAAATACTTTAAAAGTTTAGAAATTAATTTTATTAAATGAGAAAAACTAAAAATTGGAGAAAAGTCTGGAAGAAAGCTAAAAATAATTGAAATTTATGATAATTAATAAAAAAGAAATTTGAAATTCTGATAACGAATGAAAATAATTACAAATTGAAAATATTTGAATTTTTAGAAAAATACTTAAAAATTTTATAAAATAATTTTAGAAAATGAGAATAATAATTAACGATTGAGGAAAATAATTGTAAAATGATAAAATTAATTCAAAATTGAAAAAAATTATTGAAATATACTGAAAATAAGTTTAGATTGAGAAAGAAAATTGAATTATGATAAAAATAATTTAAATATGAAAAATTGGAAACATTTAATAAAATTTAAGAGAAATAAAAAAAAATTATAGAATAAATGTTTAAAAAATATAATAATTACAAAATTACTTAAAAAATTTTAATTAAAGAGAATAATTAAAAAATCGCCGAATTAACGAAAATTGGTGAAAATAATTGCAATATCGGATAAATAATTGAAATTTTTAAAACTAATGCCAAAATAATGGATATAAATATAAATTAATGATAATCAAGAAAAATTGCAGAATTTATTTTTAAGCAAAAAAAATTTGAGATAATAACTGAAAATTTAGAAAATTAATTGCATGTGTATATATTTTAAACTTCTTTAAAAACTATAATAAATTTTTAAAGCATTCTTCAAAACTTTTTTTTTTACATAAATGCTATTTAAAAACGAGCCAGTATCATTTTGACACAAAACTTATTTTAAGATTGTTATATTGTTCAGAATGAAAATGTTATTTTGTACAACTACTAAATGATATTTGGTACAATTTTAGAAAATGAATTTGATATTTTGTACAATTGTTTAAAAAAGCTAAAAACAATTTGGAAGTACAATAAATCAATTTTTAATAATTGTACAAAGTAACAAATGTATTTTTTAAAATTGTACTAAATATCATTTAGTAGTTGTACAATATAACATTTTCATTCTGAACAATATAACAATCTTAAAATAAGTTTTGTGTCAAAATGATACTGGCTCTTTAAAAACCAGCACAACTCGACACTAACGGAAAAGGTTACCTTATTCTTTCAATTCAAATTTCAAATTATTTCCTGATAAAGAGAGTCAAAATCAATAAAATAACAGGGACTAAGACTAACTTCACTTCAGTTTTTTAAACGTGGACAGAAAAAGATGAATAAATAATATTAATACTAACTAACTTCACTTTAGACTTTAAAACTTGGATGGAAAAAGATGAATAAATACACTCTAGAAACAAGTGTCTTATTTTGTCCTCACTTTTAATACATTTTAGGGTGTCTTAATTTTAAACCATTGAGATAGTGTCTTAAAACTACCTGTAAGACGCTTTCTAAATGTCTTATGTCTTAAAATAAGACACTTGTAAGACACCTGTTTTTACAGTGTATAAACACTAACTTACTTCAGGAGTTTACGGAGATTATTATTATTTAATAATTTAAAGTAAAAAAATTATTTATTAGTATTACACGTTCATTTGAAATGATTAAATAACATATATAGAACAGGTTTTAATCTGCTTGACTAGGGTTTCATTTTTTGACATTTTAATAGTCCGAGTTGTTTCCCCCTTTTATCCGTGACATCCCTTTGCAGTTAGATTTTACTGTTTGAGTTTTGAAATGGCCACAAAACTAATTGTGTTCGTAAATGCATTAATACGTCCGCACGGGATAATCCTTTCTACAAGGAAGCCGCAGCCGAATTTAGTTAGCTTCCTGTTATCATATTGTACCAATTTCTAATGAGATTTGTCAATCAAGCGTGTGTAACAGTGAGCTTTAATTAATATCTGCTTCATCTGACTATGACATACTTCAAAATAAACTTTGATCTCAATTTTGCCGGTAAATTAAATTAATTATATACTTGTTACTATTTTCATTTATATGTATATGTATACATTTGTAGATACGTTAATTTAAATGAAACACATTTTTCTATTTACATTATAAATAATGTTGTTAGCATGCTATTCCTAAGTCTACTGACGAATTGGTAACAATTTTTTATACTTTATAAAAAATATTACCCGTCTGTATGCGACTTTTTCCTTTCAAAGATTTTTATTTAGTTTATTTGCGCACAGTGTGCGAAAAAATAAAAATTAGAGGAGTTATAGAAGGTGAACAAAATTTTAAATGTCAAAAAAAAAAAAAAAAAACTAACTAAGTGAAAATCTTGTTCATTTTGTGCATATTTCGCTTCCACGTAAATAAAAAAATTTACTTACTCGTAGAAAAAACAATTAGTTATAATAAAATAAAAGATAATTGGAGAAGTTATTAAGAAAAAAAAGGGATTTTAAATACAAAAAAATGTAGAAATTTATTCAATTGCAGTGAAACCTTGATTATCCGAATCTCTATTATCTGAACTCTCTCTGGTATTCGAACTCTCTGTTATCCGAACAGTAAAACATTTTATCCGAAATTTTTCCATCTTCTCGAATTTTAAAATTGATATTTTATATTTAATTCATCCTTCATATTTTCGCAACACATTTTCAGTGTTGCCACACGTCCTACTGGCAAAAAAGTCTTTAAAAATTCTAAATATTATGTTTTATAAATATATTAATTAATTGTATATGCATTTAAAATAAATATATTAAATTAAACAAATGTAAAATTTATCTGTTCAATCGCATTTCTTTATAGTTATATAAAAATACTTTCAATTTCTATTATTCGAACCAAGTCCAGCCAGAATTAGTTCGAATAATCGAGGTTTCACTGTATTTAATTAATGGAACGTAAAACTGCATTTTTATTTAATAAAAATACATGTCCATTAGTTTCGAAAAATCTGTCAAATTAAATGGATTAAGGTGCTCCCAGTTGAACCAACTCTCTGATAACTAACTGTCAGATAGCCATAAGAAATAACGTGCGATAAATTTATCTGACACTTTATCGGGAGATGGATTAACTACGGGTTAGAAAGTTTGAAGAAGAATGTTAAAAATTTATTCGAATTCGTCAGTAAATTTACGAGTTTAAAATAATTTTTACGAATTATATGTTTTTAAAAATACTAATTGTAGCCTTATTTTTATCTAGTGTTTTCCGTATTTGAAAATTAAGAAGGTGCATTTTCTTATAGCTTCTGCCTGTTGGAGAATCATAAAAGGGAAAAAAGAAATTAGGAAGAAAATGACTCGGGATATGTCGCGTGTTCATGTAGTAAAAGTCAACTTAAGTGCTAATATAAGTGTACAACTAGTTTTTACATCTATTGACTTTCCCTGAACACTGTTACGGAATTTGAATGCGTTGGCAAATTACATCGCCGCACGGCACGAAGCTTATTGATTTTTCTGAAGACGAGCATTGCGTGAGGACTAATTTTTGTTAGTAAATGTTGTATTTCCCCCTTCAGTTTCATGTTACTCGTGCCATTGACATGCAGCATTACGCAAGACACGTGTCCACCTATTTACGTGCTTCTCTAACGTGACACGAAAATTCCATTGGAAATGGCTTAAATAGAGATACATCAACTTTTTATTTTTGTTAAAACTTTGTGACCGTTAAAATTTTTAATTTTCTAAAAATAGTCTAAATCGACTCATTTTCATCTAAAAAGCGTAAATTTTTATTTTTAAGCAAATGTCATATATGTGGGTCATTCCCTCAAAAGGGGCAAATTGCTCGTTCATAACATTTTTACTACACAAATTGTATTTTGAAAAATAATGTTAGCCGCATTATAATATTCAGCGTATTTTAATTACATTACTAAAGAAAGAAAATGAAATTTTTGAATTTACTGAAATATTCAAAGAAGGGTGTGAAAACTCCACTGCGTCTGTTCACGTTAAAGTTTAACTTAAAACAAGTATCATTCATTTCTGTTTTAATATTATTCAATCAACTTTGAAGAATACCTAAATTTATTAATAAATTCTGCATTTAATTAATAAATTGTGAATACAAAATATTGGAACTATATTTTAGAAAATTAGATTAGTTTTGTGCATCACTTTGAACTCCACTCCGTCGCGACAGTTTCTTTTTATATTTAGTAGATCAATTACAAATATTATTAATAATTAGAAGAGCAATTGTTTCTTTTCATAAAATTGCACAAATATTACCAATAACAATTTTTCGTTTTTATATTAGAACCAGTATATAATAGAGAAATACAGAAACTCCACTCTGTCACCAAAACTCTACTCCGTCACCATGATTTCTTTTTTATATTTAGTAGGTAAATTATAAATATTCTAAATGATTTTTTATTAGAACATTAATTTATTTTCATTAAATTTCACAAACATTACCAATGAAAATTGTTTTTTTATTTTTAGAAGTATTATATAATGGAAAAATAAGAAACTCCACTCCGTCGCCATAATTTCTATTTGACAGTCAGTTCGTAAATGATGTTATTAATGATTATTAGCAAATTTATGTCTTTTTATATATAATTTTACAAATATCACCTTTTATACTTTTATTTTTAAAAAAATTCTAATTCAAAAATTGCCCTTGTACAGAGAGTAACCCATGTGTGTCAGGATATCTCGAGAGATATCCATCATATGCCTTTAAGCTCATAAATATCTAAATTTGTACACAGGAATTTTTGAAAATACTTAATCAAATTTTTTTAAGCTTCTTTTTTACAAAAAAAATCGTTTTCTGCCAAAAATATTGTTTTTACACTGAAAAATAACTTAGTGAATAAAAAAATCATGTTCCTTACCTATGTTAAAACGAATCGATTAACCTATATAAAGTTTATAATTGATCAAAAATTCGTAAAATAATTCATGTTTTTCATTATGTTTTAGTTTAATATTTTTAATATTCTAGTGTATTATTTTGTAGACACAGAAAAAGCACTTAACGTAAACTTTTTTCACAAGCAAATATGGTAATTTTAGTTTTGAATATCCTATAATTTTTTACACAGTCATAAACACAATTAGAAATTCTTGTAATTTTTAAAACATTTGTTGGCTTTGGAATGTGAAGTTCAATTCAATTCCAATCTGAATTTGCACCAATCAAAGAGCGTTTTAAAAAAAATGTCTTATGTCTGAAAATAATCGTTCTCACAATAATCTCCACCGACTTGGTTAATTTATTTTTAAAAATGTGTGTATTTTAGAAAGAAGGAAATCACAAATCTTATACCGTTTGCAAACACTACAAAGTTTAGTAAAAGCTCTTGTTATTTTTAATGATTACAGAGATGATAATAAGTATTAGCTGCGGTTGGAATTATAAAGTTTAAGTATTAGGATGTTCAATTATAAACGTAGTTACTTAAGAGTGTACGAACACTCACGATTAATTAGTTAAACCCGCATCGGTGAGGTTTCCACAACCTGCAGGTAGAACTCAACACCAGGTTGGTTTGATGCATTAGTGCATTATTGGTTTTCGATTATAAGCTTTGCCTTTGTCACCCACTCCAGCCTCTTTTCATCTCCCTTCTTCTTTATTAGTCGATATTGCAATATTCAAAGACTCTTTGTCTGGATAATAACCTTCAGCTTTACATTTACCAAATGCCTTGATTAGGTTTTCTTTGATCCTCAAATTTACAAACTTCCTTTACCTTAGTCTCAAACACCTACTGTATTAAAGATTTGACTTCAATGCGAAAAATCAAATTGCTTGATTGTTTACCTATTCCAGCTGAAAAATTACATTAGACTTAATAATTAAATGTTTTGCTACCCAATTCTTTGTGGCTGAACTAGAATTTGATGTATGCCTACATATAATTTAAGTTTTTTATTTTTCATTATTTGTATATTTTATTTTTCATTTCCCAGTACGTTCCTCTATTTTCTGTTCAGGTTTATAACAAATGAGGTTATTGCTCTTTGCTGGAATGCAAGTGGAGCCATTATTAATAAATTCATTCTCAGCGTCGTAATGTTTAATCAATAGAGATGTTCGGATAAGGAAGATAAAGGGCAGAACGTATGTAGGGAAATGTCGATCTCTAGTAATTCGAAGATTGGCTATGGCCTTTCCCCTCTAATCTACTAGAAATTTATGTATTTACTGAAGGGAAAATACGCGTCGGGACAATCTAGGGATAAAGCGAAAAGTGACATTACGACCATCTACAACATTCGAGACAGTGTACCTATGACTTCATTGCACTTTACGACTGCTCACTACTATCCCTAACCCAGTGGCACTATAAACCAAGAGAAAAGTCTTAAAAGCTTTTTCATTCCAAGATTTACAGTTTAAAGTATTGTCGAATTTTTTTTGCACATTAATCAACTATTTTAATTTAAATATCTATTTATCATTGAACTATATTGTTAAATTATTTACTAATTCAATATTAAAATCAGCATTTTAATACGTTTTATCAAAATGAAATTGTTTTCCACCAAAAAAACCTGCGATTATTCCAAAGAAAAAGAACAACATTTAGAAAGTTATTTGGCAATGTTTCATTTATGTATAGAAGGTTTAAATATTTACTATTATGGGAATATTTGTACCCCGAGAAATGCAAAAGAGCTTGGTACCAGGGAGAAATTTATCGTAATTCTTTTCATTCATGAGGCTCTTCGCATGTATCAGAAACGCTCGTCGTGTGTAATGCCAGCCTGCGGGGATTACATATAGATATATTCTGGGGATGACATAGCCAAACACGATATCATACAAGGAGAAATCTCATCCTAGGGTCAACGATGCGTGTGTTCAAGAGGGGAGACGTCATACCGAACTATTTGCTGGAATGAGGATAACATCTCTTTTTGCCTTTGCGCTTATTTGTCGACAATTCGATCTTATTTGACACATTCCATAAAATTCGTGAAAAACGAAAATAAGGACAGATCACGTACTCCAAAGACCCTCATACAATCAAAATAAGTAATATTTGTTACAGAAAATTCGCACTAGAAATTCTGGATTTGAACATCTTAACGCCCCTAGGCTATTGCCTTATGGTCTCTATTATTAATAAGGCACTGGTTTCTGAAAATAAAATCTGAAGCTAAATCTGAATTTAAATTAAAAAAATTCGAACGAAAAGCAGGCGTACTGCACAATCGAGGGTTTCGTGGCTGTTACATGAATTTAATTTGGTTTGATATATCGATTATCGAATCCATAAATTGATTATCCTAACATCCGACTCTTTTCGACCAAGTTTTATGCTAAGTATAATCAATTTATATGCTCTCTTTTCCGAGGAAAATGTCTGAGAATCGCTAAAGATTCTCCAGGAATTCCGAAGAATTATTTCCCAAAATCTTTCAGGAATTCCCAAGAATACCCAAGGATTTACCAAGTGTTCCCAGGAATGTTCTAAGAGCTTCCTGGAAGTTTTAAGGAATTCCACGGATTTCCAGGAATTTCCACGAATTCCCAGAAATTTCCACGAATACGCAGGAATTTCTTAAAAATTTCTGAGAAATTCCTAAGAATGCTCAAGAGCCCAGAGATTTTGCACGAATTACCCAAGAATTTCCAAGGGAATCCCAGGAGTTTTCCAGGAATTCCTAGGAATGACCAGGGATTTCCTAGGAATTTCCCAAGAGTTCACAGGTATTTCTAAGGGATTCACAGGAATACCCTGAGATTTCCTAGAATTTTCCAAAGAGTTCCCAGGAACTTCCAAGGGTTTCCCCTAGAGTTCCTAGAATTATAATTAATTAAGCCATGGTTTTGCCAGTCCAAAGTCGTTTAGTAGGTATTTCCCCGGAATTTTAAAAGATTTTCTTGGAATACCCAAGGATTTCCCAATAATTTCCCCAGAGTTCCCTCGAATTTTCAAAGGATTCACAGAAGTTTACTAGGATTTTTCAGGAATTTCCTAAGGGTTCCCAGGATTTTTCAGGGATTTCTCAGGAATTTTCCAAGAATTGTCTAGAATTTTCAAGGAATTCCCAGGAGTGTCTTAGGAATTTCCAGAAATGCCCAGGGATTTTCCACGAATTTCCCAGGAATGCATAGAAATTAACCAGAAGTTTCTTAATAGTTTTCAGAAATGCTCAGGGATTCCCAGGAATTTTCTAGGAATTCTCAGAATGACAAAAGTTTTGTCCCGAATTTACCGAGAATTAGATAGGAATTTCTAGAAGTATCTCGGGAATCCCCGGGAATCCCCGGGAATCCCTACGAATTCCCTACGAATCCCCTACGAATCCCTCACGAATTCCTAGGAATGCCTAGTAATTTCCATGAGTTTTCCAAGAATTCCCAGGACTTCTAAGTTATTTTCCACGGATTTCTAAGGAATTTTCAGGAGTTTCCCAGGAATTCCAAGTGATTTTTCAAGAGTTTCCAAGGGTATTTTTAGGAGTTTCCTATGAATGCTTAGTGATTTTCCAAGAATTTCCCAAAGTTTTCTGGAATTTTACAAGGAGTTCCTGGAGTTTTTAAGGAATTCCCAGGAATCTCTAGGAATTTCCCAAGAGTTCCCTGAAATTTTTAAAGGATTCGCAGAAGTTTACTAGGATTTCTCAGGAATTTCCTATGGGATCCCAAGATTTTCCAGGGATTTCTCAGAAATTTTCCGAGAATTGTCTAGAATTTTTAAGGGATTCCCAGAAGTTTCTTAGGAATTTCCGCAGAAAAGACCAGGGATTTCCCACGAATGCATAGAAATTAACCAGGAATTTCTTAACAGTTTATTGAAATGCTCAGATATTTCCAGGAATTTCCAGGAATTCCCAGAAATGATTAAAGTTTCTTCCCGAATTTACCAGGAATTTTTTAGGGATTTTTAGGAGCATCTCGAGAATTCCCCGGATTCCGAACAAATTCCCTACCAATCCTCCACGAATTCCTAGGAATGCCCAGTGATTTACATGAGTTTTCCAAAAATTCCCAGGACTTCCAAGTGATTTTCTACGAATTTCCAAGGAATTTTTAGGAGTTTCCTAGAAATTCCAAGTAATTTTTCACGAGTTTCCAAGGGTATTTTTAGGAGTTTCCTATGAATGCCCAGTGATTTTCCAAGAATTTCCCAAAGTTTCCTGGAATTTTACAGGGAGTCCCTGGAGTTTTTAAGGAATTTCCTAGAAAGCCCAGGTATTTCCCAAAAATTTGCTATGAATTTCTATGAATGACCAGGTCGTATTCCCCACGAATTTCCCATGAATTTTCAAGGGATTCCCAGGAATCTCTAGGAACTTCCCAAGAGTTCCCTGGAATTTTTAAAGGATTCTTCTAGAATTCCCATGTATTTCGCAATTATTTCCTCGGAATTCTCAGGAATTTCCCTAAAATTATCCTTGGGGAATGACGGGAATGAATTTTTTGTTTGCCATACTTGATATCGTCAGTAGTTTTTTCAATTATATCATTTAAACATTATTTTCTTTTATTATTCTGTTTATTTACTATTTCAGTTGAGGAACGGGTTCATAAATTTAAGTACCTTCTGTGAGCTAGATTTCACACAAGACAGCGGAAACAATTCATAGCCGGACACTAATAGGCGTTTACAGTGTCTGGTGTTTGATCCATCGTTTCTGTGAACACCCTGTCTGGGCCTTTGTCCTCGGGATTGTGCAATTATATCCTGTATCCTGTTGGTTTACAGAACAAGCCTGACAATGTGGCCCAAGGAATTGCGATGCAAAGTTTCGTCCCTTCTAATGAAATGATTTTCAGATCCACGCTAGGCCTGGATGACAAGCTTACTACCCTTTGCGACAGTCTGTTCGTCCGTCATGTAGAATATTCAAATCAATTACTGGATTACTCTGCAAACCCATTACTGAACTTTGCAGACTGATCGTGTGACAGAGTATTTAACGTGTGGACACTCTACCTTTGTTCTCCAGTGTCATCCAAAATTTTATTCAATACTTTACACATAATCTTGGGATTTTAATGATTTATTTTGGTTTTATTGTATTTTGTGATGCATCTAGATATGATAGAGAGAAATTCTCTTTCAGTACAATTATTTTAGCGACCAACGATTCGGGGAGATTGGTTTTAATAATAGAGTTTTTGAAATGAAATAAATCCCATGGGAAAATTTGCGAGTAAAGTTTATGAAATTCCACTTTATTCCCTCTAAATAGTTTGGGAGTTAAAACAAATAACTTTATAAACTTTTTCATTGTATTAATATATAATTAAATTCATAACTTTATAACTAGATGATTCCTTACTCAATGAATATTTCTACTTCCACAGTCAATAACTTTGAAAATTATTTTTAAATGTATTCCAAGCTTTGTGTAGCTGTTCCTTATTATCGTTTTTATTAATAGCAGGAACGTAAAAGAATTCTTGACATCGCAGAAAAATTTCTTGCCAGATTTACGAGTATATTTTGTAGCAAATTTGTCAAATTGACATTTTTAAAGCAGTAGACTAATAATTCACTTCATCTAGTTAGAAGTAAAGAGAACTAATTAGAGAGACGTTGAGCAAGCAGCAAAATCCTTTAGAAGTTGTAGCAGGCGGAATTTCTCGAAATACGTGGAATATGTGATCTCATTGCATGGTAAATTTAATGCGATTTAATCCCAAGTGCTCCCGACAATTAAGCAGTTTGACTCCTCTTAAGTTTCTGAATTGAGACACTCTTCTAGTTAAGTACTTTCCTATCCCTGTTTACTATTCCAAGTTCCTGTGATCAATCAAGTCTCCAAACGTATAGACCACGAGATGATCGATAGTTTCGAGCAACAAATATAGGGGCACTTTCAATAGTAAATATCCTTGATGCGGGCTTAGGAAGATCCTTGTTTACCTACTCAAGAAATCGTTCTCAAAAATTAATTCTCTAAATTACGCCTGAAAATTTACTTACATTTCTGTGATTATATTTCTAAATTGTTCTTTCGTTACATATTCCTGAGGGTTTAAAAAAAATAAACATATTTGTTTATTAAAATTTCCAGGAACTATATGTATCCGGAAAATTACAAGCAGGAATGATAATCTCCAATTTGTTTGGGAATGGATTTTTAATCTATAATCAGAGAAAAAAAAACTTGAAATCTAATTGAGTGACGCACACTGAACAACGAGTAAACAATTTGAATCGCATCCAATGTAAATCACTTCGGGATTTTTAAATTAGAAATTCCAAATAGTATTCAAACTTCCTAAATGTTTCCTGGAAGTTTTCCACGGTAAGTTCAGAAGCTACGAACGGAAGTCTCCAGGAAACTTCCTAGACATCGCTAAATGTTTCCTCCATAGAAAGCTTCCCTTTGAAACTTCCCGGAAACTCTTCAGAAATTCCTAGGAATCTTCCTTTAGAAACTTTCCGGAAACCTACCTTGGAACTATTCCGGAAACTTTTATTGAAAACATCCCGGAAATCTGCCTTGGAAACTTCTCTTAAAAACATCCCGGAAACTTCCTGGGAACTTTTCTTGAAAGCTTTCCGAAATCCTCCCTGGAAACTTCCTTGAAACTTCCTGGGAACTTCCTTTGAAAACATTCCGGAAATCTGCCTTGGAAATTTCCCAGAAGCCTCTCTTGTAAACTTCCTGGAACCTTACCTTGGAAACTTATCTTGGAAACATCCCAAAAACCTGTCTTGGAAACTTCCCAGCAGCCTTTCTCGGAAACTTTCTGAAATCGTCCTGGAAACTCACTGAATACTTCCCGGAAACTTCCTTGAAACTTTCCGGAAACTTTCCTTGGTAAATTCCCAGAAGCCTCCCTTTGGAACTTTTTAGAAACTTTACGGAAACTTTACTTGGAAACTTCACAGAATCCTCTCTTGGAAACTTCCTGGGAACTTTCCGGTAACTTTCCTTAGAAACCTCCCTTGAAAACATCTCGGAATCTTCCTGGAAACTTTCCTTGAATGCTTTCCGAAACTCCCCTTGGAAACTTACTGAATACTTCCCGGAAATTTCCCTTTAAAACTTTCCAGAATCCTCCCTTGTAAACTTCATTTATTTATTTATTTATTTGAGAACTTGAACGGACAAAAAGCCCTTTACAAAAAAAAAAAAAATATATATCATTACCAATTCACAATGAACCTCTTACAATAATTCACTATACATTATTTACATTAAGCCGCATCGTCAGCATTAAACAAAACATTCCTTAAAATTCTTTTAAATTTTTCATTCATAGAAACTTTCCGGAAACTTTCCTTGGTAACTTCCCAGAATCCTCACTTGGAAACTTCCTAGAATCTCTCTTGAAAACTTCTCAAAAGCCTCTCTTGAACACTTCTTGGACATTTTTCGAAAACTTCCCTTGGAAACTTTAATTGTAAACTTCTCGGGAACTTCTCTTGAATACTTCCAGTAAACTTCCTGTGGAAACTTTTTGGAAACTTTTCTGATACTTCGGTTAAAACTTTACAGTTATTTTTTTCTACCTTAAATAGAAAAGGATTTTATAAAACACGATTTCCTTATTTTTAAAATCGAACCTAACAAATCTCTTAAAGTGAGATTAACAGTTAATTATAATTAATAGAATATCTTACTGTTTAGAGGTTAGTTTTTAAAAGAAAGAAGTAACTCTTATTCAGAACTTTTTTTTATTATTTAAGTTAAAAAAAATATTTGTAAGTTTCCAAGGGAGGCTTCCGGGAAGTTTTCAAGGAAAACTTCAAAGGAGGGGAACATTTAACTATATCCAGGAACCTTCTTGGAAACTTTCCGGAAATTCGGGTGTTATCTGAAACATGAAAATATGTGTTTTTATAGTATAAGGGATACGAACCTCGTAATGTGAATTTTTGTTTGTATCGTCGCTTCTGTTAATTTTAATTAATTAAAGCTTAATTCATACAATTAATTGTTGCGGTGATGTAAATTAAATTGTAACAAAAAGAAATATACTACAAAATGTATTAAGATTAAATTAGCTAATTAAAATTAATCTAACTTATGTTATTTTGTTTTTTTCCTTTCACATAAAATTTCTTTTCAACTTCCAACCGTCTCACATTTACTGAATTTGTGTTTTTTCTGTGTGTAAACACCAAGAGGAAAAAATCGAGATTTTTTTTTATAGAATATTTAAAACTATTGAATTTAGAAAAGGGTAATATATGGAAGATTTAGTTTATTATTGAGAAATAAGGCAGAAGTGGCGACTTGTGCAGTGCTTGTACTTCTGACACGATCGTAAAATGCATGCACTATCTGCAGATATGAGTTGCGAATCCCACCATCCTTGCCGCGATCGTAAACGCATCGGCTACAAGAGAGCTTTATTTGAGTTTCATGCAGGATTTACGATGGTACGCGTAATTCGACTGCATCACAATTCTCGATTCTTTTAGTATTCATAGATGAAGTATCTAGCAATTTAAATTTTTTCCAATTTAAAAAAGTGTTTTACATTTGTCATAAATTATTTATTCATTAAAAGTATCCGTGAAAATTTCAGCTTCTCAATGCGTACTTATATAATATTCCTATCATTATTTGGTATATTTTTCATTCAAAGTTTTAATTCACATAAATTTTTCTAATTCAAATTGGGTTTTGTTAGTGATGCATTTGAGCGACACGATCCGAGAAACGAGCGACATTTTTTGTTTTTCATAAAATTGACAGACGAGCGATCAATTTGTTTAGTCTCGGTAAAGCGAACATCTCGGATAGTCGAACGATCATTCCGAGCATCTCGTTTTTACCATAAAATTAGGCGTGAAGTTGTAGTCAATTAAAAAATAATGACATTCAAATAAAAAATTCAAGATTTATATGAAACTTTTAAAACTTTCCGAAATGCAAAAATGAAAGAGGTTCAATTCAGACAGGCTATGTATGTTGAAGTCAAAGAATCATTCCCATTGAAATATATGTTATTTTTCAGACAATTTTAGACGACACTTATTTTCCTGTTTTGGTGAAAACAAATTTTTAACGAAGTTATGCGGATTTGAATTTTTTAAGTTGAAAGTGAGATTACAAGAAAATAACGTTAAAATTGTTTAAAGTTTTTATATCTTTTTTACTATTGTATATATTAAAATGATCCTTCCTGTATCTAATTAGGGCTTTTATGTTCTTTTAAATTCCATAAGGAAATTTAAAATATTTTCAAATTTAAGAAAACTGCGGCATTTTTTCGAAAAAAATAAAAATCAAATTTTCTGAAAATCCCCCACTGTTTTTTTTCTCTTGATTTTTTTGCTACTTTCTGGAAGTAAAACGATTATTTTCTATAAGAATTTATTAGAGTCCCGTGTCTTAGAGAAGAATAAAAAAAAATTTTCTTTTTAAGAAAAGAAGTTCTTTTAAACCGTGTTTTAGATATTACAACAAAAGTCCAAATAGAAAAAATGTTCCTCTTAAGAAGTGAAGTAAAAAAGTCTGATAGCTTTTATCTCTAACTTGCGAATCTTTCGAATTATTAATTATAACACGAAATAAATACATAAATTTTGCATTTTTGCAAGTAGAACAAAGTTTCAATATATCACTGAAATGCAATAAATGTTAAATGTGTAAAAACTGACGAATTCTATATAAAATTAATTTAACAAATAATGATTTCTTAAAAATTTGAAATTAGAAAGTGTTTCTTTAGATTTTTTTTAGTTTAAATTCCAATTAATTTGCATATTTATTAATCGTTGTTTTATTTTTCTACAAAACAAATTATAAAATAATTTTTGAGTAACTCTTATTTTATAATTTGTTATACATAACATAAATGTTTCTGAAAAATAACATATTTCAATGGGAAATGATTCCCTGACTTGAACATACATAGCCTGTCTGAATTGAAATGGAAACAACCAAGGCATCCTTTTTTTATTATTATCGTATAATGATTTAATTTCTTTCTCTGTAATGTCTATTTAAATTCAGTAAAAATTTAGGTGTGTGAATGACTTTTTAAAAATTTTGCACATCATTTCTTTAATTTTAAAAATTATTTTTCTATTTAATGAAAAAAATATATATTTTTGATTTTTTACTTTGAAGTAACACGCAATTAATTTAAGTTCAAGAAATAAAAATTTTATGTAAATTAATAGTTATTCTAAAATAGAAAATTGTTTATTTTAAAAACGTAAATAAGGGTGTGATAATTAGGTTATAATGGCTTCTTCGGGACATATTTCAAACTAATGTAAATTAATAAATATATAGGCTTAAATAAAATTTTTCTAAACAAAGTATTAATATGTGTTTTATTGATTCATTCAGATTAATTCTTTCTGATTCAAAATAATAATAATAATAATAAGAACAAGAACAAGAAAATTGGATTTAAAATTGATCATTAAAACTGCCCTATTTCAACATAACTACTTTTTTCCGAAAGCATTTAAGAAGCTCAAACTTGGCACATATGTATTTAAGTTTGTACAAAATAGACATTATATTGAAATTTCAGGAGGGTAATTTGTTTTATTTCTAAAATATTGAAGTTTGAAATTTATTACAAAAGGAGTTATTTTTTTAAATTTAGATATATTCAGAAGTTCGTTAGTTTAGCAATTGTCGACTAAAAGCGATTTTATTTAAATTTAAAATCTTAATTAATATTACTTTCTAAGAAATTATAAAAAAATAAAAATATTACTTAAATAAATAATGTATTTCTTTTATAATTATTTAAAAATGAATATTAATTAAGATTTTAAATTTAAATGAAATCGCTTTTAGTTGATAATTGCTAAACTAACCAACTTCAGAGTAAATCTAAATTCTTAAAAAATAACCCCTTTTGTAATCAATTTCAAACTTTAATATTTTAGAAATTAAACAAATTAGCCTCCTGAAATTTCAATATAATGTCTGTTTTGTACAAACCTTAATATGTGCCAAGTTTGAGCTTCTTAAAAGACTTCAGAAAAAGTCAGAAAGTCAGTGAAATCATCCATCGTGTTTTCATATTTTCATTTGACAGCTGATGATTCTGAAATTATCGTCTGATCGCTCGAAATCGATCGAAAATTGAGACGAAACGATCCGGGAAAAGACAATTGAGAGTCCGAGATGATCGCCCTGAACATAATCAGTAAATTCGAACGACATCGAGCGAAAAAAAAATTTTCTCGTATCGTCGTGCATCACTAGGTTTTGTCATAATTTTCATTTATCTAGAACAAGAATTGGTATTGAACATAAGTTTTTCTTTACTGAATTATCATTTGTCATAATATTTATTTATCGAATCGATTTGTAATATAATTTCTAATAGTACACTGCAAAAACATGGTGTCTTAAATTGGACAAAAATGTCTTAAATTAAGATACTTTTGGTGTCTAAGACAAGAAAAATGTCTTAATTTAAGATATTTTTGAACAATTTAAGACACCTGTTTTTGCAGTGTACTAATTTCCATTTATCATAACTTTTTTTTATCCCGAACATAAATTTTTTTACATATTCTGATTAGTATCTGCCATAATTCTTATTAGTAATTATCATAAGTATTATTTGACATGTGTCATAATTTTTGTTTTTCCCAATTTTCGTTTTATGGATTTTTTTCTTGATACGTCCTTGTTTCTCATCTAAAGTGCAAATACTAAATAGTGCCAAAAACTAATTATTTGCTAGTTGTTTTAAATAAATTAAAATTACAACAAAACCTAATTCGGAATAAGTATGCCAACTGGCACTCGGAATAAACAAAATTTATATAACAACTAAAAACGTATGAGTTTGTCAAATTTGTAATGATTTTCCATTGTAGTTTAAAAGCAGTTATTTTGCCAATTTAGGTATATAGAATATGGAAAAATAGTATTTGATCTGCAATCGTTAACTTTATTGGAGAAAATATCGGTTGATTGGAACTATTGGAAGAAAATAATGATAAATGGTTGGAAGAATCGGTTTAGTGCAGAAATGAACAATTTTAATGAAAGGATTGCGGAAAATATATATTGCTTCGCGTGTAAAGTAATACCGTTTAATAGAGATAAATACACGCTCCGTCAAAAAGCGGCTGTTTGCCTCGTCTTTACGCTGAATCCTCGTCTACGTTACATGCATTAATCCTCTTGAAATGATCGTATATCCGATTAAATCCTACTGTTCCCTGTCTGCTCCCTTCTGCTCCAACACGTCTAAGCTACAAAGAAAATCTCCGTGGAAAGCTTGAGTCTCAGTAGAAAATTAATAAATATATATTTTTGATAAATTAATAAAAATGTGTAAGAAAAATGAATGAAACCGAGAATGAAATAAAGAAATATATTTAGAAGAAATTAGTTATGATCAAATATATGAAAAATGAATAGATCTTCAATGCAGTGCTTAAAATAGAAAGATGTTTTTTCTCTATAGTTTTTTTTTATGATATAAAAAGATTATCACTTAAAGCCATCAGTTTGCTGAACGTGCTCGTCTTCAGGTTCACTGGTAGAATTGCGATATGTAAAGAAAAAAGAAGGGCGCTTTAGTGTTTACTTTAGAAAATGTAAACTCTTTGTCGAAGCATGTTCTACCAGCGATATAGCTAATGGATTTTTTTATCTTGTGCACTGAGAATCTTAGTACAGATATGTTCAAGACTTTTCAATCATCACCAAAAAAATAAGAGGTTATGTTTGTTTTTGTGGTTTCTACAAGGATTCTTTCTTAAGAACCGTTAAAAATTTCTGTAGGTATTGTGCTTCATATACATGTATATGAAATTGAATTTAAAATACATCCCAAATAGCACTGAATATTCCATCCATATTCCTGGAATATTCCATTGTAACATTGGGAATATTCCATTCATATTCCGGGAATGTAGAAATGTCCGACTACTAGAATATTCCAGCGGAATATTAAAAAATAATTCTAATAAAACGTGTGATAAATATTCTCATTGAATATGCCGAGAATATTTCTACGGAATATACCTGAAATATTCCTACGGAATATACCCAGTGGAATATATCAAGAATATTGCAGGAATATTCTATTGGAATAAAAAACAGAGAAGAAAAAAAAATATTTTTAATTACTAGGGAATATTTTTGTGGAATATATCAGGAGCATTGCAGGAATATTCCATTGGAATTTTCATAAACTTTTAGAAGCAATCAAAAAAAATATTTTTATTATTTCTAAATTTATTAATTCTTATTAGAATTATTTATTATTCTATTTGTACTCTTTATAACAAATTAAAAATTCTAAACGCGACCGGAGGATTCGAACCCTAATCCTAAAACCTATCTAACGATTTAACGCTCGCAGCTATTGTATCGGTATGAAAATAAGAAACAAAACCGAGTAGATATACTTTTAACACATATCTAAAATAGTTGAAGTTCATCCAGCTTTTTTGTAGAATTTTTATACCGATAAAATAGCTGCGAGCGTTAAATCGTTAGATAGGTTTTAGGTTTAGGGTTCGAATCCTCCGGTCGTGTTTAGAATTTTTAATTTGTTATAAAGAGTACAAATAGAATAATAAATAATTCTAATAAGAATTAATAAATTTAGAAGTATTAAAAATATTTTTTTCATTGCTTTTAAAAGTTTATGAAAATTCCAATGGAATATTCCTGCAATATTCCTGATATATTTAACAAAAATATTCCTAGTAATTAAGCAATATTCTTGATATATTCCACTGGGTATATTCCGTAGGAATATTTCAGATATATTCCGTAGAAATATTCTCGGCATATTCAATGAGAATATTTATCTCATGTTTTATTAGAATTATTTTTTAATATTCCGCTGGAATATTCCAGAAATGTAAAAAAGGAATATTCTAGTAGTCGGACATTTCTACATTCCCGGAATATGAATGGAATATTCCTAATGTTCGAATGGAATATTCCAGGAATATGGATGGAATATTCAGTGCTATTTGGGATGTATATTAAAATCAATATAATTGTATTTGAAACACAGTATTTTTTTTTTAATTAACAGGCACTTTTTCTGAGATAATCATTTATAAAATCTACGAAAAGAAACTATTTTTCTAAATTGTAATAAAAAATTTTATAACTCGAAGTCGTTTAAAGATTACGTAAGCATATTTTTAACCTTCCTTATCTATGTATAAGCTTCACAGGAAATTGTGAGGGATTAAAATAACCTGCAACGGTCTTATTTTAATCCTATTTTATCTTTTGTAAATTTGATTTGATATAATAAAAGAGCTCTGCAGCTTATACAATTTGTTAAGTTGAATATAATTTTTAAAGACTTTGTCTTTTTTTAGAATTTTGTAAGTTCTGCCTTTTTCAGGAGTTTAATATGGTCTTAAGAATGTAAAGTCGTGTGAAAAATTAAGTTTCAATAACTTAAGTAAATTTAACCAACAGCTTTGTTTATTTAACTATAAGAAAATGGTCAAGTTAATTATTATTTATTCATTCAAGTTAAACTATTTACATAGTTAATCTTACCAATTTTGCTTCCTCATAGGTGGGGAAGCTTGGTGATCATTAAGATTTTTGATTTTTCGAAAATATTCTAAATAGACACATTTTCATCTACATTTTAAATTCTTTTTTTTTCAATAACTTTTATATTACTAATTTATTGGCTCCTCTGTGAGAAAGCAAATTTTTTGCTTGGAAGCGAAATGTCCACGAAAGACGAATAACAAAGCTAAAAAGGGTAAATGTTTTTCTTAGTTTTTTTTTTAAATAAAGGTCTATAAATAATTTTGTGCTTTTACGCGTTGCTCGAATAAAGTTTACAAAGCCCCGCAATTCACTTTATTCTTTGTTACCTGTTTTATTTCAAACACTCGTATTTTTTTCTCTTCTATTAACTAGCCTGGTTTCAGAAGAAAGCTATGTCATTTGTACAGTACAACAATCGATATAATCAATTCTTGGCTCCGTTTTTGTATTTCAATTTAAAAATAGAATCAACGGTTAAAAACATATATTCTTTCTATATTTGAACAATAGAAAATCATCAAAATATAAAGCGAATTGATGAAATTACGCTTATGATATATATATATATATATATATATATATATATATATTGAGTACATTTAAAGAATGAGAAAAAAAGAACAAAAAAATAGAGCGAATACAAAGATAAATTACCAAAGACAGAAATGTAAATAAAAACATTCTGAGCGAAAAAAAATGAGTACCCAATTGACCAAAGGGTGCAAGGTAAACGTGAATTCTTAGTTTTATTGTTCTTTTCCAAGTGAAATGTAATCGAAACTTGCTTGAACGAAGAGAGTAGGTATATCTGTTATCTTGTGTCAGTGTTTGTGCTTTTTTGCAAGCTGAAAGCTGCACAATGTCTGGTGATGCGATAATATTGACAAAGGGTTGGCACAGGACCATTGGCCCATACCCAGTCAACCTTTTGTGTTCGTTCCTGATGAGGCAGACGAGTAGCACAAGATAGAAATATCTTCAAGGGAAAGGTCGTCAACATTTTCACCCTCTAACCTCGTATGTCGAGTGTCCGCCCCTGAACGCGTTCTACTTTTTTCCCCCGCTACATTGAGTCAACATTGGCAAAAGTATACCCGGTCATGGAACTTCCGGTGCTTGCTTTTCCCAAATTCATACTCCATTGTCACTCGAGTCGTGTCACGTTCCTGCGATATTTTTAAAAATTATAAAAGTGCCTCATTATACTCTTCCTTCCTTTGTTCCAACTAATTAGGCCCGCCTTTCTTAATTAACTATTCAAAAGAGAAGTTAGAACTCTTTTTATAAACGTTGAATATCCAAATTTTTTAAAATTAAATTCACAGTTTCTTTGTCACGAAAACTTTAATACATAACTTAGTTGGTAATTGTCAAGTTTTAAAAAGTGAATTATTACTAAATTATTACTTTTTATTATTTCTTCTTTTTCTTCTTCTTCTTATTATTATTATTAGAGTTACTGTTATTTTTGTTATTGTTATTTTTATTATACCTTCCTCACAGGGGAAATATTGTTTTGACAAAAATATGGATTTTTGTGGATTTTTGGTAATCAATTTTCAATTAATTTGTCATGAGTTCTAATATCAAACTCGTGATCATCATTCATATAAAATTTACACAATATTCAAAATAATAAATACATATGCACACAATGAGATAAGATGTATACATATATATGGAAATCAAAATTTTATTTTGTTAAATAATCGTATTCAACAAAAAATAGAAAAATAAAAAAGTGACTGGTTAATAAATTATTTTTAAAAAAAATCAATAATAATATGCCATTTTTATAGAACGATACATATTATGTCAAAATGTCAATTGAAAGATGGAGTCATCAATATAAAATTAGTTATATAGATTTTTCTAAAACTTATCACTATCGAAATCGGGACTGGTTGCATGAGAGAGTTTATATATAAGAACCACTTTTTTTTGTTTAAACCTTGTGTTCCCTGTTAATTTTGTACTTAAGGGCATGTGATGAAGTATGACGTCACTGGTATAGGCAAAGTTTGTCCGTAACTTTTCTCTTAAAATATTGAACATTTTATCACGAAACTTAATACAATTACTTAAAATATCATTAAGATGGTCTCTCTGACCCGAGTTTGTTTGAATTTTGGCCCAAAATTAATTTTGGGAAATTTACGAAAAATTGCAAAATTTTTTAAAATTCAATTTTGAGCCAAAATCCAAACAAACTCGGGTCAGAGAGACCATCTTAATGATATTTTAAGTAATTGTACAAAGTTTCATGATAAAATATTCAATATTTTAAGAGAAAAGTTACGAACAAATTTTGCCTGTACCACACAGTTAAAAATTTTGTGTATATTTAACACAAATTAAATGTCCGAAATGGTCCACTCAAAATTTGTGTTAAAATAACACAAACTATATGTTTATTTAACAATCGTTTATGTTAAATTAACACAATTTTCATGTTAAATTAACACAATCTTTGTGTTAAATTTAACACAAAGAATATGTGGACCGTTTTTTACACAAAATTTTTAACTGTGCAGTGACGTCATACTCCATCACATGCCCTTGCATAATAACTTGATTTAAACGCTGAGAATGAAATCATTTAAAATTTTTTTTTTTTTTTTTTTTTGAATTAGAGAAACCACTTTTTTTTGTTTAAAAATGTGTTTTTACACACATTGTGTTTCCCTTGTGTTGCCTATTAATTTTGTGCTAAATTATGTATTATCTTGTAAAATAACTGGATTTAAACGCTGAGAATGAAATCATTTAAATGAGAATTTTTTTGTTTCAGGGTGTGTACTAATTTCGCCCCACAAAATTCCCGGTTTTTCCCGGTTTTTTATTTTGTTAACTTAAAATTTATTTTAAGTATAAATAGACCTACAAATGGCTAAACAAAATTGAAGATAACAGTTGATAAGAAAGTTATTGAAATTCAAAGAAAATAATTGAGAATTGAAGAATTAAATATTAAACTCCACAAAAAATAATAATTAAGAATTAAAAGAAACAATTAATAATGAAAAGGATAATTAATAATGGAAAGAAATAATTTAACAATATCAAAGATATTTGACAATTAGAAACAAAATTAAAAAAAAAGGAAATATTAATCGACAATCGATAATTGAAAAAATTGAACAATGGTTATTAAATTCAAAGAATATAATTAAAAATTGGTCAACTAGATAGAAAATAAAAAAAAAACATTTTAAACTTAAGTTAATAACTCAAAATGGAAGAAATAAATTGAAAATTAAATAATGAAATTGAAATCAAAAGAACACAGAATTATTGAATATTAAAAAAAACAATTGAAAATTGAGAAATAAAATTAAAATTCGAATACAATAATTGAGAATTAAAGAAAATTATTGAACCATTGGATTCAAAAAAGAAGAAAATAATTTATAATTAAAAAAAAATGGGAAAATGCCAGGAATTATTTAATGCTGAAGAAAACATTAAAAATTAAAGAATAGAATTGTTATTTAAAGAAATTAATTGAAAATTGAAAAAAAATAATTGAACAATTGAACAATTAAATTTAAAATAGAAGAAAATTATTGAAAATTAAAGGAGGTTTTGAAACATGAAATAAATAACTGATAATTAAAAAAAAAATAATTGAAAAAAGTCGAGATTATTGAATATTGAAACAGACAATTGAAAATTGAACAAAGTAATTAAAAATTAAAGAAAATAATTGAAATTTGAAAAAAATAATTGAAAATTGAAGAAAGTACTTAAAAATTAAAGACAATATTTGAAAACAGCAGAAAAATTTAGAAATCGACGGAAATAATTGCGAATTGATGAAAATAATTTAAAAATTATGAATTTAAATTAAAATTGAAAGAAAAAAATAATTTAAAAAAGGTGAGAATTGTTAAATATTAAGAAATTTGAGAAGAAATAGAAAATTGAGAGAAATTGAAAAAATATGAAAAAGAAATTGGAAATTGAAGTAAATAATTGAAATTTAAGAAAAAAATTGAAAATTGAAGAAAATAATTGAGAATTTAAAAAAAATCATTGTAAAAAGCCTAGTGTTATTGAATATTGAAAAAACAATTGGAAATTGAAAAATGGAATTGAATGTCGATAATTTTAATTGAGAATTAAAGAAAATAATTTAAGAATTGAACAATTGGATTGAAAGTAGAAGAAAATAAGTGATAATTGAAGAAAAAGAAACTGAACAACTTAAGACATATAGAATTTGAAGAAAACAATAAAAAAAGAAGAATCTAATTGTAATTTGAAGAAATTAATTAAAAAATGTAGAAAATAATTTGAAATTGAAGAAAATGTGATTTTATGAAAATTGTTGAATAGTAATTGATGAATTGAATTGAAGTTTCAAAAACATAATTGATCATTGAAAAAAAAATTGAAAAAAGCCAAGAATTATTGATTATTATAGAAGAAAATAATTGAAAATTGGAGGAGTTATTGAGATATGAAATAAATAAATGATAATTGAAAAAAATAGTTGAAAATGTCGAGAATCATTGAATATTGAATTAAATAATTACAAATTGAAGGAAATAATTGAGATCTGAAGAAAATAATTAAAAATTTATGAAATATTTATGAATATTTGAAATTGAAGTAAATAATTTAAAATTAAATCAAATAATTGACAATTGAAAAAAATAATTTAGAGTTAAAGAAAATAATTAAAAATTGATTAAAATAATTGAAAAAAATGAATATCGTAGAAAATATGTCAGAATAAAAGAAATTAATTATAAATTGATGAAAATAATTGAAAAATGAAGAAAATAATTGAAATTTGAAGAAAATAATTGTCAATTGAAGAAAATAGTAGAAAATCGAATAAAATAATTGAGGAATGAACAAATAATTTGAAATTAATGAAAATAATTGAAAATTGAAGAAAATAATTGAGAATTGTAGAAAATAATTGGAAATTGAAGAAAATAATTGAGAGTTGAAGAAAATAATTGAAAATTGAAAGGAATAATAGTCAATTGAAGAAAATAATAGTGAATTTCTGAAAATAGTTGAATAATTGAAGAATTAAATTGAAACTTCAAGAACGTAATCGATAATTGAAAAAAAAATATTGAAAAAAGCCGAGAGTTATTGAATATCGAAGAAAATAATTGACAATTGAGAGCACACAATAGAATTGCCCATAACGATATAAACTATTATGCAATGTAGGTCTAATAAAAAAACTGAAGTTCTATCTACATTTTTTCATAATAATTTGACTTTTTCATATTTAATGTATTTCATTGTTTCTGCGGTATTGTTAGCGTTAAGAAAAAAAGATAGTAGACAGACATCTATATTTCATGAGAATCTATTATATTATATTTTAATTTTTAATGCATATTTTCTATTTTTCAATTGCATAATTACACAAAATTTAAACGCATAATCAGATTGATTCAAAATGCATAAAATTATTATTTTTATTTATAAAACAAATTGATATATTAGTCAAATTTATTAGCCCAGAAAGAAAATTCCCGGTTAATTCCCGGTTTTTCCCGATCAATTTAAATTCCCGGTTATTTCCCGGTTAGTAGACACCCTGATTTTTTTAATTAGAGAAAATTTTTTTTTTATAGGAACCAATTTTTCTTGTTTAAAAATGTGATTTTAACAACATTGTGTTTCCCTTGTATTCCCTGTTAATTTTGGACTCAATTATGTATTATCTTGTATAATAACTTGATTTATACCCTGGGAATGAAATCATTTAAAAGAGGAATTTCTTTTTTGAATTAGAGAAAGATTTTAATATTTTATAAGAAACACTTTTTTTGTTAAAACCTTATGATTAGGTTTAAATTTGTTACACGAGAACAAGAAAAAAGACCAAAAGACACACAAGCAGTCCTAAGGTGTGACGATCAATCAATGATTAATCAATTCCAGCGTCAACCAATGAAATAAAAACCATCGCCTCAATTGTTTGCAGCTATGGAATTCAACATGGTTTTCTGTATTTAGTATTCTATTTATAATAGGCACAGAGGTTAAGTGAAGTTGGTAAATGTCAAGTCAGACCCGATTGTAATTTGCCCTAAGATAATCCGGGAATATACGATATAGCAATTCTGGGGTGCATTTTCAATTGGTGGGTTGTGTAAGTTTGCAAGAGAGTGAACGCTCGATATAGAAACAGGATGGCGTCCTATTGGTCGATTTCTGTTCTTTCGTGGTATACAGCATCTGGTATTGATTGAATAGGAGGGCAGAAACCTAGAAAACCAAAAAGGGGTTGATCAAGGCGAGAAAGGAAAAGGATAAGAATTACTACTTCTTGTTCTGTTGTTTGTGTCCTTTATCGAAAAAGAACTTGCGAAACTCTGCAACACTCGATCCATGACCAGATGAATCTTCCAACACTCGACAAAGTCCTGCAACTATTTCCCTTTCTGTTTTATCGCCTCGATTTTGCGAATCTTTGCTACGAAAGACACTTTAGATAAAAGAACTACAAGCTGGGGTTCGAAAGACGAAAGAAACCCTTCAATTACTTGAATCTGGGGACAGGAAATCGAATCCAGGAGATAATTAGAAAAGGAATTAAATGATAATGGGAATGAAGCCCTATTTTACGAATTCTATGCATAATATTAAGAGTTTACTTTCGCAATGTGATTTAGTCTCTTTATCGTTATCTTTGAATTCGAATTGAGCTTGTGGAAATAATTAAGGAAAAATTACGCTGGACTGTAAGTTTACAATTAATTACAAAATTGATGCTTGATTGTGTATTCCTATGCATATTGTAGGATAAAATTTGTCTATATAAAGATTATATTTCTTCTGGCGCATAATTTCGGTTAGTTGTGAAAATTGTTGATTGAAATCTGTAATGTACTTCTACGAGAAATGGACGACCTACCCTTTACTCATAGTGTAACTATATATCATGTCGGCAAAGTTTTATCGTCTTGGTCGTAAAAAATTTGCAGACCATCCCACACAAGTAAAGCCGCGATGAATGTCGAAGCGTGCAAACTGTCTTCTGGGAAATACTGATATCATTAAATTGAACTTTACGGATGCGGAACATTACACTCCCTAATGTTTTTTATTCTATTAAACTTAATATCGGGATCGAAATTTTTTTTACGAAGTTCAATATTAAGGTTCCTATGTATTTCGCGTTTAATTTTTAATACATTTTTTACATAACTGATTAGGGATTATGTAACGGGATATATAATGCAGGAAGGAGAGAAATTGTACTTTTTTGATATTCCGCACATAAAAATTTTGAGAAAATAAAATAATAATAAAATAATGTTGATCCTAGTTTGAATCCTTGTTGATTAAGAATTAATTGATGTTATAAAAAGTTTTTGTCCTTTAGGATCTGGACGGGTGTTAATGTCAAAATTAATTAATAAAAACATACAGAATTTGAAGTACCTTGATATTTTTTTTAGAAAATTGTTTGTCAATATCTCAAGGATTTATAAATAAAAATAGTTTTTAATATCAAACTATAGGAAAAAAACATGGAGATGAAAAAATAAATAAAAAAAAAGAAGAAGGTATTAAGGTTAGAAAAAGGACTTGTACTTTAATGTTTTAAACTTGAATATCAAACGTAAAATTTAAAAAAGCTTCCGTTCTAAGGTAAAATTTTGTAAAATTTTGTTTTTTTAATTAAAGAAAAAACCAGCAAATTGAAGAACTTAAAAAATTAGATAGATTTTTGAAAATTTACAACTGTGTTCCTTGGTGTCGTTGGATTTTAAGATATGCACGTAAATCTAATTTTGATTACTTGTAGCATCTTTAATAACCTTTATATTGATGAAAAGCATTATTTAATTTGGCTTCTTTTTTATAAAATTAGCAATGCCGTTGAAAGTTTCAAATCACGAAACTTATGATCGATGAAACTTTTCATGAATTTAATAAATTTGTAAGATTGGTATTTAGGTAAAGTTAGGTCTCAAATCAGGTAAATTCAAATCAGGTTAATTTTGCAATCGTAAATTATTAAAATGAAAGTAAACAATTTTTCCTCAAAATATTTTATCTTAGAAGTGAGAACATAAAAATTGTCAAAATTCAAAAAATTACTTTTTTGTGCGAGATATTTCCATTTTAATTTACACAAAAATATTTATTATAAAAATTTAATTAATATAATTCTTCTAGAAAAACCTATTCTTCACTTTTTTGTGGGGCGCTTTTTTATGAAAGAAGTTTTTCTCCTTTTTTTTAAGAAATGTAAAAGAAATTTAAAGAATTTAAGATTAAATTTAACTAAAAATTTTTGCAAATCAAATAATGAAAATTAGGAAAACAATTACAAAATTTAGGATAGTAACTGAAAAGAACGAAAATAATTTAAAATTGAAAACAAAACTCGAAAAATATCTAGATAATTACACAACTTAAAAAGAATAATTTTAAAAATTGAATAAAAAATATTAAAGTTAAACAAGAAAATTGAAGAAATTTGAAAATTATAGAAATAACTGTTGAAAATAATTGTAAACTGAAAAATGTATTGAAAATCTCCTAAGGGCCCGTATCATTTTGACACAAATTTTTTCGTGCAACTTGTTATATTGTACTCCCGAAGATGAATGTTATATTTTACTCCTACAAAAATCAAAGATTTTTAAGTTTTAATTATTTAATAATTGAAATTACTGGATTAATTAAGTTTTTTAATATTAATTTAATGTATTAAATCAATTATTTAATAAATAAAACATAAAAATCTTTGATTTTAGAAGGAGTAAAATATAACATTCATCTTCGGGAGTACAATATAACAAGTTGCCCGAAAAAATTTGTGTCAAAATGATACGGGCCCTCTCCTAATTAATTGAAATTGAAAACGAAGAATTATAATATAATTAAAGAATAATTATAAAATTTTAAGAGAATAATTGAAGACATTGTTACAAACAATTGAAAATTTCGGAAAATAAATAATAATTGTAAGAAATAGTTAAAAAGTGGATTAATTCACAATTTAAAAAGAATAATTTTAAAAAATAAACAAACAATATTAAATTAAAACAAAATAATTTAAAAATTATGAAAATTATAGGAATAATTGTTGGAAGTAATTAAACATTGAACAGTTAGATTGAAAATTGAAGAAAATCATTAAAAAAAGAGGAAAAAAATTGAAAAATTAAGAAAATAATAAAAAATTGAAAAAAGGAATTGAAATTTTAAGAATAAACCTAAAAATTGAAAAACCCAATAATTATTGAATGTAGAAGAAAATAAAATTAAAAAAATGTATTGGTACTGGGAAAAAATAATTGAAAAAAAAGGCAAGAAATTTTTAATACCTAATAAAGAAAATAATTAAAAAAATGTAATCGAAATTTGAAGGAAATAGTAGAGAATTAAAAGAAATAGTCTCAAAATTAAACAATTGAATTTAAATTTCAAAACAACTTTCATGAGTGAAAAAATAATTGAAAAAATCAGGGATGAACCTGCAAATTATTTATATTATTTATTGTTTAAATGTAATTATTTTTTTTAAAAATAAACAATTTATGCTTTCCTTTATTTAGCTTATTAATTAACTAATCTTTACTTTAAATGATTCAAATTTTACTAAAATACTTTATTTTAAGAAAATAATATAATTCGAAATATTTTTTACTTGTGCAAGATTAACTCGATCAATTAATTCGATATTTACCTCGAGCCTGCGCAGAAAACTCTCAATATATTTAGAGGTTATAAATAAAGTTCTCTTTTCGTGAAAAAAATCAAATTAAAGAATGTTTTTTATTAATATATAAAAGTTGTTAAAGATATTACAAGTATTCAAGACTGGTAGGGAATACCAAATAAAAGCAGTGAATTAATTTTTAAATACAAAAAAGACGTCAACATCATAATTGTGTTTTGAAACTTGAGCACAGAGATTTCAAGTATTATTAAATCATTTTCCGATTTTTTAATTTAAATTGAATTGATTGTCGAGGACAATCATTTCCTAGCAAATTATCTCTGAAAATATTTGAATGATTTGAATAAAATTTGGTATAATTATTTTTACTACCAAAATCTGGAATCAACTACAAGAGTTTTTAAATATAACCATTAAAAACAATTTTATTTAATTTTCATTTTTTGAAATGTTTGTTTTGATTGACCTATAAAGTATATAAGTTAATCGTTTTAAAAAACTAAAGGAAGAAATGTGTATTAAATTTCCTCCCTCCCGCCAAAATTTCATTTTAGAGCTAAAAAACTGTTTTTCTGCAGTTTTTATATAAAATATACTGTTACTTTGTCAATTTAGGTCCGATTTAATTTTTTTTTGTTTTAATTTAAAGCTGAAAAACAAGGATTTCTATACCTAAAAGAAATTTTATGTTTCAAGTAAAATTTGCGGTAGAAAAAGAGAAAAAAATAAACAAAATTGTCAATTTCTTTGATTTTCTCAACTTTTTTAATGATTTACGGACCAATTTTATTTAGAACATCTTTTTGTGTGCAGGGGGCCGATTATGTAATTTGATTTGATTCCGAAATGATTTGATTTCGCCTGACTTCACTTTTTTTCACTTTTATTGACTTTTGTTTTCGAAAGTTTTAACAGTTAAAAGTGAAAAAAAGTGAAGTCAGGCGAAATGAAATCAAATTACATAATCGACCCCCTGAGTTATTTAAAGTGTATTTATTTTGCGTCGAATTATCTTTTCTTGAATTAAATTGGTGAAAAACTGTCTGAGTTATTGCATTTTTTGTTTTTATAATAATAGTAATTTTCGGGAAAATGAATGTTCAAAAATATCGGTGACATTCTTAATTTTCAAAATTTTACTAATATTTACTAAAATAAGTATATAAAAGTTGTTAGAAAATGATAAGTACCACTTGCAACAATTAAAGAAGGCAAAAAAAGTACTGTTTTTTACTTAATTAAAATACTGAGAAAGTAAAGATAAAAAATGCAAATACTCAGACAGTTTTTCACCAATTTAATTCAAAAAAGCTCATTTGAAGCAGAATAAATACACTTTAAATATTTCAGCACAGAAGAAAATGTTCTAAATAAAATTGGTCCATAAATCATTGACAAAGTTGAAAGAATTCAAAAAATTGACAATTTTTTTTAATTTTTTACTCTTTTTCTACCGCAAATTTGACTTAAAACATAAAATTTCGTTTAGGTATAGAAATCCTTGTTTTTCAGCTTTAAATTAAAACAAAACAAAAAAAACAAATCGGACCTAAATTGACAAAGTAAAAGTATATTTTATGTAAAAACTGCAGAAAAACAGTTTTTTAGCTCTAAAATGAAATTTTTGAGAGAGGGGGAAAATTTAATACACATTTCGTTTTTTAAGACGATTAACTTAGGCCAGCTCCGATTCAAAATCATTTTTAACTGTTACACAGTGCAATTATAGAAAAAAATTCAATTCCGCTTTTCTGAAAAAGCTCTCGATGAAATATTTTGGTTCTTCGATTTTCTTAAACTATGAACATTCAAACTTTCAAATTTCACAAGAAAATTTTAAGTGTTTTGACTTTTGGTTTAATTTTTTTCAAGCCCACCGTGGAAAGTTTTGTATCCCTTCAAAATTACAATTTTTTTTCTAAATGAAGAGATAATTCCTAAATTAAATTAAAAGTTGCTTTCCGTCGTAGCCATCTTTGACCAAAAGTGATCAAATTTTTTCTATCTATTAATAAATAAAAACTAATGTTATAATCCTTAAATCTATTCACTTGGCAACAGTAAATTTTAGCGGGGTCTGTAACTACCTTAATTGCCAATTTTCCAATAGACTGCTCATAAAATTATTACATCTCATCATATTAACTCGCAGGTTTCAATTTTCCGCATATTGTTGAGGATTGCAAAATATTCAATAAATTGGTACTTTAGCTGAACTCGTTACTATATTTGAATGAGGAATGTGTGTCGATATTGAGGAAGAGATGCTTTTCTTCGATAATACGGTGGTTGCAATGGAATCGACGATGCCTTCGGCATTTGAGACTCATTGCGGCCAGGAAAATAGGGTCTCATCTCGCATCCTCGCTGATCTATAGGAACGGCATGGCAAGAGGGTGAAATTTAAGGGTGACTCATCGACAGCGCGACACCCTATGAAATGTTCCGCTTCCTGTAACATCGTTTCTCTTCTGCTGTATTCGTATGAAACTAAAAGGAGGGATGCACAGATAGCGACATTAATCGGAGGGTCGACTGTAAATTCCAATTGTGAAGTACGCACTCTGCTTCAATGTGTTGGAGAATAATTTCAATGCAAATGTATTTTATCTTTTAGATTTTAGTTTGCAGCTCCCACCTACTGACTAATGTTCTTTGATCGACTAATAAGCAACAACCGCTCATTCTGAATACTATAGGCACCGAGTGATAACTCGATCAAAAATATGAATATTATATTTTGTCATTTGCATTTAATGAAATTTGAAGCCAAGTTTGGTGAAGAAATGAAAATGCAGTTTTGGTTTGTAAACTAATCCGAGTTTTCATGAATAAGCATTTTCGAGTCTAAATAATTCATGAAACACATTTCATAGTGCGGTCAGTCGAGTGCGCATTGAGAATCATTTCTGAATGTGTTTTTCTTTACTCTCGAGGGCAATGTCCTTATTTTATTTTTCTCGAGTCCTCGATCTCTCCACCCTCAAGATCGACGATCGTGCAGGGTGCAAGGAATAGCAAAAAGGAAACATTTCAGCTCCTTTTGCCACCCCACAAGAATGGAAAACTACGCGCTCGGAATGTTTCAAAGGTTCTCTCAAACTCAGAACTGCTACACGAGTCGGAGACTTACGTTCACTTCATCGATCCTGCAAATCGTAAAACTTCCGATATTTTGACTCAAGGCATTTTTTTCTCTTTGATGTCTTGCTTCTCAGCATTAAAAATTATAATAACCACTTTTTTTTTATTACCCATTTCGGAGGGTGAATCAACCCTTGGAAAGCATAGACTACTTCTTTTTGACGTAACCTGCAATTTTTCACCCCAACGAGATTTTTCATTTGATTGATAAATCATAAAATAAATTGAAACTCAATTATAGTGGTGTGGACAAGGATTTGGAATATTAATAACAGGAGATTTATTAAGATATTGGAATAAACTCAATAGTACAAAACAATTGTAAAAAAGACGTTTGCAGGGTAGCTACGGTCCTGGAAAACCTGGGAAACCTGGAATTGTCATGGAATTTTTTTGAAGTCATGGAAAACCTGGAATTATACCTGGAAAAGTCAGGAAATTTTATAAAATGTTGTTTTAAAAAATTAATTCAATTATTAATTTCTATTTTTATTAATTCAATCAGTGATATTTTATTTGAAATAAGGTAAAAACTGCTGAATTGTCGGTGACATTTACCTGATTGATCAATAGAAAATAATTAAAATTTTCAATGCTGTTACTAAAATTGAAAATTATTTCCATCTATCAATCAGTAAAAAATTAAAGACAATTTAGTCATTTTCAACTGATTTCCTGTGAAACTTCATTGATTAAAATCATGAATAGAAAGTAATTTTTAATATAAAATTATTCTTCTTAAATTTTATAATTATTCATTAATTTTTTTAATTATTTTGTTCTATTGTCGATTATTCTCGACAGCTTTCGAATTTTTTTTGGCAATTCTCAATTATTTTCCTCAATTCTCAATTATTTTCGTCATTTTGTGATTTTTCTTTCAATTATCAATTATTTTCTTCACATTTCAATTTAAATCTTTAATTTTTAATTTATTTAGGGGAGACCGAGGAGGAAAGTAACAAAAATCAGTTTTTTGATGCTAGCATTAAAACTATTTGTCGGATAAGTTCTGTAAACATATTAATCGAAAGCTTGGACTTTCACCTATTAAATAAAATTGGAATTAAACATTAATAATAATTTGATAGTTCAGTGCAGAACTTTTTAATCAGCTCTTTATTTGTTACTTTCCTCCTCACCCCTGAGGTGGAAAGTAACAGCACGAAGGAGGAAAGTAACACTTTAAAATTAAGGCTAGTATTTTAAATATAAAAATGCTATTCATTTAAATTATTTTTATTATGAACATATAACAAGACAAAGTGATATTAACTACATTTTGTACATAATTGGCAGATATTTTTGCACTTTTTTGAAATCAAGTTTTTTTATCCATTTAGTATTCGTTGAATAAGAATGACATTAAAAAAGCATCGTTTCTTAAAAATTCCAATCAAAAGTCCAAAATTTAGTCTTTAAAATATAAAATAAACATTTAAAATCACATAGTTATAAAAAAGGAGGAGGTTTATAAAAATAAAGCATTAGATGAGGAGGAAAGTAACAACGTGTTACTTTCCACCTCACCCCTCTTTTCCTTGGATTTCAAAAAACAAGTTTAAATTACACAAAAGTATTTTGCATTTTTTAATTATGCACTAGCACGACTTAAAGATAAATAAAAAAGCTTCAAAAAAACGAAAAGCATATTTAAAATATCTATAAAATCAAAAAAATATGATATTTTGAAAATTTAGGCAAAAACTTACTTTTGACGTAATTTTTGCACAAAATGTTAGTATCAGATATACAGCTTATGGTAGACCCCTAACATAATTTGGGGGAGGTAGAGGGGGGCAAAACTGACTTAAAATTATTTAAGGACTATGTCTGTCCGCTCATTGGTTTAGAATTTATAAGCGTTGTTACTTTCCACCTCTGTTACTTTCCTCCTCGGTCTCCCCTATTCCATTTTCAATTATTTTCTAAAATTTGTTATATATTTTTCTTCAGTTTTTAACTAACAACTTAATATTTTCCTTCAATTTTATAATTATTCTTAAATTTTTCTCTAATTTTGTTCTATTGTCAATTAATCTCGCCATTTTTCGAACTTTTTTACTTTTTTTTCAATTGTCAAGTATTTTTCCTAATATTTAAATATTTTAGCCATTTAGTCATTTTTCTTTTAATTATCAATTATTCTTTCACAATTTAAATTTAATTCTGTAATCTTTAATTTATTTCTTTAATTTTTAATATTTTCTCCAATTATTATTCTCGTCATTTCTCAATTATTTCTTTCAATTATTAATTATTTTCTACAATTTATAACTATTTCCTACAATTTTTTCAATTATTGTCTTAAAATTTTATAAATATTCTTCAATTTTTTTTAATTGTTTTGGTGTCTATTAATCTAGTTATTTTTAGAATTTTGTTTTCAATTGTCTATTATTTTCGCTATTTTTCAAATATTTTCTTCAATTCTTCATTTATTCTGCTCGTTTTTCAATTATTTCTTTCAATTATTAATTCTTTTCAGCAATTTTCAATTATTTTCTACAAATTTTCGAATGTACAATTATTTTTCTTAAATTTTATAATTATTCTTTACTTTTGAAAATTATTTTATTCTGTTATCAATTATTCTCAACAGTTTTCTAATTTTTTTATTTGTCAATTATTTCCCTAAAATTTTAATTTAATTCCTTAATCTTTAATGTAATTCTTCAAGTTTTAATTATTTTCTTCACTTCTCACTTATTATTCTCAATTTGAAATTGCAGTCTTTAATTTTCAATTTATTTCTTCATTTTTTTTATTATTTTCTTAAAATTTCAATTACATTTTTCAGTTTTTAATTATTTTCTTCTATATTTCATAATTCTCAGCTTTTTTAATAATTTTTTTCAATTTTCAATTATATTCTTTTATTTTCAATTTCATTCTTCAATTTTCAATTTTTTTCAATATTCAATCCAGTTGTTCAATTTGCAATTATTCACATCAATTATTCCTATAATTTTCTTAATTTTTTCTTGTTTCTAAGTTTCTTAATTTAATATTTCTTGTTTAATAATTTGTTCAATTATTTTTTTTTTGTCAATTGATCTAATCATTTATCGAATTTTGTTTTTAATTGTCAATTTTTTTTTCATTTTCCAGATACTTTCTTCAATTTTGTAATTATTCTCGTAAGTTTAATTATTTATTGCATTTGCAAAAATGTATAGTTTTAAATGACTAAAAATAATGCAAAGTTTTTCAGGCCCTTGAGCGAGTGTTAATGTTCTACTTATTTTGTATTTGGTCATAGAATTTGATGAAAAATAATATATGTAGGTATATATTATTTCTTTTTGCGTTTTTAGTACGAAATTGTTGATCAACTTTAATCTCAAAATTAAAAATATTACATCAAAAGTAAACTTAAAAAAAATTATTTTTGACCTTAAAACCTTTTTAAAATGCCTTCAATTTTCTTCAAAAGTCACTCGATACCCTGATTTGATATTTTATTATTTATTTAATTTGATTATTTTATATTTTTTTCCTTGTAACTACCAAAAAAGTTATTAAAATAATTTTATATTTGGACCTGGAATTTTTGTGAAAATGGTCTGGAAAACCTGGAAAAGTCATGAAATTTTCAAATCATGTTTTTGTGGCAACCCTGGTTTGGTGATTATAATGCTTCGGAAATCATTTTTTGTTTATAATTGAGATTTAGGTTTTAAATAATAATTATTAAAATATTCTATTTATTCAACTTTTAATTATTAAGATATTCTTTTTATTTAAATTTATTGTTCTTTAAAATTAAAATATTACAATTTTTCAAGGTGTTCACAACATCTTTGTTTTGAAATTCCCTGTCTTTTCCTGAACGAGGAAATTTTTTCCCTGACATTAACAAGTGTTATTTTGACATAAGGTATAAAATTAGAAAATCGAAAATTATAAATAAGAAACCTAAAGTCAAGAAACCTTTAAATAAACTTTAAAAATATGGTAAAGTGAAAAAAAGAATTAAAACAATACAGAAATGCGTAACAATTACAAAAATTGGAAGAAAAAAAATTATAAAAAAGAAAATATTTAAAAGAAATTTTACAAATGATAAAAAATGAAAATATTATTATCTAAAATCTTATGAACGGATGGGTAAATAATAAAAAAATTTGGGCTAGATAAATTCGTCAGAAGCAAAAAAGCTTCCTCAAAGGAAAATACAAGAAATTAGCTTTGAAAGAATAAAAAAATTTTAAAAACTTTAATTTGAAACTATCAAAATGAGAAAATTGTAAAAAGTATTATGAATATAAGAAATATAAGAAAATCGGTGAAAATTTACTAACAATTAGAAAAATGGACCTAAAAAAATAAGTGAAATCATGGCGCAAGAAATAAATAAATTCATTAAAAATAAAAAGGGGTGAAAAAATTATTCTAGGAAGACTCTAATTTCTTAAGAAAAAAATTATGTTTATAATTATGTATCTATGTTTATAAAAACAAAAAATCGTTCTATAAACTAAACTATTTTACGTAAACTTGAAAAAGGTATAGAAAATGAAAAAAAAGAAAAAAATACGAAGTAAATGTTAAAAATATGTATAAAATACACTTTCTTAATGCAAAATATAAAATATAGAAATTATAAGAAAAAATTTTTAATAAAAATTAAATGGGAAACACATTCTGAGGAATAGAAAAATGATGATAAAATTGAAAATTTATTAAAAGTTTAGTTAATGATAAATATATTGTTAAAATCATTATTTTTCTGATCACTTCTTACTTAAATTAAAATTAATGTAATGTTTTTTGGGAGATTTAATGATCTCTTCATTTGTAAAAAAAAATAACAATTTGTTTTTAGTTGATGTTTCACTGACAAGTTTTCACTGAAATAAGTAAACATATCCTGTATTTTTCAAACTTTCTGATTTTTTCCTAACTTTCTAAAAGTACATTTTCAATTCTCTCACCTGCGCTGAATAATGGAAAAATAAGAAACATATTTTAATACAATACGACAAATAAAAAAAATACACTAGAGATTTGTTCAAAACTGTTTCTCATGATTTTTATTAATTAATTAAAAGGTAATAAAATTAGAGGATAATCAATAACAAAATTTGACTATATTGGAAACAATAAACAAATTTTGAACAAATTTTGAAGTAGACGAGAAAAAATGTTTACCTTCTTTTCATAGCTTTTCCTCTCTTTTTTCTTGTTATTTCACGATTCTATTTTTCTTTTTACCTTCTTTATATAGTAATTTGATTTTTAGTTTAAACGAGGGAAAATTGAAAGCTCTTTAGCAATGTTCTTTCCTTGTGATTTTAAACTTTGAGATTAATTGCATCAGATGGGCATGAATATCAAAGTTGGTCCGGAGGACAAGCAAAGGGGCACGTTATGAGAAGGTTGGTACGAAAATTAAACTTGCAACGATCTCGTTTATCCTGGCTTCGGTTTGCACTTGCATACTACTCTTCCACTTGCAAATAATGTGCATACCTAAAATAGTTTCCGCATCTCGACATCACGCCGAGACTTTATTACCTAAATAGAAACATGCCTGGCTCACCTACATAATGCATTTTACTTCTCAAGTACAAAGTTTATAATGTAAATAAGTTTAACGAGTATTTTCCACTCAAGACAAAACCCACAGCTTTAAACTTGGGGAGACCGTCCAACAGTAGATAGTGAAAAATTCTAACCTGTCAAATGAGTTCAGACTGAAGTAATTAATAAAATTTGTATTACTAAAATAAAGTTGATATATTCAATTAAGCAAATAAAGCAATATTCAAACTCACCGCAAAATTGGATATTTATCTATTTTTACTGTTTTTCCTTCAGAGTCAAAATATACCGCTTTGAAAGCATTCTTCCAAAAGTATAGATTAGCAATGTGCCGTTGAAAGTTTCATTTTGAAAATTTCGTTTTGAAAGTTTCAAATCATGAAACTTATGATCGATGAAACTTTTCATGAAATTTATCAAATTTGTAAATTATTAAAATTAAAGTAGACAATTTTTCCAGAAGATTTTATCTTAAAAGTGAGAACATAAAAATTGTAAAAATTAAAAAAATTACTCTTTTGTGCGAGATATTTCCATTTTAATTTGCACAAAAATATTTATTATAAAAATTTAATGAATACAATTCTTCTAGAAAAACTTATTCTTCACTATTTTTTGAGGCACTTTTTTATGAAAAAAGTTTTTCTCCTTTTTTTAAAGAAATGTAAAAGAAATTTAAAGAATTTAAGATTAAATTTAACTAAAAATGTTTGCAAATCAAATAATGAAAATTAGAACAACAATTACAAAATTTAAGATAAAAACTGAAAAAAACGAAACTAATTTAAAATTGAAAACAAAACTCGAAAAATGTCGAGATAATTACACAATTTAAAAAGAATAATTTATAAAATTAAACAAAAAATATTAAAGTTAAACAAAAAAATTAAAAAAAAAAAAAAAATTATAGAAATAACTGTTGGAAATAATTGCAAATTGAAAAACTGTTTTGAAATTAAAGAAAATAATTGAAAAACGAAGAAAATAATAAAAACTTCAAGAAATAAATTGAAAATTTAAGAATTGAATTGAAACTTGAAAAAATAATTATAATAATTGAAAAAAAATTATAAACGAAAGAAAAAAAAATTCAAATTCAGAATAAAATTCCAACAATGGCTAGATTAATACAAAACTGAGCAAAAAATACATAATAAATAATAATTGTAAGAATTAGTTGGAAAGTGAATTAATTCACAATTAAAAAAATATAATTTTAAAAAATAAACAATTAATATTAAATTTAAACAAAATAATTTGAAAAATATGAAAATTATAGGAATAATTGTTGGAAGTAATTGAACATTGAACAACTAGATTGAAAATTGAAAAAAATAATTTAAAAAAGAGGAAAAAAAATTGAAAAATTAAGAAAATAATAAAAAATTGCAAAAAAGAATTGAAATTTTAAGAATAAAACTAAAAATTGAAAAAGCACAATAATTATTGAATGTAGAAGAAAATAAAATCAAAAAAATTTATTGGTACTCGGAAAAATAATTGAAAAAAGGCAATAAATTTTTAATAATAAAGAAAATAATTAAAAAATGGAATTGAAATTTGAAGGAAATAGTGGAGAATTAAAAGAAATTGAATTTAAATTTTAAAACAATTTTTATGAGTGAAAAAATAATTTAAAAAATTCGGGAATGAACCTGCAAATTATTATTATTTTTTATTGTTTGAATGCAATTATTTTTTTTGAAAAATAAACAATTTATGGTTTTCTTTATTTAGCTGATTAATTAACTGATCCTTAATTTAAATGATTTAAATTTTACTAAAATACTTTATTTTAAGAAAATAATATAATTCGAAATATTTCTACTTCTGAAAATTTTGGTAATATTTTTCAATTTATAATGTTTAATTTGAATGAACAATGTGAAATTGTTTTGTTTACTATTTTATTCCCAAAATTAACCTTTTTGAAAACAAAAATTAAAAATGTAATTTTTCAAAATAAAGCAATTTGCCTTCGCCAAATATTAATATCAAGTTATATTTTATATTTATATTTATTATATTATATTATATTTAATTTAAAGAAGATCTTAGTTTATTAATTAAAAATAAAGGAAAAATAATGTTATAACAATTAAAATTAAGGAAATAAATTTTTTTAGAAATAAAACATTAAAATTAAAACATTTAGAATAGTTTAATCATGCACTTACTTAGAAATATTAGAATTAACTTGAATAATTATTAACCAATATTATGCAAATTTAAATTTTAGCGCCATAGTAAGAGTACTGAGTTTGCGCAGAAGGTCCCAACCTCTATTTCGTGAAATAAAATCATTTTCAAAAATTATTTGCATTGAAATTTGATTTTTACAGTTAAAAAGACTAATTCGAAACGTAACTAAATCATTTTTAAACTATTAACTTTAAAATTTTAGACGTTATGGCTAAAGTTTCATAAGTTTCAATTAATTTGAAATTTTTCATTGAAACTTTCAACTGAAAGTTTCAAAAATTATAAATTTCGGAAACGGCACATTGCTAGTATAGATAATATTTTTTAATTTAAGATATAAGCTGTAAAATTAGATTGACCCTTAATCACATTTGTTCACAAGTATTCTTGCAAATATAAACGATTCCTTAAGAAAACGCACTATAATCTATAATATTTAAACAAAATATCATTCGAGTTGAGATTCATTTGACATTTTTTGTCGACTGAGAAAGTGAGAACAAGAAATTGGCATTTGTTCTTTCTGCTACATACCTAACCTTACGTATGAGCTGGCGCGAAATTTGAAACCTATATGTACATATGAATAAAATGAGCAATTAGTTACCTGATTACTTTTGTGTTAAAACTTATTATGTAATTAATAAGTACTTACTTAATGTAATTTTCTTATCAAAAGATTTATCAAACATTGAAAACGTAGAAAAAAAACTAGCGTGGCTGACATAGATGTATTCGTTGCATTCGACTTCATTCGGTAAAAGTCGGAATAGATGACAGAGCTACCAATTTAGTTAGCAAATGTTTTAAACTATCTACTTTAGAATTTGTGTCAAAGACAAAAAAGTGATAAAATATTTGCTTATAAAGAAAACAAACTCTTAGTGAAGGAAAATAATAACGACAATAAAAATCCTAAGAAATTTGAATTCTTTATGAAAACCGTGGATATATTTATAAGACCATTTTTTTAAATCAGCTTTTCTAATTTTTAAATTTCAATTACGAGTATTTTGTCAATAAAACACGTTCAGGTTACTTAAGATTAATCTTAAAAACGAATAATAATAAGCAGAAATAAAAATGTCAATTAACTTTTCAGAAAATTAAAATTATCTACTGTTGGGTGATGTTTCATATTTATTGTTTAAAAACATAAAAAGTGCATTTTAATTTGTACCATGAAAACCTGTTCAAGAAGAATAGAGCCTAGATGACAATTTGTATCAGAAATAGCCAAGTTTGTAAAAATAATAACCAGCCGGCTTTATTGAACTTTTATATTCACTGGGTCTCTTTTGAATTCTTGTCTTTCAATAATGTTCGATTATTGGATAAAATGAGAAAGGACATCGTTCTTTTTTTTTTTTTGAAATCCTCTGGTGAATTACAACCCCAACTTCGTAGCTCGTGATTCAGGAATTGTTTTCTTTCTCTCGGGAAACGTCCCACGCTTTAAGAAGAAAAACGGGTGCTGTTTTGTTTGTCTCTATCACGCGTCAACGCTCGCATCAGTAACTAAAGGAAATTGATTTATCGGCCCCCCCGATCCAATACGAGTGAGTCCTCGGTGCAGAATGCGAAGTCCCTTGCAAGAACCACGTGACGCATCTACGAGTATTGATCCAGAGCATTGGTACACATCTCAGAAGCACTCTGTTGCTCTTGGAGTTCTCGTAGACTTGCTCAAGTACTTCCTGTTTTCAAGGCACTTTCCATAAGACCTTTTCTTTAAATAAAGCATTTGGACCTCTGCCAATTTCATACCGAGTTCAACGAATTGCACGAATTAATGTTTGCCTGACTTTAATATTTTTATACAACAGTTTCTCCAAAGACACAAATTTCGTTTGTTTTGTTATTTCAAGATAAAAGCGATGATTCATTCCTTGGAAGATAAAAAACTATATGTTACATGTTACTTATAGGTAGTATAATTGCACAATCATAAATCAAGCTAAACGATACCATGATACATCGAGCATATTATATATAAATCAAAATCTTCAGGAATTTTCTGGATAAAAGATCTTCCTGTAAGAATTGTAGTATCTACATTAAATTCAGCTACACGAAAAATTAAATGAATTTCTTAATTAATATTTTGAAAATCCATATCATATTTTAAATATCCTGTTAAACACACTTTTTAGATTGAATTTTTGATTGATTCCACAGGATTACTCTTTAGTATCATTAGATGTATGTATTATCAATGTTTTTCAGTATTTCTTTTCAATCAGTTAAAGTTAGTATATTAAAGAGATGAAGTTTAATTGAAGAATTTGTCACAATGGATGAGTATGATTTTATTAGAGGTATACAATTTTTGATGAGATCTATATACATCTATATACTATTTACAGCTGAAACCCAAAATAACTGAAAATCAGCCAATTTTTCGGGTTAAAATCAGTTTCAATACATTTTATGGCTGAAATCCAGTCGAATTTGAGTCTCATGTAAACAATACCAGTCCAAAGTGGACTTAAATCAAAACTTCTTTTTTAGAGTGTATAATAATATACACAATTAGAAAAAGGACTATCTTCAGTTTTAAGATATTACAATAATAAAAACAAAATCAGGTCAACTGATTAAGTAATTGGGTATGGAAATCTACATATTAAGGTAGATTTATTAATTTCTTGTCGTTTCATCCTTTTGAACAAAAAACAATTGATAGAGCCGTCAAACTTTTTCACCTGGAATTTTGGGAAGAAAATTTAAATTTAGTAAACAAACTGTTGTACTACATTCATTTGCCTGATGAAATATCTGAAAACTATATTAAGGAAAGGCAATCCAAAATTAGGTCAGAACAAAAAGATAATCTAAAATATATCAATAATATTGTAAAAATGAATTTTGTCAAGAAACTACAGTAGTAATTCCTTTCTAAGTTAGGGTCATATTTCTAAAGAATTAGAATCTCAATTAAAAAAGTATAAAATTAATACAGTTTTTAAAGTTCCTAGTAAGTTAAAAAAATTTTTTGATACAGGGAAAGATAAGTTAGATAAATTGGACAAGAAAAATAAAGTTTGCAAATTAAAATGTAAAAACTGTGAAGCATCCTATGTAAAACAAACCAGTATAGATTATTGAAAGTCATAGTTAATGAATATAGATAACTTTAGCAGGAATGAATACTATAACAATGTTATAACAAAACATAAAAAAGTAATAAGGATTATGAAATTGATTGGGAAAATGTTAACGTTTTACATTTAGAAGAAAATTTAAAAGAGAGAATGAATGGGAATGTTGTATATTGAGAAAGAAAGTGACAATGCAAATTATTAAAAAACTGATGTGTTTAACTTGAAAAAATCTCTAATCTTTTTGAAATTATTAAATAAAAATTTTTTTTATCAAATTATAATTGAGGGGCTGATAGTAAAAATGAATTATAATAATGATGGGAGTAAAATTGGGTGATATTCACTAGTAGCAAAAACGGGTCAAAAGTTCCAAACAATTTCTTTATTTATAAAATATCCTATCGACTGTTCCTTAATTAATTTTGCATTACAAAATTCGAAATTGTTAAAACAATATTAGTAAATTAAAATAATTCCAAAACAGTTGATAGCATATTTTACAAATAAAGAAATTGTTTGGAACTTTTGACCCTTTTTGCTCCTAGTGAATATAACCCACTTTTGCTCCCATCATTATTATAATTCATTTTTACTATTAGCCTTTCAATTTTACATGACTTTGAAAAAGACACGAGAACTTGTACCGAAATGACTCGTTTTTGTTTGTAATTGTTCTCTATGGAGAATTTAATTTAAATAAAATAAAAATATTCAGAAAAAATGTTGAAGATTTTGATTTAAATCAAGTTCATTCCTTACTTCTATATAAATTGCATGAAATAATTATATAATTGTTAATAGAAAACTATAAGATGATAAAATGTGTTGCAGATTACAATAAAAATGAAGATTATTAGATGAATGTCTTAATAAGCTGTCCACTTTAATGAGTGGGCCACCTTTCGTGTTTCTATAAAATGCTAATCGAAATGGTAAAATGTTGCTTTTGAAAGTTAGTCATTATTGTAAAACAGTTTTTAGTAACATTCTTAAAAAAATACTTGCTTTTATGTTATTAGGTAAGAGGCTAGAAAAATAAAGGGTTTGAAAACAATCCAAATAGTTTTTTTGTGGAGTTTTAAAAACTTTTAAAAAAATAGTTAACAGTCGACTTTTTAGGTAAGTTTTATTCTCACGTTAACTTATTAGACATCAACATTTATGATACAAAAAAGCGTAGACGTATCTCGATGTTAAGTATAAATTGATGGAATAATTAAAAATGACTTTATTTTCAATGAGTGGACGACTGTTTTTATCAATGAGTGAATCTCCATGTTTTCAACTTTTTATTTATCGATAACATTTATTACAATCAATGAAGACGTTTCAAATGATTTTTCGTGTTTTATTTTAATAGTTTTTTTTTTGTTATAATGTTATTTTGTTTACTAATGTTTTAACCAAACCAACATACATAATTTTGTAATTTTACTGATCCAAAAAAGAAATTAAAGTTTTTTAAAATAAATATTATTATTATAATTATTAAAGTTGTATCTCTTTAATATTTTATCATTTTTGTAGGTTTTGAGAAAATGGTCAACTCATTAATACAAAATTTTTTGTGGCCGAAAACGACGAGTGTTTCAGAAAATCTACAATAAATTTTTCCAACGAAATTATAAAAAGATCAAATTGTTTATCAAAATCTTTAGCTATCTATAGGGGTACATAAATTCTTCTATGTTTCATAAACAAATTTTATTTATTTCTGTCAAAAGGTGACTCACTCATTAACACATTCCCATAAGATTATTCATTTTAAGTTAATCTATTGAATCCTGATTTACTTGTTTATTCATATCTGAACGAAAACAAAGTGACAGCAAAAATCCGAGTATACGATAATAATCCAATGATATTTTATTTTTGGATCAAAGTGCTGTATCGTATTTCAGTTTATTTTGGTATTTTTAAACCTCATCGTTTTCTATATACGTATATAATTGTCGGGAATAATTTCCAATTTATTTTTAGTATTATTACTATTTTATTATTATTTTAGTTTATTTTTCTATTTTTAAACCTCATCGTTTTCTATATATACGTATATAATTGTCGGGAATAATTTCCAATTTATTTTTAGTATTATTACTATTTTATTATTATTTTAGTTTATTTTTGTATTTTTAAACCTCATCGTTTTCTATATACGTATATAATTGTGGGGAATAATTTCCAATTTAATTTTCTCATAAATTGAGTAATTGCTCAAATGCATCGAAATGAGTAAAGAAAAAAATAAAAGATATTATTATATTATATTGTTAAATAATAAATAGTTATAATATAAAAATGCAAGAAATATAATCTAATTACCTGCCATAAGTAAAACATTAGCCTGGATAGTTTGTTCAATTTTAAAAATTCTCTTGTATTCGCGCATTAAAATTACATTTATTTTTAGGTTATAAATATGTAAACAAGTGTTTCATCGAGAACGCTAAAATGCAAAATTTATAAAAAATCGGCGCTAACTTCGAAATAGCGCTAAATTTAAATTCTTAGTATTTATTTTATTTTATTATTACCTATATAATTTATTTTATTTTATTTTTTTTATTATATTATTTGTCTTTTGTTTCAATAAAAAACAATATTTAAATTTTTTTAGATTTTTTTAAAAAACGATAAAAAAAACGATAAAAGCACGAAAAGTAAGCCCAATGTTATTGTCACGTAAGGTCCCTTTCACCAGAAATTGTCACATATTGTGAAAAAAAAATTTTAAATAAATTGATATTTAAAATCTCATGCAACGGTTAGTTTAATTAAGTTTTTAATATTTTTTCATTTTTTTTAGTAAACAATTCATATAATACTTATGGTAATGTTTTTGTTTGAAAACGATAAAAATGAATCGGTAATTCGATTTTAAATATTGTAAATTTTACTAACCTATAAATCGGAAATTTTAAGCTACTTTATAACCTAATATAACTTAAACTGTCATTTAATATCGACTATAATTATTTTGAAGAACTTGAATTTTGTCGTTAACTTAATTTGATATTTTACTCAAAATGAGTTAAATCAAATATGAGTTCAGATTTTCTGTTTGTCTTGCTAACAATTCAAAATTACACCTTTACACTGCAAAAACAGGTGTCTTAAATTGTTCAAAAATGTCTTAAAATAAGACATTTTTCGTGTTTTAGACACCAAAAATATCTTATTTTAAGACATTTTTGACCAATTTAAGACACCATGTTTTTGCAGTGTTAACACAACATCAAACTTGTTTTAAAAATATTGATTTTGGTAATTTGTGTTGTTTGAATTGTGTAAATAAACCTTGATATATTTAAAGATTATGAGTCTAAGGTTTTAAGGCGCCTATAAACTAGTGAAAATATATTGAAACTTGCATTACAATACATAAAATTATTAAAAAACATAATTTTAAAAAATTTTCGTTTTCTAAAATACCAATAATTTTGAATAAAATTGTCCTATTTTTGAAATCCTGGGGTTAAAATATGTCGAGATATGTCACAAAATCGCAATCGAAGATATGAAGCTAAAACAACTCTTACTCGTCTACGAGGAAGCAAAATATAATATCTTTTTGATGATTAATGATTGCCAAATATCAGTTAGGTAGAGTTTCTTCTGTCAACAAATAATAAAAGTTCACTTTCTTGGACAGACGACTACAAGAAAACGAAATAATATTTAAGTGAAACGGTAATTAAATGTAAATAATCGTTCAAACAGTGACGACTTAAGAGTGCACGAAGAACAAAAAATATATATAAATCATGAATCCAATGTTCTTAGAATAATGTAAAATAAATTTTATTAAGAGATTATTAAGTTCTAGTGTCACTCTTATGGCCTCTCTACAATGGATCAAGTCTTGCTTCATATGTATTTCGATGTGCGCGCATCATTTTTTAACTCGAAAAAAATATCTGCGAAGTAAAAACATAAAATTATAAATAAGAAATGTTTACTAAAACTTATTCTCTTTTGAATGTCAAAATTCGGGTAATCCATGGTAACTCCAAAGTGTTTAAAAATCCATATTTATGTTGCTTTATTTTAGTGGACTTTTTTTAAAGTTAACCAATGATCCTCTTAAAAATTACCTCAATTTTTCAATAGTAAATTTTTTCGAAAACCATAATAGTCTCAGTTTTTAATTTATTATTATATAACCCAATTCTGTTTAATTTTACCTGATGTAGTGAAAAGCACAATTCGTGTCATGTTGAACAGTGCAATATAAAATTTAAATTAAAACTCTTAAGACAAAGTGTGCTTGAGAAAAATAAATAAAAGTACAAGTGTTTATAAAATTAGTAGAAAAAAAGTAATAAAAAGAAAACGAGAAGCTTTGGTGAGAAAAAGGGGTCATCGAGAAAATTTGATTTGGAAAACTCGCTTCTGGTGAATTGGCTTGCAAACATTTGCACTAGGAAGCGCATAACTATCGAGTTGAAATTTTAACGTGTTGAAACAAGCCTTGCGATGACAATGTAGAGACAGGTCGATAGAAAATCGATTTCCGGTCGAAGTAGCAGCAAGCGAGCTTTAGCTAAAGCGATAAGCGAGCGAACATTGTGGATTTTCATTGTCTCTTGCCTTGCAAACGAGAGCATTGCTCGCTCACGAGAATCGAGGAGCTTTCTCTCTGCTTGTTTTATACACACGGGAATAATGAACATTTCGCCGCACTTCCTTGTTTACTCTATTTTCAATCAATTCACAATATTAATCAATTATTGTCCTCCTTTTCTCAAACACACAGTTTGTATTTCATTTTCGATTTTTTCATTGCTCTTGATTCCAGTCTATGACACAGAAAACTCTCAGGCTAATTAAATATTTAGCTTCTTTTCTTTCAGTTTAGACTCTTTGTTATACGTGTAAAGATACCAGAAACTGTTGCGAGGAAAATCATATAATTTATTTTACATTTTAGTATCCATTGATAACTATATTCATATTATTATATTTTCTTGGCGCCTATTTAAGAATAAAATATTCTTCTATGAAGGATATAATATTCTTAAGGTAAGAAGAATATTCTTAAAATAAAAATCATATTTTCATACGATCTAAGAATATGCTTCTTATTTTAAGAATATTATATGTTTAATAGAAGAAGATTTTATTCTTAAATAGAAACCAAGAATAATTCCCAAATAAAGAATACCGTTTCTTCAGTGTTAGAATATAGCATGTCGTAGTTGAAGTTCCAATTAAAAAATCGCACTTTTTTTAAACAATTCGTTATTGAAATAATAGTAAACTGTTGAAGTGTATTTTGGAATTATTTTTCTCACTTCTGTTACACGCCAAATTAATATTGTGCAACTAATTAATTGAATAATGTACGGAAAAAAAGGATAAGTGATTGGTTGTAATATTTTGGTTAAAGTTCACTATTTATTAATAATTTCACTAAATTAATACACATTGTACATGAACGTTTTTAGTATAGCGTGACATTTTGTTCGCGACGAAGTATTCAACAAGACGGAAAATTTGTATCTGTTGTAAGTACGTTGACCAGGTACCCTTGGAGGCGCCAAGTTTGGAGGGGAATTTCGAGAAATTTGGAAAGGGAAAAAAAGAGGAGGAGTGGTATGAAAATTGGAGAAATTTTATTAGTTTTGAAAATCTATTGAAAATTTGGAGAGGAGACGCAGAATGGTTTACAGATGGCTATCGTGAGTCACTTAGCCGTAGAGCAATTAGCCGGTTAACAAAACAGCCTTCGCTTTGCAAATTGAAAGTCCCTTTTTTATGATAGGGTACGCTTAAAACGTGATTTCTGATCATTTTAACGGATTTAAGTTAAAGTTCAAAAGAATTTATTTTTATAACCAACTCAAAATTTACAGTCAACTATAATTTAGAAAAATTGTCAATTTGCCAACAAAAATCTGGAAACATAAATCTATTTAATTGTTATCTTAAGAACAGAAAATAAATATAATTGTTACGACGTAACTTAAACAAACAACACATTCGGACTTTAAAGGATAAAATTAAATTTAGATGCAAAGGAAGAAGGACAGAACAGGAACGAATTCTTGGTACTGAGTTGGACCAGATAATCAAGATGTGGTTTCCGGAGGAGTTGATTTGCTGATTAGAGAATACACTGAAATTGTAGGTTGATAGGCAACTAGTTTCGTGGCTTGAGTATCAAATTGTCTGTTTCTCGGACTTTTGAGATCTAACTGGAAGTTGGACAGTGCACATGCACTCGAAAATGTTCTCGAGTGTTTCATTTGAGATCTGTTCTCGTTTAAGTGGAAGCTGCAGCAAGTAAACTCACAACATGGAACTATTTCGTAGAATGATAGCTGATAGTACATCCAACACTTGATTAGATCTCCAGACTCGAATTTTCAGTCAATTGACAATTCCATTACTGGTACTTTTGAGCACTTACTCCGGATTCCAAACTATGTTTGTTCGCAAATTAATCGCATCTGCAAACAAATCGATATCTCATTGCGGCGTTCCACTTTCGACCTTCAAGACTCTAGGGCAAGTTCTAAAAACTACAAACAACCCACAAATACTTCAGAACAAAAATTTTTTCCTTGTATAATTATTTTAATGATTATTTTCTTTGTAATGCTATTCTGTTAAGTAGTATGACGAATTTTTATTCTTTAATGTTTAATATTGAAATTAATTTATATTAAAACAAATAATTAAATAATAATACCCTAGAGACAAGATATTTTATCGATAAGTAACTAATCAAAATAACAAAAATAATAGACTAATTCTAAACCAACTACACTGTAAAAACAAGTGTCTTATTTTAAGACATTTTTGTCCTCACTTTTAAGACGTTTTAGGGTGTCTTAATTTTAAACCAATGAGAAAGCATCTTTCAAAATTATTCACCAATGAAATAGCTTAAAATAACCGTAAGACGCTTTCTTAATGTCTTGTGTCTTAAAATAAGAAACTTAGAAGACAGCAGTTTTTGCAGTGTAATTATTTAAATCAAATCAACATTAACAAGCCACGACTAACACAATTATTCCCGGAGAGTGGGGGATAAGAAGCAGCAAAAAAACCATGACTTTTAAATGGCAATACAAAATTAACATATTTATTTAAAAAGATTCACAAAGTTTGAGTAGCCGGTTACATTACAAAGGTTACGCGCACTGAACACTGACTTGAAAATTAACGAAATAGTCGGAGACCCGACTCCATCAGAAGAAAAGATAAAATTGTTGCAGGAACTCATCTGGGAGGAAATGATGAACACGAATAAATACCCGTCCAGTAATTTTGAGTTACGGTTTTATAAAGTTTTAACACTTTTAAGAAAATAATATACCGTCAAGTGGGGCTATTTTGTGCACAAAACCACTCTTTTTACACTCTATGCTTTATTAAAATTCAGAATTTGAAAAAATAAAGAATTTATCTATTCAGTTATGTTGTAGACATCCTTCTAAAGGTGTCCTATGAGTCAGCTGACAAGAAAATATTATTTGTCCGAGTTATAGAAATTCAAAGTTGTGCACAAAATAAACCCCATGGTGGGGCTATTTTGTGCATCAAAGTTTGCTTATTTATAAAGTTGTGTAAAAAATTTTTTTGAACGTTTTTGATGTATGAAGTATTATTTCTAGATATTCTAGAGTACAATAAAGAAAAACGAAGCCAGAAATATTTTCTTTCTAGGAATTGTTTAATTAATTTGAAAGTAAAACACTAAAATTTCACAAAAATGTAGATTTACAAAAAAATTTATTTCATTAACAAAATTTTACGTAAAATAACTTCTATTACACTTCTTGAGTTATTTTAAGAGAAAAAGATTCAAAATTATCTTGAAAAGCATGTAATTATTAATGTTACTTTTTTGAGGTTTTTAAGGCACTACGTGTAAAACTGAAATTTTATGCTTATTTCTTATCTTATAGAATAAAAATAAGACAAAAATGTTTCAAAATGAAATTCTAAAGTAATTTTTACTAACTACAAAACAAATTATTGAAAAAAACTTGATTTTAAAGAATGCACAAAATAACCCACCAAATCCTGGATTTTCAGTTTTTTACACTTTTTTCTTAAAATATGCAATAAAAAATTCGCGCATCACGTGTACATTATCACAACTAAATTGTCAACCAGCATTATTAATATCTTTAGAAACACTTTTAAACTTCCGGAGATCTGAACAGAATTTTGAGAACATGGAAAATTTTCAGCTTGATTTTCACGACTTTACGATTTTTTTTTCTAATTTCTGATAAAGAATTAAAGAAATTCATTTAGTACTCTCTATAGTCTAGATATCAGAAAATATTTATACCAAGTAGCAATCTTGAGCAACTGAATATAAAGATTTTATTCATTAAAAACCTCGCGTGCAAAAAATAGCCCCACGGCGCACAAAATAGCCCCACTTGACAGTATACAATTATGTTCTTCAAATTTTAATCAATTTTGACATTGTTTAATTAGTTTCCTCTAATTTTAATTATTTTTTCAATTTTTTAATTAATGTCTACATATTTGTAATTTTTAAACCAGTATTGTCAATTGTCGTCTTTCAATTTTTCCATTAAATTTCAATTATTTTTATCATTTTTCAATTATTTTCTGCATATTTGTATTAGTTTTAACATTTAAAAATTATTTTTATCAAATTTTAATAATTATTTTCAATCTTTTTTTTATGGTCATCAATTTCTCAATTAATTACACAGTTTTTAATTTTTTTCTTCACATTTTAGCAATTTTCTTCAATAATTTTATTATTATGTATCAATAATTTTTAAATACTTTACACGAATAAACAATTTTTTTTTTCAAATTTCAAATTTTTTTCAATTTTACATTTTTTTAATTATTTACACCAGTTATCAATCATTCATGTCATTATTCAATTATTTATCTCAAGTTTTTATTATTTTTGTTATTTTTCATGTATTATCTTCAAATTTAAATTTTTTGTAATTTATCAATTTATTTTCTTCAAATTTCAATTATTTTTGTCATTTCTCGTCTTTTTTTCCTATTTTCAATTATTTTTGTCATTTTTTATTGTTTTTTAAAAATTTTCAATTAATTTAGTAATTTCTCAATTATTGTCAATATTTTTTCGACGTAGTTTTATTACTTTCTCCAAATTTTGTATTTATTTTCTTATATCTTTAAATTATTGTCATGAATTTTTTAATTTCTTACTTCAATTTTCATTTAATTTTGTCAATTCTCAATTTCTTTTCGAATTTTAATTATTTTTAGCATTTTTCAAGTCTTTTTTCAAATTTTTTATTTTTTACTTAATTTTTTATTAGTTTTGTCACTTTTCAATTATTTGTCTCAAATTTTTATTATGTTTGTTATTTTTCACATATTACCTTCAAATTTAAATTTTATATGATTTCTCAATTATTTTCTTCAAATTTCTGTTCTTTTTGTTATTTCTCGATTATTTTTTCCTATTATAATTATTTTTCTCATTTTTTAATTGCTTTTAAAATTGTCAAATAATTTAGTCATTTCTTAAGTATTATCAATATTTTCGACATTTTTTTAATACCTACTTTCTCCAAATTTAACTTATTTTCTTATATCTTTAAATTATTGTCATGAATTCTTTAATTTCTTACTTTAATTTACATTAAATTTTTGAATTTTTCAATTATTTCCGTCATTTGTCAATTGCTTTTTATTTTAATTATTTTTATCATTTTTCAAGTATTTTCTTCAAATTTCAAATTTTTTGGGATTTTGCAATTATTTTGTCATTATTTAATTATTTTCTTTAAACGTCAATTTTTATCTTCAATTTTTCAATTATACATTTCTAATTTTTATTTTGTTTCTCCATATTTCAATTATTTATGTAATTTTTTACGTCTTTTTTCAAATCATAAATTCTTTACATAATTTTAAATTAGTTTTATCATCTTTCATTTTTTGTCAAGGTTCAATTATTTTTGTCATTTCTCGACTAATTGTTCCATTTTTTGATTATTTTTGTAATTTTCAATTATTTTCGTCATTTCTCAATGATTTTTTTTTTAATTTTAATTATTTTTATCATTTTCAAGTATTTTTTTTCAAATTTCTATCAGTTTTATGATTTTTCAGTTATTTAATTATTTTCTTTCATGATCAATTTTTTTCTGCAATTTTTTAATTATGTATTGATATTGACATCAAATTTTTATTTTGTTTTTCCATTTTTCAATTATGTTTGTCATTTTCCAAGTCTATTCTTCAAAATTTTAATTATTTACTTGATTTTTAATTAGTTTTGTCATCTTTCATTTTGTTTCTTCAACTTTCAATTATTTTTGTCATTTTCCAATTATTTTCTTCAAATTTCTATTATTTTTGCCATTTTAGAATTATTTTCTTCAAAGATAAATTTTAACTTATAGATTACGCTCCTAATTTTTTTACTATTTTAATATTATAGCTATTAATTATACATAAAAGAAATCCAGGAAAAATGTGATTTTAGATCCGGGAAAACCGGGAATTTGAAAATCATGTTTCTGTAGACACCCTGGACCAACCAGATTGAAATTCTGGGTCCGTATCATTTTGACACAAATTTTTTCGGGCAACTTGTTATATTGTACTCCTAATGATGAATGTTATATTTTACTCCTTCTGAAATCAAAGATTTTTAAGTCTTATTTATTAAATAATTGATTTTAATACATTAAATTAATATTCGAAGACTTAATTAATGCAATAAATTCAATTATTGAATAATTAAAACTTAAAAATCTTCGATTTTAGTAGGAGTAAAATATAACATTCATCTTCAGGAGTACAATATAACAAGTTGCCTGAAAAAATTTGTGTCAAAATGATACGGGCCCGAAATTCTTCGCGTCAATGTTATGAGGTGTTTGTGAATGGAGAAAAAAATTACCTATAAAAATAATGAATGAAATAATGAAAAGACAAACGTCTTTCAAAAGACAAATTTGTTCGTTGCAACAAGTTGTCAGGTAAACCAGAAGTTCTAATATTGATAATAAAACAATTAAATTAAATAAATACAATATTGAATTTAATACGTCAAAGTAGAAAAAACACGAGTTTACATTCGGCTGAACAATAGCCTGGAAATAATTCCAGACTGGTGTGTAATCATAATTTTAGTTAAACAATTAATTAAAAAATTAATTAAAAATTAATTAATTAAAAAACAATTAAACAGTTTTGACTTGGCCGTCGATGGCTCAAGACACAATTTTAAATTATGATATGTATTATTTATTTATTTATTTTTATGTTTGTAATGTTAACAATTTTTATGTTTGTAATGTTAAAAATTTTAAAAAATATGACGCATTAAAAAAGTTACTATGGTCTAATATATATTAAAAAATGAGCCTGATGAGGTTGGCAAACCCGGCCAACGAAACGTAGCGCAAAGATAAAAATTGCTTAATTTTTATTTCACTGACCTTCCCAAGATCAACCAAATCTTACATTAAATATAACTGGAAGGAAGAAAAATCTTTTATCTAATTAATATATTATTATTACATCAATTGTTATATAATATGATATTATTATAATTATATTTTTAAATCAATTTAAAAATATTGTGTGAGATAAATTCTTTAAGTCAATTATTTTATTTTTGTCAACGACTTTTTTTTTACTGTTTTCACAGAAAAAAAGCAAGAAAAAATTTTAAATTTTGACATTCGAATTGGTTCGATTTTAAGTCGAAAAAGTACATTTTCCCCGTGAAAACCGCTTTATGAAACTGCAGTATGGAACTGCAGTGAAGGAGGTCGATTTAGGTCAGGCAGCCGCACTAAAATCTGACTCGTACTCTTTGAAATTCTGCAGATCTAACGTCGATGGTGTGAAAGCTATTTAAAAGTACATCATTGAAAGTGCTAAGAAATGTACTTTGTGGTACGTTTATTGTCATTTCTCCCTTTCTGGGTACCACTTTTAAGATAGAGAGCCGGAAGTCTCGTTTCTCATTCTCTCGCTTTTTTTCGTTTATCGTAAAAGCTTCAGGCTGAACGCGACGTGACCTAGATGGAAACACAGGCCCATTTTTCTCGTTGAGGAATTAACTTTGGCGTGGTAATGCAGTTTATGGAACAACGTAGTCGTTACTCTAGAAACGTAATGTAATTATCTAAAATTATCTTATATTTTCAGCGTATTTAAAAACGTTTAACGATGTTTTTACTCTAAATTTGGATTTAATAAATTTTAAATTAAGTTTTATTTCTTCTTTTTAATTTCCTTTTTTCATTTTCTCATTTTATTATTTTATTATTAGTATTGATTATTTTAAATTGTTACAATAATGAAAGATGACAGTTTAATGAAAATATTGAATAAAGAGGGAGAATTGAAGATTACAGTTATGAGGAATCGGATATTCTTTATTTTTGCGATTGGTGAATCAATAATTTTAGATTCGTGGAAGTGTTTGCGGCGTCTCACAAGTTCCGAGTTATTTTAGTTCGTGACCAATTCAAATATAAAGAGAGAAAAACGAGCCATTGAGTGCAAGATTAATGTTCCTTGAGGGATGGGAAGAAACACAAATAGCGCAAGTTCAACGACTGTGAGCTTCGACCAATTCGCTCATCGTCACTTTTTAAAGCTTACACGTGAGTAGAACACGTGTGCTAGAAATTACGTTACTCCAATTCTCCAACTTTATGTCTACTTGACCTTGAACTAGACAATAAGCTTATTTCTTGCTGACACTTGCGATTCGGATTATTACTTTATTAATCTAAAACTAAGGAAAGGGATTTTTATTAATTGATTTTGAGTTACTTAAGTTTCTTTTCTTTATTTGGTATTTTATTTTTTTTATACCTATTATTTATATTTTGTTTCCTCTTTGAGAAAATATTGTCTACCCCCAAGTTATCGATTGCGATTTTTTGCAATAGTTCGATATTTTATAATGTTGTTGTTTCAGTTTTTGATCAGTATTAATATATATTAATAGGTAGTAATAATTTTGTTTGTTTTAACTGATCTGAGGTTCGGAAGGATTTATTTGAATTTTCTTTATAAAGAAAATAAAGTCACATTTTTAGCTTTCATCTCTAAGAGAAACCTCTTCAGAAATTAACAATTTTTGGATTTCTAGTTACACTTTTTGTGTCGACCATTTATCACAATTTACATTTTTTTGTCAAGATATTTTCTTAAACACATTTTCTTGGTCGTGTGAACGAATTTTATAAAATTAAACATTTTTGATTGTTAGGTTGTTAGGTTGTAAAAAAAAAAATAAAACCTAACAATCAAAAATGTTTAATTTTATAAAATTCGTTCACACGACCAAGAAAATGTTTTTAAGAAAATATTTTGACAAAAAAATGTAAATTGTAAATTGTGATAAATGGTCGACACAAAAAGTGTAACTAGTAATCCAAAAATTGTTAATTTCTGAAGAGGTTTCTCTTAGAGAGACGAAAGCTAAAAATGTGACTTTATTTTCTTTATAAAGAAAATTCAAATATTCAATTATTACTACCTATTACTAATAAAGTTATTAACATTTTAAAAATCGAAAATTTTTAAATTCCTATTTTTTAATAATTTTATTTTTATATTTTCTTGCAAGTTAAAATATATTTTCATTATGTTTTATAATTAAAAAACGCAACTAATGAGTTATTTGTGAACCTTCTAGCGTAATCTTATTTAGAGTTATCAAAGTTTCAAAAACGAAAAATTTAAAAAAAAATTAATTGTTTTAGTTCTTTGTAATCTTATATAAATGTTATAAAACATACTTCGTATCCATTTTTTAGAAAATTAAAAAATGCACCAATTGGCATATTTGAGATTTCTTTGCGACCTTTTAATCGGAATTTGTAGTGATGTTTAAGGAATCAAAAATATTTTTAAATATAATTTTAGTGTGTTTTTTTGTTATTTTTCAGAGAATTTATTAATTTTAAAGATATAAATACACAAAATAATTAATATCTCTATGTGGAAGCAATGTATTCAAAAACTGAACACAAATAATTACTCACTCAAAAAGTCAAAATAAATACTTGATGTACAACTTGGCAGCGGTTTTATTTATTATTTATGTATATTATTCTTTTTCAGTATCTTTTACTTTTTTTAAAAAAATATTTGCCATTTTTAGCAGAGAGTTTACAACCAAGTGAGTCATTATTAATTTAATAATTATTTCAAAACAGCAGAAAAGATTCCCGGAATGTTTCTTAGAAGGAATTGACAAATTTTGAATCAATCCCTTACTCTTTAAATTTGAATTAGTTGAAAATAACTCATTAAAAATTATTAATAAAATCATGACTGAGATGTTGTTTCAAATGAGCTACTTCTAACTAATTCATAGATTTAGAGAGTAGAAAAAACAAACTGACGAAAAATTTAGATTTCTTTAAAACAATGTTTTCTACAATTTGTATTTTCTTTTATTAACTTTCTTCAATTATTATGTTTTTCACTATAATTACTTTTTAAAAATATTTTATTCTTAAATACGAACTGATTTGTAGAGATTTGTAGAACTAGTGTAGATATTTAAATTTTACGAAATTTACATTTACATTTCTGCCTGGATGACAGGCATTAATTAATTAATTAATTAATTAAGTTTACTGATCCCAGATACCACATTTTCGAATCCGGGGCGTGGAATCGATGGTCCTATCACGTAATTTTGAAAACGAAACCAAAACGAAAACACAAGTTCGATTTTCAATTTTTTTTGTGAAATGTCAATTTGCCTTTCTTATCATTATGATCATTGTTTATATTTTGAAATCGTCACGATAGTATTTGGGGTTAATAAAATTTTAAAAGTTCATTAAATTTATAATGTAAAAATTAATTAATAAATTAAATTGGACAAAACTAAAGGAAAGAAGTCTAAATAGTGCAGTGGAGTGACAAAAGAAAGAAGAAAACTGGAAAAGCGAAATATTTTCTGAAATATAAAAAAGGTTTATTATAAATGATGAATTAGTTATTAAATTAGTAAATAAAAAATACTACTAACTGGTTAAAAAACATTGGAAAACGATTATTAATATTTTTAATTGATATAAATGTTATTAATTTAACTAGATTACTTATTCAAAATAAGGAACGTTTACATAACATTTTTTTTGTTAGATTAAATCAATAAATATTATGTATTTTGAATAAATAAAATAAAGATATAAATAATATAAAGTATAAATTTAGATTACTTTAAATTTTTTAAATAAATTGTAATTTTGAATTTAATTTACAGTTTCTCTTTTTTGGAAGTAATTCTTATAAATTAAACATTTTATAATTAAGAGAAATTAAATCAATTTATATTAATGATATATTTAATACTTATTTTAGGCTATCCTTCAAATTGAATAATTTTAATTTTTACTTAATACAACCTTTTTTTACATAATTTTTAAATAGCACAATTTTATATATAATCTTTATAATATTTTAAATTTATTTTTTATTTATATCCATGTAAACTTTTATTTATCAAAATTTTATCGTGTTCAATTTTTATAAGGTTAAAAATGTAATTAATATTAAAACTTTACTACTTTTAGTATTGATACTAAAACTACTCTAAAACTTAATTTTCTTAAATATATATTTATTCAACTTCTTACTGGAAACATACTAACAAAATAGGATAAAAATATTATTAATATAAATCAGTTAACCTTTCTTCATTATAAAATATTTAATTTATAAGAAATAGTACAAAAAAAAAAAATTTGAAAGTTAAATTGAAAATAATTTAATAATTAATTTATAATTTTTTACATAACCTTCTTTTTATTTCAGCATATATTTCACTTTCACAGTTTTCTTCTTTCTTCTGTAACTCCACTGCACTATATTTAGTGTTCTTTCTTTTAGTTTTTTCCACTTTAATTTATTAATTCATTTCTATTTTATAATTTTAATAAACTTTTTAACTTTTACCAACCCCAAACACTATTGCGACGATTTCAAAATATAAACAATGATCATAATGATCGCAAAGACAAACTGACATTTCACAAAAAAAATTGAAAATCTAACTTGCGTTTTTGTTTTCGGTTTCGTTTTCAAAATTACGTGATAATAATTAATTAATACGGTTTATAGACTTTGTGAATTCCACATCCATTATAGAACGCGGAATTTGAAATCCAGGAACTATAGAGAATTTTTAATCTGAGTCGTAGAACCTGGAATCCGTAGAATTTTAAATACACCGAAAAAAATTCTTATTTTGAGCGTAATTCTGTGGCTGAAAGGTAAAACAGCACAACTCCATTTTCATGGTTTCGAGATAAACGAGTTTTAATTTTTTCTTTGTTTTGTGAATTCGAAAAATCAACAAATGTGTTTGGTGTTTTGCATTAAGTCTTATTATTTAATGGATTTTTTAAATACATTCATCAAATTTAATAAAGCGCTTAGATTTTAAAGAAGTTTAATATTTTTTTACCCTAACATTATATTTTGTTGGAGATGTGTCGCTTTACCTTTAAATTGTAATATCTAACTAACTTCAATTTGTTTTTAATGTCATTTTCAAAAAATGGTTATGATTTACTTTCTCTTAAACTCTTGCCTAAATAAGATATTTTTAGATTCATATATATATTTTTATTATATATTATAATTATTGTATATTATATAAATAAATAATCATATGTCAATTTAATCAATAACTTAAAAAACATTTTGTAGAATCAGTGATTTTTTAAAAGCGTCAATTGTTTTTCTCAGCCTGCACTGAAAAAATAGCAATGTAATCATAACAAAATAGTTTTGTTAATGATTTTTTGTTGGCTTTGTCAAATTTCAGAGTTAGAATTACCAAAAAACAGTTTAAATTATAAAATAATTTTGTAGTATTTAATAAAAATTTTGTTTGAGTTTATTAAAATCTTTTGTTGGCATTACCAAATATGTGATGGCGCATGCGCATTCTATACGATCCTGTTTGACGCATGTTCTCGTCTGGTTTTCATAAAGACATCGATATAAATTGGAATTTTTTGTTTTTTAAAACAAAAAAAAAGAATATTATATAATGGGTGATAACTAAATCAAATGTCTACAAAGTTAACTTTTGAAATTAAAAAAATATAACTATAAAATATACTTTATAAAGATAATAAAAAGGGACTTATTTATGATTTTATGTTTAGTGACAAAATTGACAGAATGTATTGCTGAATGATACATAAGTCGATAATTAGTCATATAAGTGAATAAATATTATGGTTTTTTAAAAGAGTAAATTTATATTTCGATTCTTACGTGGCAGGTTAATAAACGTTTAAGCACAATATGTTGTTTTCAAGAATCTAAACCTAACCTATAAAACTATCTACTTTATATTCTGTTTTTTTTTTTGTGGAAAATACTTTATTTAACATAAAAAATAATTAAGGAATAATTCCATTTTTAATAGTATGAAACTACTTTCAATTATTGTTTTAAAAATTAAAAATAAACACATGTTTTTAAATAAATTTCATGCCTAGAAATATTTACGTGTATTATTATAACTACACATTATTTCACAGTAAGATACAAAAAATATTAAATATTTTTCAATTAAAAACATTCATTTATTTAACAAATCAAAACAATATTGGAATTTCCATTTGCACAATCTGTGTTTAACTTTTTTTTCTTTATTATAATAGCCATCAAAATATTTGTTAAGCTCTAAAAATTTTTGTTGGGACTACCAAATTTTTTTGTTGAAATTACCCTATATAATGAACAAAAGAATTTTGTTGGCACAACAAAATAATTTTGTTGAGTGTATATCAACAAAAGAATTTGGTTGAGCCAACAAAATTTTTGTTCAGCCAAACAAACCTTTTTTTCAGTGTGAATGGAGTTGTGTCGTTATACTATTCTATTGACGGCAAAAATGGACTTGTGTCATTAAATTATTTAATATTGTCAACGTAAACAAAATTTGTTATCATTTTGAAATTATGATACTTTAAAAAGCATATCTAAATGTATAGAAATCTAATATTATCTTAAAATTGAAAAAATTGTAGTTGTGCTGTTTTACCTTTCAGCCACAGAATTCCTCTACAATATGGTATCAAAATTCTGTAATTTTAAATTGAGAGCAATTCTCCTGCTTTTAAGAGAAATTTACTTAAATTCACAGGAATTTTTCTTCATTTAGGAGGAATACTTTTTATTTGAGAGGAATATTCTTCATTTGAGAGGGTACTTTTATTCTAAGAGGATTTACTCTTGATACCATTTTTAAGAGGATTTTCTTCAATTAAAAGTATTCCTCTCAAATGAAAAATATTTCTCTCAAACAAAGAATATTTCTCTTAAATAAAGACTATTTCCTCTCAAATTAAGTATATTGCTCTTAAAACAAATTTAATTCATCTCAATTTGAGAGGATAGAATTTTGGTACCATATTTTAGAGGAAATACACTCAAAAGAAAAATATTTTTTTTTCGGTGTACGGGATTTGGAATGCAGGTTATAGGATCCAGGTTGCAGAATCTTGAATGAAAAATACGGGATGTAATATGTCTAATATGCGTTGTAAGAGAAAGAATCTGAAATCAAGGAAGTTAAATTCTGAATCTATAGAACCTTCCAGCATCATAGTCTTGGATGTGAAATTTTGCAAGTTAAATCTGGGCCGTGGAATCCGAAATCTATAATCCCAATTGTGCGTGGAAAACGGGATCTGGAATTCAGGATATGAAATATGGTTGATGGTATCCGGGTTATGAAATTCGGGAAGTAGAATCTAAAATATGTAATTAGAGAAGTGGAATCCAGTTTGTGGAATCCGGGTTATGAAGTTCGGGATGCGGAAATCGAATTATGAAAAACAGGTTATGGAACAGGGATGATAAAGTTGAGATGTTGAATTACACTGAAAAAAATATTTCCGTGGAACTGCGATAATTATAGGAAGATTGGCAATATTTTATTGCTGTTTTGGGAACTGCCATACGTATTGGTGTTTTAGCCATACGGCTGTGTGAAACCGCGAGTCATATTGTAAGCACTGTTAAAAATATCTATATGAATTTTCAATAACTTGTAAGTGAAGTTATTTACAATACGTGCTATTGAATTTTCAATAACACGGTTTTGAAAATTCAAATTTAAATTTTTTTAAAAGAAAATAAAAATTCCCGAGTCGGGACTCGAACCCGGGTTTTCCGGATCGTTATCTACGCCTTTCTTACCTCGGCCATCTTGGACTGTTGAAATTTATTATTTTGATTGGGTACTTATATGACAATGACAAATTATATCTTTGAAATGACTGCGAACTGTCCGTTATTATAAAAAATACATTCATTATTGACAATAATAATTTTTTAAATGTAATTTTGATGTCCATAAACTTTTTTTTATTAAATTGTTCTGTTTACAACTGACAAGAAAAAAATAGGTTATGTTTAAGTAACAGTATATGTATGTTCAATTACATGTTCTTTGATTTTCAATTACATGTCCTTGAATTTTCAATAACAATACGAATTTTCGATTACGTGTTGTTGAATTTTAATTCAAGCCTGAATTTAATGTGAATTCAATAACTCATGTAATTGAAAAATGCATGAATTTTCAAGTCTTTTCTAACAGTGAGGTTATGTAAAATGGACAGTGGCGCACCGATGCATTATGGGAAATTCGAACGTATAGTTGTCAAACTTCTACATAACCTGTCAACCATACTCAAATGTCTAATCTCATCACAGTATTTTTTTCAGTGTAGGAATTTAAAATCCGGGATGTGGAATACGGGTTATGGAATTGAAGTTGTGGAATTCGAGGTAAGAAATACGCGTTCCGGAGTCAAGGATGTGGGATTTTAGAAGTGAAATCCAGGTTATGGAATTCGGGAATTAAAATCTGAAATATGGAATCAGAAAGGTAAAATCTTGTTTGTGGAAAGCGGGATTTTTGAAACTTGAGTTGTGAAATCAAGAATGTGGAATCAAAAATGTAGAATCCGGGATGTGGAATGTGGTTTGTGGAGTCCACGATTTAGCATTCCGAGTTATGGCATTTAGGATATGTACTCCAGGATATCTAGAAAAATAATCAATTTAATATCCTCAAAAATAAGAAATATATTAGAAAAAATCCTGTATTTTCAAATTCGGTACACATTCTAATAACTTGGAATATTTTGAAAAAATCTTAGCTATGCTTTTAAAATAAACATCTTTTACTATGACGAAACGAAAACATCCATAAAAAGATTGTCCATTTGTTGTTTTTTTCAACAAAGAAAATTAGCGGACTTATCGTATAAACGTTTAAGTACTTTTCCAACTATAGCTGTGAATATAATCACCCTTAAAGGATTCGGGAGGTAATTCTTCCTTTGTCCAATTCTTGGTTGGTATTTGAGGAAACCTGTGGGGATTTGGTCCAAAGTAGAGATGGATTGGCACACCTCCAATGGGATTTGGACTGAATCAGCCGCGACCTTTGGCATCTCATCGAGTTTTCCGGAGGCACCATGAACCGGAGAAGTTCTGTGTGAAATTGTTGCGATAGTCCATTTTGGTCGTTTTGGTGTCAGTAATTGGTGTGTCGATATCAGTCCGAGCCACGAGGCGGTCGAAAGCTTGGCCTCTGGCCAAGATATATAGTTAGATCCAGTTGTCAGAGGAATGTCGAGAGATGACAAATAATTATCCTTAGCAGAATTCTCTCCTGTGACAATTTAATTTTCCGCTTATCAATCACTCTCTCCACTCTTATCGAAAAACTTGACAGCTAGTTTTCAGGAAAGAAAATATTTTCAACAAAAAGTTTCAATTGAGTTTAAAGTTTTTCTTTGTTATTCAAAGTTGATAATGAGATTGAAACTTCAACTCTCAGTGACAGTAAAAATTCATCAAACCTATAGAATTGTCAATTACTATTTTTTCAAATGCATTAAGAAACCATTTTTTTTTAACTAAAATGAGTTTTTATTGGAAATTTTAAAGTTTACACGTTGAATGACTAATTTAATGAAATTAAACGAGAGACTTAGCAAATTTTAATTCGAATAATGAATTTGACGTCTCTGAGATGTTGAGAAAGCAGACAGTTACAGCCTCGAGTTAATAAGAAAATATATAGCATTAATTGCATAAGAAAGATAAATAGTCTCAAAAAGCAGAAGGAAGTTCTCTCTGGTGATACAAGTAGTAAGGAACGTCTTATAAGGGTACTTACTCGTCCAGACATTGACGTGGGTTTGGAGACCGAGAAAGATAAATTGTCCTTATAAATCACTAAGAAGTTACCAACCATTAATCGACCTACGGTATTAAAACTCAAGGTCAATTTCAAGCTAACATTTTCAAGTTTCGTTTTTGCAGAAACTAATAAAGTGATTTTTCTGAAGCTAAAATAAGTTTAAATTTGTACTCAATAAAAATTTAAAAAATATAAATTAAATAGCTTATAAACAATCAAAGGAAATAAATTTACGAGTAACATAATATGTGTCGCAATACTACGCATTATTATTTATGTTCGAGTTCTCTGTGAAACAGTACCTATTTTATTAATTATTATTATGATTAAATAAATGAAGATATTTGATTTTAAATTAAATTGAAAAAAAAACAAGTATTAATGGAGAGTGAAATTATTATCAAGCATCATTGCTGTTAGGAATTTTTAAAAAAGTACGAGAGTAGTTTCAGATGGATTGACCTCTATCACTGTGTAATTACATTCCCATCGTTTCTATGAGAGGAGAGGGTTAACGACATCGAGAGGTCGAACACATGCATTCTGGGAATGAGAGGCAGACTAATTATTGGATGACCCAGCTAAATTCCTTCGGGATAGCGTATCGGACAAGAGGATCTCACGATCCATTGTCCCCTCAAATTGTCCCTTTTCTGTCAAAACTTTTATCATTTTTGTCATTTTTGTCCATATTGACAATAATTTTCCTGATACGAGCGGGAAACATAATATTCATAATTGAAACGCATTTCATAACAACATCAAATATTAAATGACATTTACCAACATTTAATAATATCAATATTCTTTAACAGAAAGCGATGATTGAATGACAAATTCATTCAATTGTTTTGATAGAAAGACAAACTTTGATTGTAATTTTGAAAAGTGTTGATTACGAATTTTTTTCCGTTACAAATCACCCAAGAATTTAAATGGATAAAAAATTAGAAAACTATAATTAATAGATCTTTCCTAAGAGGATATACCCGAAGGGTCTGACTTCTGAAAAAGTGGGTCTTTCAATAAATCTTGACGCTCAATCAGCCGTGAAATATACAATAACTGGCTTTGATACGGAACAGTGAACTTGACCTGGATGAAACCATAAAAGAACTTCCGCCTACAATGAAACGAGTTCCCTTCAATATTCTAGAAGACGTAACAAGTGCAAACGAGGTTTTTATTGTAACAATAGACTTATTTTCAAATAAATAATTTGATATTTCAGGACATTTCCAGTCGTTTTTGGAGGACAGATTTTTTATTTTTCATGAACAATAAAAATTAAATGATTTTTATAAATAGCATATATTCCGGATTCCCTATTTTGGACACCACATACCAGATTACGAATCCCGAATTAGAAATCCGTAATTCCATGTACCTATTTCCATATCCTGGATTTCAGAACTTGAATTTCACTTCACTAATTTCAAATTCTTAGTTTCACGTCCCTGATTTTAAATTGATTTCACAACATGGAATCTACACAGGGGCGGATCTACCTTGAAGCACATGAAGCACGTGCTTCAGGGCCCGGAACCCAAAAGGGCCCGGTGCCAGAATTTAATGTATCGTGAAAAAAAAACTTTCAAATTGACGAGAATTTTTAAAATGATCCTTAAATTTTGAAAACGATCCGCAAAATTTTAAGAAACTCTGGGAAGATATATAAAACCTAAAAACTTCAATTACAATAATAATATAAAAAATTAAATTTAAAATGATCAGAATTTAATCTTAACAAATTTTGATAGAAAGAAATTCGAAAACTATATTAAACTTTATTAATTTCAAGCTATTATTATTTATAGAAATCCCAAACGCCAATTAACTCAAACTTTAATTTTTTCAAACTTATAAGTTTCAATTAATCAAAGTTGCAATTATTACATGTATATAGTAAAATATTAATTAACAGACACATTAATGGGAAACTTTACATTGCTGTTCGTCATTTAAAACTATAAATTTTTGAAAATGCAAATAATGAAAATTAAGAGAATAATTACAAAATGGAAAAGAATATATATATGAAAAATGACGAAAATAATTGATAATTAATAACAAAATTCGAAAAATAGCTAGATAAATACACAATTGTTAAAAATAATCTAAAAAATTAAACAATATACATTCCATTTAAACCAAAAAATTTAAAAATTAAGAAAACTATGGGAATAATTGCTGAAACCAACTGCAAATTGAACAACTGGAATGAAAATCAAAACAAAAAAAATTGAAATTGAACAAATTAATTGAAAACATTACAAAATAATAAAAATTTGGAAAAAATAATAAAAACTTTAAGAAAAAAATTCATAGTTTAAAATAAACTAATATTAAAAAAAATTGATAAGAATGGATAAAAATTACAAAACGTGAAAATAATTCACAATTGAAAACGAAATTCGAAAAATGGCTAGATTAATAAACAGCAAAAAAAAAATAATTGAAAAACTCAAAGAACCATTATAAAACTTTAAAAGACTAATTGCAAATTGAAAAAATTGTAGGGAATAATTCCAAATTGTGAAAAATAGTTAATAATAATTAAAAGAAATAATTAAAAAATGAGAATAATTAAAAAATTGAAGAAAATATCTACAAAATGACTGGATTAATAGACTACCGAAAAAAATTGATAAAATATAGCAAATTTAAATTTAAAGAAAATAATTAAAAATTAAAAAATGAAGAAAATTATAGGAATAATTGTTGGGAATAATTTCGCATTGAACGAATGGATTGAAAATCGACAAAAATAATTAAAATTGAATAAAATAATTAAAAATTTTAAATTCAAATTTAAAGAATATAATTAAAAATTAAAAAAAGTATTTGAAAAAAGCTGAAAATTATTCAATACGCAGAAGAAAACAATTAAAAACTGAAATATGAAATTGAAATTTGAAAAAAAAAATTTAGAATTCAAGAAAACAGAAATTTGAAATTAACAAATCTTATTGATAATGAAAAAAAATAATTGGCGAAGGGGTAGAATTTTAAAATATTAAAGAAAATAATTGACAATTGAAAAAAATCACAAAGTGACTAGAATAATGCACAACTGAAAAAAATAATTGAAAACGTTAAAAAAAATCGTTTTTCCTAAAATTTTAAGAAAATAAATAAAAATTTTAAATATTGTAAGAAGTAAATAAAAATTAAAGAAAATAATTTATAAATGAAGAAAATAATTGAAAAATAACAAGAATAATAGCAAAATTGAAGATATTTTCTAAAAAATTACGAAAATAATTGACAATTGAAAACAAAATTCGAAAAATGGCTTGATTAATAAACAACTGGAAAAAATAATTTAAAAAATCAAACTATAAATATTTCATTTAGAAAATAATTAAAAATTAAGAAAATTGACGAAAAAGTAGTTAAAAATAATTGCTAATTGAACAACTGGATTGAAAAAAATTGAATTCAACAAAATAATTGGAATTGAGGAAAAAATTTAAATTTAAAGAATGAAATGAAATTTTAAAAACATAATTAAGAACTGAAGAAAATAATTGAACAGTTGTACTTAAAATTAAAAAAGCATATTGATATTCGATAAAATAATTAAAAATTGAAAAATGTTATTGAAATTTTAAAAAAATAATCAAAAATTGAAGAAATAAATTGTAATTCGAAATAATGGTTTATAATTGAAAAAAGTAAAGTTTTTTAAAAATATTAAATAAACTTAATTGAAAATTGTAGAATGGAATTGACTTAAGAAAATAATTTGTATAATTTAAAGAAAATTATAAAATGACGAGAATAAATTAATATTAAAAAAAATAATTAAGAAATGCACACAATAATTAACAATTAAAAAAGAAATACGAAAACTTTTAAGAATAATCTACAGCACAACAAAATAATTAAAAAAGTTAAAAAATAATTATTAAATAATAATAAAATTATAAAATATATCTCATTTTATACAGTTTTATTTTAACAATATTTAGAAAATTTTATTTACTTTTCCAGTGATTAATTTTATTTATTATTATAATTTGGAAGTAGTAAAATATAATTTTTTTCAATTTTATGATTTTTATAATATTTATTTGGTTTTTTTCATTTGTCATAACTTATTATTTTTTATAATTTTTAAAGATATTTATTATTTTATTTAATTTTTCGTAAATTTGATTTTATAATAAATTTTCTCATTTGATCAGATTTTCTCTATTTCTTAGAAATGTTGGTTTTTTTCTTAAAATTGTATAATTGTTTTTTACTTAATTCTTCATTTAAAAAAATTATTGCTTTTTGCTTGATTTTCAAAACAAGTTTTTAAAGTATTTTTTTTATCTGTAGTAAGATTTTTCCGTTTTTTTACTAATTATATTATTTATTTTCTTAATTTAAAAAAACATGTCCGCAAATATTTTAACTTTTTGAAAATCATTTTTTCCTCTTTTTTGTAATTTCAATTTTTTGTTTGAAAAACTTTTACTGTTAATTGCGTAGTATTTTGATTTTAAAAAAGCAATTTAATCAATCTTACTTAAACTGTTTAATATTTCATAACGCATTATTACCATATTTCTTAATTTTCTTTCTTTTACTTTCATTGATTTTTAAAACTTTTTTATTTTTGAAGAATTTATTTATTTTTGCAAGTTTTTCAATTAGTACATTTTTTACATCTTTTCGCCTTAATTTCCCCTTATAATGTAAATTATTCTTAACTTTCCTATCTGTTCATTCATAATACTGCTTTTAATAAAATTTTGTAATTTTTGTAATTTACGTAAAATTTCATTTTTTTACATTTTGTTAAGATTCTTTGAACATTTTCTCCATTGTTTAAATGATTATTCGCTAGACACTCTGATAAGATAAAAATGCAAAAAACTTTTGTTTTTTTAGGGGGGGCCTTGATATTTTTTCCGGCCCTGAATCTACATTCTCCAGAAACACAATTTTAACCCGTATTTCGAATTCTACGTTCCGAGTTCCATTTTGCTAAAATTTCGGTTTCCGTATCCTGGGTTCCGCTTCACGCTTCCCGTATTTCACTTCTTAAAAATCATATTTAAAATTCCAAAATCCAGATTCCATGATTCGAAATCCACGTTTCGAATCTAACGTCCTGATCTCTACATAATCCGGGATACCTAAACTGAGATGTTGAATCCGGATTGTGGAATTGGGAATATGGAATTTGGGATATGGAATCCAGGGTGTAGAACCCATAATAAATCATTTGAATTTGGTTTGTCGACTTAAGGATGGAGAATTCGCGACCTAGATAATGTGGAATCCCAGAAGTATAATTCGGAAAGTGATATTCGGGTTGTGGAATCTGAGTTATGCAATCCGGGATTCACATCAGTTAAAATGTTTACTTATTCAGTTTTTGAGAAATAAAATAGTCAACTAGAAATATTAAAAATTGCAAACAATTAAAAAAAATTGATGATACAATTACTAAATAAATAATTTAAATTAATACATTAAAATAAATCTTGCCCAGATATTTCTAAAGATTTAGTTACTCTCTATTTAAATTTAAAAGAGATTTTACTAATTTTTACAATTTTCAGGCTCATTTAATTTTAGTACATCCATTTTAAATATACGATCAAATTGTGTGAAAATAAATAACATTTTCCTTTTCTTTCGATCTACTTTAACTACAATTTTATGACTTTTGCCATTACGAGTTTTATCAGGCCGTTTTACTAAATTGTTATTTAATCGTAACATTAACATCTTCTTTTATGACCCTATTGGGGGAAAAGACCCTAATTTATACCAACTTTTATTCTGATTTTTTGGACACTCTGAAATTTATATTTTAATTCCTCCGGGATTTGAAATAAACTTGCATATAAATGTTACTAACTGCTGAAAATGTTTTGGAGCTTTATAGGGATAATATAAAGAATAATTTCAATAAGAACATTAGGCCTTCTTGTTAGAAGACATTTTGTATTAAATGTAGTAATGAATGTTCACATCCGAGCTTTTTATACTTCAGTAATAATAGTTTTATTGATAGACACTAATACACCAATACACAGGAATTACAAATTTTAAATAACTCTACACAATATTTTAAATTTTAAATATATTAAAAAATTAAATTGTTTGAATTCAAAAACATTTTTTTAAAGTTACATAAATAACTTTAATTACTTTTTCTACAATTCTCCTATTGATGTAATTATCTATAACACATGTCACGCTCGTTTTCATTATGCTTTATTTCTAGCAGCTTTTTCCTAATTATTGTATCAATCATTCACGGATTCCCATTAATTATTGGATTTCCTACACTGAAAAAAAAACAATGGAATATTTGCTTGAGTTGTCAAGTAAAATTTACTTTATAATTCAAGCAGTGCAAAAAAAAGTAAAACTTACTTTGTTTTTTAAGGAAAACAAAATGTCACTTTTAAAACAAATTTGACATATTGTACTTTAAAACAATGTTTGAGTTAATTAAAAGAAATAAACAATAAATTAATATGCAATTAACGTTTTTACTCACTTTTACTTATTCTTCCACTATTAAATCTTCTGGAATGTGTTGAAAATTTAATTTTAACAGTTTGGCACATAAACGTCAAATTGTGCTTCAAAAGTGTCAATTGTTTTTTTTTCTTTATAAACAAAGTAAAATTTGCCTGGTTTCACAGCAATTTTTGACTTTTTTTCATTGCTTGAGTAAAAAAGTAAAAATTACATTTAACTCAAGTAAACCTTAAATAGTTTTTTTTTCAGTGTATAAATCCAATGATTAAAAACTAAATTTATTTTATTATACAGGAAGGGGGGAGGGTTAAAATTTTGGTCGAATTTTTGACCAAAAAAGTTTTTTTTTTACTAATGGTAAATATATATGATAAATAATTAAAACAATTTCATTTAATTAATATTTAAATTTTTTTTTATTTTTGAGCGGGGTTATAAAGCATTTTTAAACGATCTATTAAAAGGGGGCGGGGGTGGTCAAAAACCTCGAAAATTGTTGAACATTCTTTATGGATGCTCCCTACATTTACCGTACTTATTAATGTTGTAGAAAAAGTTGTAAAAAATAACAAAGACAGTATACTGTCACAAAAATCTCTAACTATAAAAACTTATTTTTATCCGTGTATCTATGCAAAAATTTTCAAAATTTTCTAAAATTCAATAAAAGAAATAAATAACAGAGCCTAGTAATTAATAATATTATCAAACTCAATATTCTCAATTATAAGATTCAATTATAGAGGTTATTAAACATCTGGAGTAACTTGACCATGATTGTGGTAACTAGTCACAAAGTCTAGAATTTAATTTCTTTTCCAACCCTCGATGGACAACATTTGGTCAAAATTTCACCGTTAGTTGAGGGTATTCGAGAACCAAATGTGGTTAGGCGGGTCAGGTCTGATTGACAGCAAGTGGAAGGAGAAAGTGGTTTTTCAGATATTTCCCAACTGTTAATTTAGCTTCGGAGTTTTTATCGAAATTCGCTCAGTAATATCACTGTTATCATAAATCATCCGTGACCTTAACTCTATCATCAATTTTTTTTTAAAACGCGAAAGCAGTATATGTTGCAGTTTTATGCATTATTCATTGCCTTCTGACCATAGATAATAAAATTAGATTTATGAGATTTTTATTTTGAGCAATAAAAGATAAAGTTTTATACATTAAGAGAGAAATTTACTTAATTCATATCAGGGATGCGCCCGAGCCCATCGTGTTGTGTTGTGTTGTGTCAGCGTCACAACACTTTGGCTGGTAGTGAATCGTATCGTAGCCAGCCACAACACGCTAGCTCAAGCTGGATCGTATTGTGGCAAGCCTTGAACACGATAGACTAAGCTGAAAAGTATCGTGTCCAGGCACAACACGATAGACTTTGCTCAGTCGTATCGTGGCAGGCTTCAACACAATACGATCAGAAAAACCGCATCGTGGCAATCCACAACAGTCAATCCACATATTCAATAGTATCGTGGCAGACCACGACAAAATATGTATCAAAGAATCGTAACGTGTCAAACACGTTAGAAATTAGTCAAATTTTCAGATCGAGATGAAAGCAAGCGTCGCGTCGCCTTGACGTTTCGCCCCACCACAACAAATTCTAAGTCGTCCGACGACAAAGGCTCTCCGCGCCTTTCTTTTTCTTGTTTTCGCAGTAATGTTTGTAAGCAACCTTGAATGGGGAAATTGAAAATATGCCTCCTAATTAATAATGCCTAAATGGTTCCAAGTGTTTTATTGAATAAATACTTGCGACCTAGTGTTCTAATTAATAAATAGATATCCACAATTGTTTTATTTAACAAATAGATGCGCACTACTTTTTTAGTGCACATATAGATGCGCACTACTTTTTTAATGCACATAAAGATGCGCACAACTTTTTTAGTGCACATATAAATGCGCACTACTTTTTTAGTGCACATATAGATGCGCACTACTTTTTTAGTGCAAAAATAGATGCGCACTACTTTTTTAGTGCACATATAGATGCGCACTACTTTTTTAATGCACATAAAGATGCGCACAACTTTTTTAGTGCACATATAGATGCGCACTACTTTTTTAATGCACATAAAGATGCGCACAACTTTTTTAGTGCACATATAAATGCGCACTACTTTTTTAGTGCACATATAGATGCGCACTACTTTTTTAGTGCACAAATACGTGTGCAACACTTTTCTAGCGCACAAATAGATGCACACTACTTTTTTAGAGCATAAATAGATACGCACTACTTTTTTAGCTTAAAAATACATGCGCACTAATGTTTTATTGAACAAATATATGCGCACTAGTTTTCTAACGGCAGTAGTTACCAAGCTTTTTATATTTTTACTAATAAATAATTAAGTGACATAAATAATTTGGGGAAATGCGGATTTCCAAAAAACCAATACTGGAAGTAATCAGAAGATAATTTTAGACATTAAAAATTGTTTAAAGAATAATTGGTTTAAACGAATTGTTATAAACAAATAAAAAAAAATGGTTAAAAATAAATAGTGTTTTTTCATTGCACGTGAAAAATTAATAAAGGAACATGGGAGACATTTAAAATTTTTTCACTCCATTTGTTATAAATAATCAATAAACAACAATAATGACCTTGAATCCATCTCAACCCATTTTTAGGGAAATATGGATACCAGAGAAAGCTGTACAGAAAACAGGATTGTGAATTAAATGATGATTTTTTACATTAAAAACTGTTAAAAGAAACAATTTTTTTAAACAAATTGTTTTAAACAAATAGAAACAAAATTAAAAAATATTAAAAACCAATGTCATTAATCGATTGTACGAGAAAAATTATTCAAGAAGGCATGTGTAACGTTTTCAATCTTTTTACCTTATGTGTTCTTAATACTAAATAAACAATATTTTCGCGTACAATCGAATGAAACTATTTATTTTTAATAATTTTTAGTTTTCTTCTTATATTTGTTTATAACAATGTTTTTAAACAATTTAGTTTTAAACATTTCTTAATGTCAAAAATCATCATTTCAAGCACGGTCCAGTTTCCCGTAATGACTTTTTTTGATATCCATTTTTCCCTAAGCATGGATGTTAATGGATTCATTCTTTTTTACATTTCCATAGAGAAAGCTTTGTGATAGTTAAGATTTTCGATTTTCCACAAATATAGTCTAAATCAACTCAATTTCATCTAATAAGCGTAAATTTCCATTTTTAAGCAAATGTCTAAATGTCTGTGAGTGTTTTGTGCAAGTATGATATGTATGTATAGCCTTTTTTGTCGCCAGGATATCTCGAGAACGCTTCAACGGATTTCAACAGAATTTGGATGAGTTATTACGCTCATGAATTTCTAAATTTGGACACCAGGATTTTTGAAAATACCTAATCAAATTTTTTTGAGCACCTTTCTTCATCGAAAGAAATCGTTTTTTTCCATGCTAAAAATACAACTTCATAAATACAAAAATCATATTCCGTGTCTCAAAACGAATTAATTGACTTATATAAAGTTTATAATTGATCAAAAATTCGAAAATAATTCATGTTTCTTCATTTTTTGCATTTAAAATTCTTTTTTTTAATAACTTCTCCAATTAATTTTTACGTCATTAATTTATTGCTTCTTCTATGAGCAAGCAAATTGTTTTGCTTATACGTGGAAACGAAATGTGCAAGAATAGACATAATTTACACCTAATTTTAAGTATCTCGACATATTTGTCTACATAAAAAAAATGTAGATATAGAATAAATCGAATAAATGGTTTTAAAAATTCGTAATTATAAGATAAAAACTAAATAGTTTAAAAGAAGAAAAAATATTTCTAAGAAATAGAAAAAATAAGACAAAAATTAAAGAATTAATTATAATTCAAAGAAACACTAAAAAAATTGTGAAACAGCAAGAAGATTAAATAAATAATATAGAAAGAAAATGGAAAAATGTTTTTTTTCTTAATCTAACAAACCGCAGAAAAATGTAAAAAATACAAAAATTAAAAAAATTTGATAAGAATATACTGAAAAATTAGAATTAATAAAAAATAAATAAAAAAATGTATAGGTACACTGTAAAAACAGATCTTATTTTAAGACATAAGACATTTACACTTAGAAAAAAAATTTCAGTTAAATTAAACAAACCATTTAGTTAACTTATTTTATTTGATACAACAAAAAAGTTTTATTAGATTAAATAAGCATTTGGTTCCTTGTGACAAATCCTTTGGTTTCCAGAAACAAAATTTTTATTTAAATGTATTTGTTTCATTCGACCAAACTCTTTCTTTGGACTAAAATAAGTATTCTTCAAATTTTTTATTTTTTACTTAATTTTTAATTAGTTTTGTCATCTTTCAATTATTTGGCTCAAATTTTTGTTACTTTTGCTTCCTCATAGAGGAAGCGTTGTGATCGTTAAGATTTTCGATTTTCCAAAAATAGTGTAAATCGACTCAGTTTCATCTAAAAAGTTCAAATTTTTTATTCCTGAGAAAATGTCCGGATGTGTGTTTGTGTGTGTGTGTGTGTGTGTGTGTGTATGTGTGTGTGTGTATGTGGTAAATTTTTTGTCGCCAGGATATCTCGAGAACGCTTTAACGGATTTTAATAAAATTTGGATGACATATGAAGCTCACAAATATCTAAATTTGAACACAGGGATTTTTGGAAATACCCAATCAAATTTTTTTGAGCACCTTTTTTCATCGAAAATATCGTTTTTCGGCAAAAAAATTTTTCATGCTAAAAATTCAGACAAATGAATGAAAAAATCATATTCCTTGTTTCAAAACGAATCGATTGACCTATATAAAGTATATAATTCACCAAAAACTCACGTAATAATTAATGATTTTTCAGTTTTTTTCATCAAAAAATCTCGTTTTTGGAAATTTTTTTAAAAAAAAAAATTTTTTCATGCTACAAATTCAACCAAACGAATTACAAAATCATATTCCTTGTCTCAAAACGAATCGATTGATCTATATAAAGTATATAATTGACATAAAACCCACGTAATAATTCATGATTTTTAATTTTTTTCAATAATAATTAATTTAAAATTAAATTATTATTTTTTATATTATAAATAAATTTCTTGCTTCCTCTATGAGAAAGCAAATTATCTTGCTTCCTTGGAAGCGAAGTGTCCATGAAATGGACAGAATTCACACCTAGTTTCACTTATTACCTTAAAATTAAAATTTTTTGTGATTTCTCAATTATTTCTTCAAATTTCTGTTATTTTGGTTATTTCTGGACTATTTTTCCTATTTTAAATTATTTTTATCATTTTTTACAAATTTCAAATTAATTTTATCAATATTTTTGATATTGATAAAATATTTTTGATATTTTTGATATCATTTTTCTGAGTGTTTAAACAAGCGTCGCGTCATGTCAATCGTGTCGTCGCATATAAAGTGCATTATTTGTTTTATCATAACTTGTGTTTTATAAATTTAGTGAGTGTTGTTTCCTCATTTGAGAAATTGGATTACGCGGAAAGTTCCTACAAAATTTGTGACCTATTGTGTGTTTCAGGTTATTTTAGGTTATAAGTGTCAAATAGATTTTGATTACCTACAGGTTATGTTTAATTGTGCTTGTAAATATATGAGTTACTTGTGACTTTTAATTCTTTCATAAATTTTGAAGTAAATGATTCTTTTAAGGAGAAACACTCCGTAAGAAGACGACCTTGAAGAGAAGAAAATTTTGTTTCTAATAATATGCTCAACTGTTATTCGTTTTTCTGTATAATATATGGGTGATTCTCCACGAAACCGACAATTCCATGTCCCTTCTGTTTTTTAAGAAACAAATTGCACATATGGTAATGAATCTAACTTAAAAAAGTAACTCTAGTGATCACAAACGAAAGCCTGTAGCCACTTTAATTTATAAGATTAAATATTTTTTTTTAAATGCAAATTTATAGGCCAAATCGTCATGGTGAAGCCTGTCCCCAGGGTCAGTTACGACACAAAAATAAATATTTTTAGTAAACTTTAATAATAAAACAAATTAATGGTTATATTTTTTTATTGTCTAAGTGTGTAGAATTCAGAAAAAAATTAGTTGTAAAAAAAATAATTATTATTTTTATTTTTTCTAGATGTTATTTCCTGTCCCCAGTTTTGTGCGTCTTGGTGAAGCCTTTTTAAAAAATTGAAATATTTTATAAAAATCAAATCAGAATTTAGTTACACTTTAGTATAAGCAACAATTGACTCCCCTCAAGAGATTCACTACGATAGAAACAAATTTTATAATTGATTTTTTGCTTTTTTTACGTTTAAAGCGCTTAATTTTTGTAGGGAATCACAGAATCGTCATGGTGAAGCCTTTGCATATTTCGCAATAAATTAAAAAAAAAAATTTTTTTTCAATAAATGATGTATAGTAGTATTATTTCCGTGAATATAGATGACAGGAATGCGAAACCGATTGAAAATTGCTTACTCTCTAAAACTGAATCAGTGAAATTTTCACTGATTTGGAATCAGTGAACAACTTCTCTTTGCTGAATCAGTGAAAATGACTGATCTTCAGTGAATTTCACTGATTCAGCAACGAAAAGTTGTTCACTGATTTCAAATCAGTGAAAATTTCACTGATTCAGTTTTAGAGAGTATAATTTGTTTAAAAAAACAGTATTCATTAAGCGTCATGGTGAAGCCTCAGCGTCATGGTGAAGCCTTTTGCATCATGGTGAAGGTTTTTGGCTGTCTTTCATTGAATTTGTGGTTTAAACAAGTGTACAATTTAAAATTTTTTGTGATTGTGTTAAATAAAATTAAACAAATAGAAATTACCTAAACTGTCATAATTTTAATATAAGTTTAACATTAAATACTTTATAAATTTTCATAAATAACCGTATAAATTTCTATGAATTGCTGGCAACTGATTTGCAAATTTTAAATTATTTGTTAATAAATTAGAATAAATGTTTTTAAAATAATTTATAAAATTACAACATATATTTCTATAAATTTTAATATAATTTCCATAAATTACTACATAAATTTCCATAAATTACCGTATAAATTTCCATAAATTTCAAAAATTAGTTTTTTTAATTTTCTTTTATTAACTATAAATTGCATCGAAATTTTAATAAATTACCGTATATATTACCATAAATTTCCATAAATTACGAAATAAATTTCCTGCATTAGTTTTTTGAAGCATGAATTTTATTTTGTATTAATATTATGAATTTCCTCAAAATTTTTATAAATTACGGCATAAATTACCATAAATTTCCATAAATTACTACATAAATTTCCTACATCAGTTTTTTAAATCCTGAATTTCGTTTGTATTTTTATTATAAATTACCTCAATATTTTTATAAATTACCGCATAAATTACCACCATAGATTTATTTATTTGTTTAAAGCGATTTTATCAACAAATTATGACTTAAAATAAAATATGATCATAACAAAATCTTTCTAATTTTTCTTGTAGAATCGATTGTGATCCATAATTTTAATTAAATGTGATTTTTTTTATTATTTGTTTAAACAAATATTGTTTAACAAATAGAAAATATAAAAGTTAGAATGCGAATGATTTTTATTTAACTTTTCTATAAATTCAACTATCAATTCTGTTATACTGCAACCGATTATGGTACATGGATGCAGTAACAGCTAATTTGTTTAAAAAATACAAAAATTATAAACAATTTGTCCGGCCCATCACAGATATTTCATTTTTTACTATCATACTTCAAAGTTATATCACAATTTTTATTTTAATCAGAAATTTTTTTTTCTAAAATCACAGTAACCAAATTGTTGGTTTCGTGGAGATTGGAGAATCACCCTTATCTGAATTTCTTAATATTTTATTTGCATATTTATCAGTTAATTTCCAATTTATTATAGTGATTATTATTATTACTTTAAAATTGTAAATTAAAAATTGGAAATTAATTAATAATATACAAATAAAATATTTAATTAAGAAATTTAAGCATTAAAGAAGAATAAGTATGACATTTGATTGTGTAAACAAAAATATTTATTTGAACGAACCAAATAAATTCAATAAAATTAATTTGTTTGAATAAAATAAATTTTTTGTTTGTATGAAATAAACTTTTTGGTTGGATTAACCAAAACACTTAGTCAACTGTAATAAACCATTTGGTTGATTCAAACAAATGTGTATAATCAAATTATTTGGTTATACAAACCGAACATTTGTTTAACTGTACATCAATGCATTTTTAAAAATAAAATAAATAATATAAAAAGGTTTAAAAAAAAAATAAACCAAAATAATTTTATAAATATGCTTCTTATAGACTTAAAGAGGTCCAAAAATAAATTTAGAATATATATTTTTAAAAATATAGAAATAATTAATAAAATCAACGAATTAAAAGGTTTAGTGAATGTTATAACCGAATTATGTAAAATAATATTACATAATTTGGATAAAAAGAAGAAAATTACAGACAATTCTAAAATAAAAGAACTAAAACAAAAAAATATCAAAAGTAAAAGAAAAAATTATTTTAAAATTATGTAAGAATAAGAAATTATAACATAAAAATTTAAAACAGTTTTAAAAAAGTGTTAAAAACTCTTAGAAATCTTGTAAGAATTAAAAAGAGGATTATTGTCAATATGGAAAATAATTATTATTTAATTATTATGCATTAATTTATATATATTTAAATTTGAATTAGTTGAAGTTTTAAAGTTTGAATAAACTAGAACACAAAATCTAGTAGATTTCCGATTTTTGGAAAGCATAAAAAATTTGTATTGCAGTATAGAACATAAAATGTAAAGATTCTTGATTGTTGAAAAAAACTAAAAAATGAAATTAAGTTTGTATTATTTATATCATTATTATAGTTAAATATATTTGTAATAATTAATAATTTATTTTCCTATTTATGCAGTACCAGAATACCGTGGTCAATACCGTTGTATTTCTATGGGCATCCTTTCTTGTATATTTTTCTTCATTCTTTGCACTTTTCAATTATTCTTTGACACAACAAATTTATTTACCTTTTGGGTCATTCCAAAAATAATCGACTGCACTAACTCATTTGGCAAGGCCAAAATAAATCAACAACAATTGATTTAAATCATTGGGAAATTGGCATTAAAATCATGACATAATTAAAAAAACTTTACAATTCTCTAGATGTAAAATACTGCATGCAAAACATCACAAGACCATATAAACAAAACACACAAATTTGTGGATAAATCTTAAAAATTACGATTTCAATATTTTAATCTTTATCAAATTGAAAAAATTGTGCTAATACAGATTATCAAAATACCTACGATTTACAAATTTTTGGTATGAAGATAGCAAAAAATAGTATTAGAATTTTATATCTTTAAGTCATTATAATTTAAATAAATTCCAAACGTCAATTAACAATTAACTATCATATTCCAATTTGTTCCAACTTTTAACTTTCAATTAATTCAAATTTCAAATGCATATTATTAATGCAAAATCATTACGTAATATTAATTATATTTCATATTCACAATAATCCTTTTTTTAATTCTTATAATATTTCTATGAGATTTTTGGGAGATTTTTTTGCAAACTTACTTATTCTTCCATAAAATTTTGAGATTTTCTTTATTTCTTTAAATTTATTGTTGGACTTGTTTTAAATGTTACATGTAATATTATAAAAATTTGTTTGGTTTAATTTGCATAAACTTTTTTGTTTTTAAGTGATTTTTAAATTTCTTTTGTGGACTTTTTATTCATCTTGATATGGCACATGCTTTTATTTTATTTTTATTAATTCTAATCTTTTAGTAGATTCTAAACAAATTTTATTATTCTTTGTACTTTACATTTATTTACAGTTTGTTAGGTTCAGGAAAAAAACTTTTCTCCATTTTCTTGATGTTTCACTATTTTTTTAGTCTTAGCGTTCTAATTAATTCTTAAATTTTTGTCATAGTTTTTCCATTTCTTAGAAATATTTTTACTTCTTTTTAATTGTTTAGTTTTTATCTTATAATTACGAATTTTTGAAAAGATTTATTTGATGTCTTTATCTACGTCTTTTAAAGGTATTAATTTTCTACTTTTTTGAAAGCTTTGATTCTTTTATTTTATATTATGTAAATTTAATCTTGTACTAAATATTAAAGATTTTGAATGGATTAAAAAATATACTTGCAAAATATGTTATAAAATGACTTTTAAAACGTACTTTTAATTTTTTAAATATATTATGTAAATAATTGTGACGCGTTACGAAGGATCTAAGAAGAACCAAATTTTATGTTAAGTTTGTGGTTAGTTTACATGAATAAATGTTTCTTGAATAAAACACTTGTGCGCATATATTTCTGCGCCAGAAAAGTAGTGCGCGTCTATTTGTGCGCTAAAAAAGTTTTGCACGTGTATTTGTGAGCTAAAAATGTAGTGCGCATCTATTTGTGCACTAAAAAAGTAGTGCGCGTCTATTTGTGCACTAAAAAAGTAGTGCGCATCTATTTGTGCACTAAAAAAGTGGTGCGCATCTATATGTGCACTAAAAAAGTAGTGCGCATTTATATGTGCACTAAAAAAGTTGTGCGCATCTATATGTGCATTAAAAAAGTAGTGCGCATCTATATGTGCACTAAAAAAGTAGTGCACATCTATATGTGCACTAAAAAAGTAGTGCGCATCTATTTGTGCACTAAAAAAGTAGTGCGCGTCTATATGTGCACTAAAAAAGTAGTGCGCATTTATATGTGCACTAAAAAAGTTGTGCGCATCTTTATGTGCATTAAAAAAGTAGTGCGCATCTATATGTGCACTAAAAAAGTAGTGCGCATCTATATGTGCACTAAAAAAGTAGTGCGCATCTATTTGTGCACTAAAAAAGTGGTGCGCATCTATATGTGCACTAAAAAAGTAGTGCGCATTTATATGTGCACTAAAAAAGTTGTGCGCATCTATATGTGCACTAAAAAAGTAGTGCGCATCTATTTGTTAAATAAAACAATTGTGGATATCTATTTATTAATTAGAACACTAGGTCGCAAGTATTTATTCAATAAAACACTTGGAACCATTTAGGCATTATTAATTAGGAGGCATATTTTCAATTTCCCCATTCAAGGTTGCTTACAAACATTACTGCGAAAACAAGAAAAAGAAAGGCGCGGAGAGCCTTTGTCGTCGGACGACTTAGAATTTGTTGTGGTGGGGCGAAACGTCAAGGCGACGCGACGCTTGCTTTCATCTCGATCTGAAAATTTGACTAATTTCTAACGTGTTTGACACGTTACGATTCTTTGATACATATTTTGTCGTGGTCTGCCACGATACTATTGAATATGTGGATTGACTGTTGTGGATTGCCACGATGCGGTTTTTCTGATCGTATTGTGTTGAAGCCTGCCACGATACGACTGAGCAAAGTCTATCGTGTTGTGCCTGGACACGATACTTTTCAGCTTAGTCTATCGTGTTCGAGGCTAGCCACGATACGATAAGATACAATTCTGTCGTTTCGCATCGTGGGCGTGTGCGTCCCTGATTCATATATAATAATTTGATATATCAACTTTTAGTCTTTTAACAAAATTACTTTCCTTTTTCGTAATTTGGTTTATTTTTCTAGGAGATTCTTACAACGGGACAAAAAAGATTTAAAATTGATGATTAAATTTAAATTTACGAATTTGGTAAAATTTTACTCAAACATGATAAAGTAACTTTCTACTTCTACACGAGTTCGATTCTATTTATTCTATTTTGATTACCCTTCCTGGATAGGTTTTTTTGTATTAAAATTTAATTAACGTCAAGTTGTGAGTACTTCTACAAAGAATAAGTTTCCAGATCGGTTTAAGTATCTGACAAGATCTGAGTAGGAGCCTCAGCTTGCAACGTTAGCATAATCAGTTCAATGCCGTTTCCTTCGACATTATGCAAAGCTCCGTGTAAGTCTAGAAAATTCGATCTCAAGTGTCGTATAAAGCAAATTCACCTTCCAGAACAAAAAGACTTGAAAAAAGTAGACTGAAAAACCTAACAAAAGACTTTATAGAAATGAAATATACGTACTTTCTCGTAAAAAAGTTTTCTCTGCTTGTAAAAAAGGAATGAAGTTGTGTAAATCGAGGCAACATAAATCATACCGAATAATGAGATATTCACAGGAAAAATATTTTTATCAGCGACGCTTCTTGAAAATTTGATTAAATTTTTCATTTTGAAGCTTCTTTTCTGTTTACCTTTACCGAGAAATCGAGTCTTATGAAAGGATGAGTTGAATCTTCTAACAAGACTCGAAGGCAGCTGCAACTCTGATCAAGATGTACGATCCTAATTACAAGAGTGTTAAGCTATGCTTCAGAAGGTTTGAACCTCGGTTTCTACGACAAGCCGAATTTGTATTCAGTCAGGTGGAAAATTCTATGCGATGTTTTACATTTCAACGAGTCTGGTTACCCGTTAGTTCAGTTAGTGTAATAACGAGTTACTGTACGATGCGTAAACATACACTAGAGGAAGCACCGGAAGTTCTCGTAATAAGATAATAAAAGAGATGAGAATCCGCTAGCTTGATATAGGTGTCTGTATTTAAATCACTGCTTTCCAATGCCACGAACGTTACATTCATATATCAAGGTAGGCTAGTTATTGAACTGAATTTTATTATCTTTAATTTATTAGCATGAATTAGTATTTTTCAAAATGTTTCAATTTCCAATATGGAGGATGAAAATACAATTTTTTTGACAATATTTATGAAACTTGATATATAGGGGTTTTTTGGGTCGTAGATTCCCAATCCGTTCATAATTTATCCAAATTCAAAATGGTGGATCCAATATGGCGGACAAAAAAGCGAAAATTTCCCAAAAGTTTTGAAACTTAGTATATAAAAGTTTTTGTGGTCGCTGATTACGAATCTACTCATAATATTTTAAAATTCAAAATGGGGGATCCAATATGGCGGACACGAAATACAAAAAGTGCTTATATCTTTCTCAAAATTGTTTTTCGAGGGTTCTTGAGGTCATTCATTTTGAGTACGACATTTTTGAAAAAATAAAATGTCAGATCCAATATGACGGACAAGAAATGCCAAGAAAGCTTAAATATTTGTAAAGATCATTAATCGGATTTTTTTTATTCTTCCGCCATATAGGAATTTCAGGGCTTAAACTGGTAAAAGTACTTAAAAATACGGACTTTACGGACCAAAAATTCAAAATTACGAACTTTTACGGACTAATTACGAATAAACATTTTGTATCCCGAAAGACTATTTTGAGTGTGACAGAATTCAAATACAGTAGAAAAGTATAAAGAAATTGTATTTTTTATGTTTAAAATAATTTATTTCTTTGAAAATTATAGAAAATTTTATTAATATTAAATAGAAAAATATTAATGAGTCTGAGGCAAATAAGAGAACAATTATTGTAGGTATACTTATAACATAGACACAAAAAAATAAGCCTTATTATAGTACTAGCAACATTAACGCGGGCCAGAAACTTTGCATTGTTATTTGTTATTAAAAACTATAAATTTTTGCAACTTCAAATAATGAAAATTAGGAGAATAACATAATTTAAATAATTGAACAATAAATATTCAAATTAAACAAGAAAATTAAAAAATAAACTGTTGGAAATAATTGCAAATTGAAAAACTGAATTGAAAATCGACAAAATAATGAAAATTGAAGAAAATAATTGAAAACTGAAGAAAATAATCATAATTTCGAGAAATAAATTGAAAATTTAAGAACTGAATTGAAATTGGAAAAATAATTCATAATTTAAAAAAAATTACAAAAGGACTGAAAAAAAATTAAAATTGAAAAAATTAAAGAATTATTGTAAAATTTTAAGAGAATAATTGAAAAAACTGTGCAAACAATTGAAAATTGGGTAAAATCAATAATAATTGCAAGAAATAGTTGAAAAATATATTAATTGACAATTGGAAAAAATACTTTAGAAATATGAAAATTATATAAACAATTGTTGGAAATAATTAAATATTGAACAACTAAATTGAAAATTGAAAGCCATAATTACAAAAAAAAGGGGAAAAATTGAAGAATTAAGAAAATAATTAGAAATTGCAAAAAGGAATTGAATTTCAAAGAATAAACTTAAAATTGAAAAAAGAAGATAATTATTGAATATAGAATAACATAATTAAACAACAAATTGCAAATTGAATTAAACAACTGAAAAGTTAAAAATTAAATTGAAATTTGAATAAAAAATGTAAAATTGAAGAAAATATTTAAGAGTTTAAGAAAATAAGAATTTCTTAGAAAATTCTTAGAAATTCTTAGAAAATAGAATTGAAAAACTGAATTTAAATTTACAACAATTTTCATAATTGAAAAAAATGATTGAAAAAAGACGAGAATTAATGAAAAATTATAAACAAAAAAGTAAACGGAAAAAATTATTTAAATTTTTTAAAAATAATTGAAAATTAAAGAATTAAATCAAATTTTGAAGATGACAGATTGAGATAGATAATTAAAAGGAAAATAACAAAATACAAAATTTTTAAATATCAAAGAAAATAATAGACAAATGAAAAAAATTCGAAAACTGTCAAGAATAATCAACAAGAGAACAAAATAATTTAAAAAGTTAAAGAATAATTATAAAACTTCAAGAGAATGAATGAAAATTGAAAAAATTGTTGAAATTAATTGAAGGTTGCGGAAAATGAATAATAATTGAAAGAAACAGTTTATGACGAGAATAATTAAAGAATTGAAAAAAATATCTGAAAAATAACGAAAATAATTGACAACTGATATCAAACTTCGAGAAATCGCTAAATTAAAACAATTTTATAATTCAAAAAATCATTTAAAAATGAAAAAATGACTATAAGTTGAAAAATGAAATTAAAATTTGAAGGAAATAATGGAGAATTGAATGAGATAGTTTTAGAATCGAACAATTGAGTTTAAATTTAAAAATTTTTATGAGTGAAACAAATAATTGAAAAAATCAGGGAATTTTTAAATGTAAAGGAATTAAATTGAAGTTTTAAGATTATAATTGATAATTGAAGGAAAAATTACAAATTGACGAAAATAATTGACAGTTGAAAAAAATTCGAAATGTGTCGAGAATAATCGTTATTAGAACAAAGTAATTTTAAAAATTAAATATTAAAGTGGATGAAAATAATTATATTTGAAAAAACTTTTTTCAAATTATGATAATCTAAACTAAAGAAAATTGTAGGAAACATTTTAGGAAATAAATAAAAATTGAAGAAATCAATTGGAACTTGAAGAACATATTAAATATTCAAGAAAATAACTGATAATTGAAAAAAGGCGAGTATTATTGAATACTAAATAAAGTAATTAAAAATTGAAGAAAGGAATTGAAAATTTGAAACGTAACAGTTTTTACACTGCTTAGGACCTGTTATCATAGAATTTACGGAATTTGCGGACTTTTCTAAACAAATTACGGACTTTACGGACCTTTTTTTAAAAAAACGGACTTTTACGGACCATAAGTAAATTTACTGACTTTTACGGGATTTACGGAGCTAGTTCGAGCCCTGGAATTTTGAAAAACGAAAACACCTATTTACTAAATTTCATAAATGGTAAAAATGTTCATTTTCCTCCGCCGTATTGGATCCTTTATTTGTAATTTTGAAGAATTTTAAAACAGATTTGTAATCTGGGACCCAAAAAATTTCTATGTTTCAGAAATTGAATTTTGTTCACATAGTTTTGGGAATTATTTAACGACTTATTAATTTTAAAAACAATTCAAACAATAACCATTTTATTAATTTTATCCTTCTTCGTGATTAGGGTAAGTCCGGGGGAGATGGCCATACGGGAGAGATGGCCAATTCAAATATTTTACTGAATTTGTTATTAAATATCAGTTATTATTGGTTATTTTGCTTCATTTGTGTGCGTGAAAGCAAACAACAACAAAAACTTGAAAATTAAAAATGAAAAAGTACTTGAAATCCTGGTGTATTTTTTTGACTAGTGCTCGAAAACATCAATGGGTTGACTTTACTGATTGTTAAAGTGTTCTTTTTTTTAGAATAATGCTTATTTTCGTATTTTTTGGAACTATACATGAGGCAAGCTTTGTAATAACGTCAGAATTATACATGAAAAATTTTTATTTATTTAAATATTAGGGGAAATCTGGGGGGATGTCATAAGGGATAGATGGCCAATTCAAATATTTTTACAGAAATTGACTCAAAAGGTCACTTATTCTAAACTAAATTTCTTCGTTTTGCATTTAAACATAAAGAAAAGCAAAATTTTGGCGAAAAATAATAAAAAATTAAATATAATACTTCCTTTTTATTTTGTCTATTACTCCAGTACTGAAAAATTTCAACTTGTTTAAATATCTATTTATTGTGGTGATATTCTTTAAGATAAGACTTATTTTTGTGTTTTGTTTATTCTTTCATGTAATAAACTCAAAATGATATATTAATTATATTTATTTACTTAAATAATAGGTGTGGCCAACTCTCCCTTACACCTATGGCCATCTCACACTACGATTGGCCATCTCTCCCTGAATGTCACTTTTTACAAAACATTAATTTTATGATTGTTAACATTAAAATATTTTATATTATTTATGGTTGTTTTAAAGTTAAATAGTCAATGTTTAATTAACAATAAACATCAATATATAAATGTTGTTTTTTTATTTTTATGGACCTTTTAGAAAGTATGGCCATCTCCCCCGGACTTACCCTAATTCAAATAATTCTAATTTCCAAAATAAATCTCTTTTTAAAAAAAAATTATTGAAAAACACCTTTATTAATAATTAAAAATTATAAAAGCAACGAAGTCAGTGGATATTGATGAATCAATTGAACTATAGAAGGTCTTGAGTAAGAAATCCAGGTGCTTCCACACCTGTTAATTTTTTACGCACGTGAGCAAAGTAATACGGGTTGAATGTAGTCTCGAACGTTGCCGTAATTTTTGCTTTTATTAGCTGTTTACAGGATGATCATGCTAGCTCCGCATAATTATACTCTAATTTGCATATAACATCGTCTGCCCTCCCTTCTATACGATTATGAGTATGACTTGCCATTTAAAGATCACTGCTTTATAAATTCATTTCTTAACTTTTTCTCTTAACACAAAATTAAGTCATTTTTGCAACATTAAAAGTTATTTTATTTAGCAGAAAAATAAAATTGTAAAAATAAATTTAAAAAACAACATATTTCTAAAATAGTTTCAGTTTTTTTTAGACTTTATATTTTTGTTTAGAAGCAGTTTCAATTCACCGAAATCACAGGAACTCAGCATCTCAAATTTGCCAAGTCCTTTCATCACCATCATAATTTCTCTTGGTGGAAAATCCTTTGAAGTGATAAGAGCACATAAAGTTTATTTTTGGCATGTAAGTTTAAAAGTGGCGAGGTGTTTCGCGACCAGAGGAGTTGAGAAACTTTTCAGTGCGTGTGGTGAACGTGAGCCGTTAAAAGCTTGTTTAAATTAGTTTTAACGTCGCGAGACTTTGCTGAGAAAGGGCAGCAATGCGAGCAAAGACGCTGGAATATATGGCTAACAGTAGTAGCTTCTGGCTTTCTAGTCCTGTGCCTATAGACTGCATAAAGGCAGCTATAGGCGGAAGCGGAAGTAACAACAAACGTGGTGTCTTAGGGCGTTGGCACGTGGCGCTCCTAAGTGGTTAGAAAGAGATAAATATACTACTAGATTTCTGCCCAACACAAACTAATTAACCAAGACTTTCTTCCCTTACCTGATTACGCAATCATCGTTTGCGTATAATTCTTATACCTGTATTTCCTAATTAGCTTATCTCATTTTTTGGTCTCATGTTCTTTCCGATATTAAAGGGAAGAAGTTTTTATCTTTTCTTATAAAGTGGGTTAAAATGTATACTTTATTTATACCTAGGATTTATTAAACAATTTATTTATCCAGGTACAGTAAAACGCTTTTTTTACCTAGGGATAATAAAGCAGTTTATTCACCTTGGGAGAATAAACCAATTTATTTACGTAGGAACAAAAAAGTCAGCATGATGTGTAACATTCAGGAAACCTGAGTCCAGATTTTGAGGCTACTTTGAAGCTCATGTGGATCTTTAGCTTCTACACTTCTACTTAACGACTTCTTAATCTTTAGCCTCTTCTTTACTTCTAATAATAATATTTCCTTCTACTTTTCGTCTGTACACACAATTCATTTTTCGAATCATTAAAATTAGCAGCTCTTTTAAAGCTCCACATTCCCAGTTATTAAGAAATAATAATTTTGATTCTACTTTAAATCTGTAAGTGAAACTCAGTCATTTCTTCCATTAGAATATACTTTTTATTTAACATATAAGAAAAACGGGAGTTAGACTAACTTTTTCTTCAATTATTGTTCCTCTGATTTTTTCGTTAAGAGGAAAAAATTTTAATCTAACCAGAGCCCAATAATTTGTAAAATTAGAGAAAATGTGTGTCTTTCTAGGTGCACTTGTAAAAAAATAACAATTAGTAACAATAATTTGTTTAAACAATTTCAAGTGGTGATAGTAGTTAATTTTGATAAATATCTTTTCTTTTTTATATAAAAAGTTGACAAATTAAAAAACTACAACTCGCTAAGTGTTTTAGAATAAATGTTCTAAATTAACCGCAATAAATTGTTTTAAAGATGTAAAAATAATAATTTATAGTCAATAATTTTTATTTTTCTAACCAGAGCCCATTAATTTGTAAAATCAGGAAAAATTTGTATCTTTCTAGGTGTATTTATAATTTTGTAAAGAATATTAGTAATTACTAGCAATAATTTGTTTAAACAATTGCAAGTGGTTAATTTTACTGAATATGTTATTGTTTTAAATATAAAAAATAAATAAGCCTGAAAAAACGCCAACTCGATAGGCTTATTTGGATAATATAGTTATTACTTAACCGGCTATAAATGTTTATTTGTAAGCATTTTATTTTTTAATCTTAATAAATTTCATAAGAAATAATGAAAAATAAAACATTTAATCAAAATCAAGTGAATTATGTCGAATAAATGAGAAAATTTCCAAAAAATATCTTCAAATTCATAATTATGATCGCAAAATTCAGAAAATTAGGTAGAAGAAGCAGCGAAAATTAAAATTATTAATTTTATTAAAAAAATAAGAAAATTCTTTAAAAAAAAAAAAAAAATATCATGAACATTATTAAAGAAATGGAAAAAAAAGTTAAGAAAACAACACAAAAATGGAACAGTGACATAAAAATATATAAAAAAGTAGAAACTCTTTTAAAAAAATTATACTATTTACGGCCATTTTTTTGAATTAATACAATAAATAAGAAGATAATTAAAAAAAAAACGTTAAAATATATTACTAAAGAGTACAAAGTTTTAAAATTAGGTAAATTAGAGAATTATTTTACAAACTGAATAAAAAAGAATGAATACAATTTTAGAAAATTTAAAAAAATGTTAAAAGAAAAGAAATTTTATGAAATAGAAGAACGATGTTAAAATGAGAATATTTAGTACAAGATTAAATTTACATAACGTAAAATAAAAGAATAAAAGTTTTCAAAAAAGTAGAAAATTAAAAATTTTTAAAAATGTATATAAAAGCATCGAATAAATGTTTTCAAAAATTCGTAATTATAAGATAAGAACTAAAGAATTTAAAAGAAGAAAAAATGTTACTAAGAAATAAAAAAATTAGACAAAAATTAAAGAATTAATTTAAAAATAGTAAAAAATCAAGAAAACTAAATAAATAGGAAGAAAATGTAGAAATGTTTTTTCCTTAATCTACCAAACTGTAAAAAAAATGTAAAAAGTAGGTACTAAAATAATAAAATTCGGTTAGAATCTACTAAAAAGTTAGAATTAATGAACATAAAATAAGAAAAATGTATATATAATATTATATATATATATAAAGATAAATAAAAAGTCCACAAAAGAAATTCAAAAACCCTTCAAAAAAAAAAGTTTAGGCAAATTAAACCAAAAAAATTTTTATAATATTACACTTAAAGCAAGTCCATCGATAAATTTAGAAAAATAAAGAAAATCTTGAAATTCTGTGTAAGAATAAGTAAGTTTGCAAAAAATCTCGCAAAAAATAGACAAGATATGAAAACAAATTGAATAAATTTATAAAGAATGAGCGTATTTATTTTTGAAAATATAAAAAAAAAATTATAAAACTCAACGAAATAAAATGTTTAGTGAATGTTATAATAACAAAATTGTGTAAAATGATATTAAATAATTTGCATAAAAAGAAGAAAATTGAACAAAATCCTATCATAATATGACAAATACAACAACAAAAAATATCAAAGGTAAAAGGAGAAAAAATCTTAAAACTTTATAAAAGTAAAACATTATAAGATAAAAATTAAACAGTTTTGAAAAAGAAACTGAATTAGAAAAGAAAGAAAAATTAGAAATATTGTAAGACTTAAAAAAAGGATTATTGTGAATATGGAAAATAATTAATATTATTTAATTATTTTGCTTTAATTAATGTGCATTTAAATTTAAATTAATTGAAATTTAAAAGTTTGAACAAATTGGAATATGAGTTAATTGAAGTTTGAAATTTATTATAATTATTATGACTTGAAGGTATAAAAATTTGATACTCACGTAAGTAGAAGTAAAATTGTTTATAAAATTATTAATAACGATACTAATTCTTTATAATTATTCAATTTTCTTTCAAATTTAAAAAGTAGTTCAAATTTAAGGAGATGAGGAAAATGAACAAAGCCTGTAGGACTAAAAATAATGAAGCTATTAATTTGTTAATTAGTGATTGTTGAAACAATTTAAATGTTTAAAAAAATTAAATTCTGCTTTTTTCAACAATCTGCAGCCGTAATATTGTACATTTTGTATAAAATTTCAGTAATTTCATGATAAGGAATTGAACAAGTCAAATTGTTTATAAAATTTATTTTTTTATTTAATGTTTTATTTAATTTATTAAAAATTTGTTTATAATCATTTTTGTAATTTTAATCACTAATTAGTTATTAATATTGAAAAATAGATAGATTTAGATTGATAAATATCAAGTAAATTATAAAAAAAAATTTTCTTCCACTAATTTGTTTATAACAAATACAAATATTTTTTAAACAATTAACTGATTAACTCACTATTAGAATTTGCTCTTTAATGATTACTTCAACATTTTTCGTCATTTCTAATTTAAATATTGCGTTTTATGAAAAATTAAATTGGTTTAAATTGGAAATTTTTATTTTTTATTTTTAACAATAAATAAACAAATGAAAACAACTATTTTTCAAAAAACAAAATCAGAGGTGTTATGCAGAATTGTATAACCTTTAAATAAAAAAAAAAACTTCAAAATCGGTTATTATTTGTGGGCTTTATGTTAATTTGTCCACTGACGCTTTTTTTGTCCCACTGTGCATAGGTAGCGTAATGGTTAGTGAGTTAGATTATAAGTGAGGTTGTTAGGTCGTGGGTTCGAATCCCGACTTGCGTTATAATCTTATAATAATTTATTTAGTAAGCTTAGACTATTTTCAGCTTTTGTGTATTAAATGTGACGAATTTTAAAAGCTCATGAATTTTGAATATTTATTTTATATTTTTTTTCTAATTTTATTCATTTTAATTTTAGTTTTATTTGCCAAAACAGATTCTTTCTTTGTTTAGACTTAAGAGGACCAATAAAAAGGGGGTCTTGAGCGTTAAAAGAGGCGTCAATATAGTTGAATATTAGCTTCTACTTTAACGCTCTCATTGCGAAAACGGGAAATTTCTTCCAATAAGAGCATCGAAGTAAAAGCTAAATTGCATTGAATTTGCTTCTACTTTAAACCTCTATTTCCTAAAAACTTTGGACTATGTAGCGTTAAAGTAGCCTCAAAATTTCGACTCGGGAATGTTATGGAGAAACAGGTTAGTAATTTTACCTGATAATTAGACTAACAAAGTGCCTTGTGTTATAGATATTGACAATTAGTGCACATTTTGCCTTGATATCTAATAATGCCAGCGTTCTATTAAGGAGTATGAACACACGAAGAGGTTGACTAACATTGAACATTTGAGTTCAGTGTCTTTGGTTTATGGAATTTAGTCCTGGTATCCAGTATAGAGCTCCAAAGGCAACATTGCATTAAAACCCATTGTATTTTAGGTATATGTAATTATAGTTCCACCATTATTGCAAATTTCAGAATGCCTAATACGTCAATTTGGACCCTTTTACTAATGTCAAATTTTGCAGAAATTAATCCTTCTGTTCACCCATTATCAGAAATGTTCTTCTCTAATTTCCGGATTTCTGAATTCTTCCTTCAGTTCTTTAGTTCTTCAGTCCTTTAGTTCTTTTTTTAATTTTCAGGATGTTAGGTATTTTAGGTATTGTAATTGTTATTTATTTACTTAATTTTATATAAACCTCGTTAGGTTTGTTTGTTTTGAATTCTCGAATTACTATTTGCGACTAAAATACAAATGGAATTAGAAATTAATAGAAATTGTATTCAATCTGACAATAAATCCGTGTTGACGAAATTCACGGCAATTAGAATACTACCAATTAATTTTCTGCTTTCGTAAGCAAAATATCAACTATCTAGAGTTGTTCTCTCACTTCTCGATTACTTATACTCTGTTGAAGCTGATTAATAACAAGAAGATACGTTTTCTTTAGAAATCTTCGCAAACAATGAACTTGACAAATTTTATTATCCGTAAGAAAGTTATCCATACACAAAAAAAGTTGAATTTTATGGTATAAGAATTTCAGTGATAAAAAAAATTAACATGTCTTTTTTTGTTTTCTAATTTTAGTGACTGATACTGTTTCTTCAGATTTTGAAAACTTGAATTAATACAAATCTACATATATCAGTATGAAAAGCAATCCAACCCTACCTGACCTTACCTTACATATATATTTGTCTCTCTCCTTCTCTATTTCCCTCTCTCTCGCGCACAATCACAAATGCTCTGCTATTGGCTGGGAACAACCGAGAACGACTTACTAACAGTCGGACAGACAGACGGATGTCAAAGTCTCGTTACAAGAAATTCGCCCTTGGTCACGAAACCCTAAAAAGATCGTCTTGGTGTCTTAACTTTTAGCATATTCATTCTCGCACAATCATTCTTAAACTATGTACTTATGCAGTTCACTTTCTATGATATTAGTTTACTTAATTATGTTAATATGTTACATATTACAATTATTTAGATTAAGAAACTATTTTATAGTATGAGCAGAGTCATTGAGATAATTTGTGGATCAAAGGAAGGCTGAGAAGCGGTTTCGTTGATTGAAGTTGCCACTTGGAGGAAGTGGATGCTTAGACGATTGAAGCAATTTCAAGTATCGCGTTTTGCCCAATAATAAGAGAAAATTATTTAGGGAGCGTCAGCAAACGTTTACATTTACAGTATCCTGAATCATATAGTATGCAAACTTCCTCGAGGCGAGCAGCTAACGGATTCCCCTCTGAATTTCTGACGCCACAAACGATAAGGTTATATAGTTATATACCACACTCGTCCCCTGTCACCCTTTAAGCCCTAGGAATATCAAAGTGCCTTCTCCTCGAATCTAATAAAAACTTCTCTACGTTTCAGATTCCCTTGGTGTCCGATCTCTCAAGCGCCATCTTCGCTTTGCTGGTAAGTTTATTACTTTCTTTATTTAGTAGAATTTTAATTCAAAGCTTTACAAATACATTTACTGCACTGCAAATGACTCTTATTTAATAATTTTAAAGTTGTAAATTAAACTCGACATCCAAGCTTTGACAGTCTAAGTTCCAATTAATTATGCTCATTCAACCAGATAATTTGTTTAACGTAATTTAATTTTGCTCTATTTTGTTTTATATTCCCTTAATTGCATTTATTTAATTAACGAGGATTCCTAGTATTTCTGAGGGTGATTTAAAGAATGATTGTAATTCTTAAAATGTATTGTGATGTTCGTTTTACAAGAAGCAAATGGTAGGATGTCACGTAGAATTCCCATCAAATTTTTAATTTGGTTCCGATGAAGCAGTATTCCCTTCTATTTCCTTTTCTATTCCTTCCCCTAATATAACCCATTCTACCGATGCTGGACCCCTGCATCCAACTCGGATGACCTCCTCGGCGTTCTACGGAGAATTCAATTAATTTCGAGAGATCTCTCTCCAACTCGTAAAATATTTCTCGTACCCCCTTTCAAGCCGCGAATAACGAATTCCCCAAATACGAATGCATCCCTTGTCAACTTATATAAAAGATCAGAGAGATAAGAATTTCTTCTTTCATCTTAAAGTTCACTTTTTTTTAAAAGACTTCCAACTTCTTTTCAATCATTCAACATATTTTTATTATCAACTCAGTTTCAATCAATTTGATCAAATCTGATTCAACTTTCAAGGTTGAATAATCTAAAATGTCCGAAAGGCAAAATGTCGAAAACTAAGGAAATACGGAAAAAAGGTCCTAGTGATTAAAAGACCTTTGACTATTCATAGTAATCATAGTCAGTAAAGTTAACAAACATTGTAATTGATGATTAGAATACAAACTATAAAAATTATTGTCTAACTATTAGATTATTAATATTATCAATTCTCCTCGTTTCTATGGAAATAGAGATAAATAGTTAAAAAGATAAATATATCAAAATACTACTGAGCAAACGTTATATTCGTAATTATACAATTTGTAGCTGTGTAAATAAGATAAATTTGTAATTGAAGTGATCTCTAACCTCAGTGACGCGCCCGAGTTTGGTTTCAATCAGGTAACGAGATTCACTGGATCTGTTGAATGGAAATTCAATTGATTGAATTGTTGGTGGTGCAATTGATACAAAGGATACTGGTTTGAGAATCAGTATAATAATAATAATTTGCATCTGCTATTAGCAATTCATGGAGCAATGCCAAAGGCTCGAAATTCATACTGAATTATTATTTATTATCACATATCGGATTATATGCTCCATTGAAGTACGATTATTCAGTTTGTTTCTATTTATCTTTGATTTAACTTGCATAATTAAGAACATTTTCTACATATTTTTTGCGACTTTGTGAGAATAAAAGGGTGCATTTAAAAATATTTAATTCTTAAATTTCTTTCTACTTTTATTCAAAGCTTTTATGAATTAATTCAGTTGGGTAAGTTGTCTACTCTAGTCTTGAATCTGATGGAAATCCTGGAAATGTCATGAAATTAAAAAAAAATGTTCAGGAATAGCTGGAGAAGTCCAGAAATTTTAACTTTTGTCATTGAATTTTTCATGTTTAGCTGACAAATCTTCAGTTTTATTTCTCTTGTAGAGGATTTGTGTTAACTATTAAAATCGTTCATATAAATATCTTGAAAAATACAAAATCTGTTCTGGTGAAGTCCTAGAATTTCAAATTAAATTTCCAAAAGGTATATTGCGGATTCCTAATTCTAGTTTCTACATCCCGAATTTCATATTCCATATTCCGTATCTTGTACCTCAAATTCAATATTCCATATTCCGAATTTGACACCTCGAATTCAATATTCCAAACTTCATATTCCGGATTCCAAATTCCGGATTTCATATCCCGAATTCCACATGCAGGTTTCCACTTCTCGGATGCGACATTCTGGATTATTCAGAATCCGAGAAGTGGAATCAGAGTTGTGGAATCGATTATCTGGAATTCGAAATATGGAATGCTGAATGAAGAATCCCGAATGAGAAATTTAGAATGTACAATCCGTGGTGCGAAATATTTCAGACCTTAACCTCTCCAATTTTGGCTCTCGTGGTTATTTTGACTAATTCTAAGAAAATAATTCTAAAATTAAATAGGTTACTCTGAAAATCATTTCATTAAATTTCTTATTACTATTATCTAGAAAAATAACAAATCTACCCTGCAAAAGTCTTGAATATAAAATTAAATTCCCAATAAAAAAAACTTTCGCATTCTATATTCAGTGGAATCATCGTCATCATCTGGAATTCTATATCCCAGATTTAATATCCCGAATACTACAACCCGGATTTCATATCACCATTTTGTTATTCCAAATTCCACACTGAAGATTCCATTTTCCGGATGGTAACCTTATTAAAATAATTCTGATTGATCTACTTATTTTTGTTTCTAATTTTAAAATAAAATATTTTCTATGTAATTGTTTTAATACTGTTTAAAATTTGAATAATATGACCGGGATGTTGAATTAGAGTTATGGAATCCGTTATATGGAATTCGAAATGTAGAGTGTTTGGAATCCCGAATGAAAAATCTAGATGGTGGAATTCGGTATCTGGAGGATATGAAATTTAAGATGTGTAATTTAGAATATGAAATCCGGGAATTGGATAATGACGTACCTCGATATGAAATTCGGGATGCGGAATCCGGGTTGTGGAATTAGAGTTGTGAAGATCATATGGAATTCGAAATGTAAAATTTTGAATGAGGAATTCTTATTGGAAAATCAGGAATGTAGAATCCGGATTGGAATGGGATACGAGCAATATGGAATTCGGGATGTGGAATTTGGAATATGAAATCCGGGATGTGTTTAAATTTCAAAAATCTATCCTGGGAAAATTCAGCAAATGTTCTGAAATTTCAATTTAGGTTTCCAGTAGACACTAGAACTCAAATGTCTGTTGAGACATAAAATTTTAATTTATCATCAAGTTATAAGTTTTATTTGGTATATTAGCCTCTGCTTCTTGACAGTATTCTCAAATTGATAAAAGATCTAATATTCAATTGATTCAAGAGAAAGAGATTTTCAATAAAATACAATTTGCTTAATTGCAAAAATAATTATAACACAGTTATATAGCTCTATAAAAAGTTATTTCTCTTTTTGAGCCCAATTACTAACACTTCCTGAGAAAAGTAGTTTGCTTGGTCCCAGCGAGGTCGTTTAGAAGTTTGAAGAGCTGTTCGACTCAAGTCTGTATTGTTTCCAGCTCCATAAGTTACGGTCCTTTTCAAAGTTTCGCTATTCCAAAAGTTGGTAATTTCGTTTTCTAAATAACTTATTATCACTTTGAAATTAGAGACTAAAAACTTCATTACATTATCTACGACTTTTTTGCAACTGAGGGTAACTTTCCATATTTTTTGTTTCGTTTTTAAAATCCAGTTTTATTTGCTTGTAAGCAGTCTAATTCATTATGAACACTGTCAAAAATCTTAATGTGGCTTAATGGTGTTGTAAATTTCTGTCACTGTGCCGGAAATTATTTCCTGTGTCACCAGTTGGAAAATTCTTTTATATTTGTAACATAAAAGTTTCGTAAATTTAAAAATTATCTCAACATTGAATGTATCAATAATGTATACGTTATTGAACAATCAGTTGTGAAATACACAATAATAACAGTCACATGAACAAGAAATAAAATAATTTTAATTTAAGAAGTGTGTAACAATATGTACAATTTTATACATAATATTACGTAATTCTTGGATTAACTTCACTTTTCTATTCAACTGCTCTTCCTGTGAAAGTGGAAAATCTCGCGTGAGTCAAATCGCGCAGGAAATTCAGTCCGAGTTCAATTCCCTGCTGGTCCTTTGATCCCATGGGAAAAGAAGGAAGTTCTTTGGAGATTTTCTCGAATTCTTGCTTCCAATAGAAGCCAATATGGATACGTGTCGTCTTTTGGAATCGACATTTGCTGCACCCTCCGCTTTTATTTCGTACGTAGTAATAAGGAGCCGCCACCACGCCGCCGTTGGCATATTAGGTTAGGGACAGCATCCCCCAAAAGACGTTGTGTGGGGTCGTTACTGCAAGACGTTGTTTTCACTACGAATCAATGGGTATTTCGACCCTCTTATATTCTTTGGTCAGGGATGTACATGTGCGTGTAGTATCATCCCCCAAGATTGCTCTTTCCTTATACTTTTACTTCGATCGATATTGTCTTCTCGAGGGAACGATCCCTCACGATGCACCAGATGATGCGACTCTTTCCTGATAACGAGAAATTGATCCCTTAAGACTGTTGATGAGAGGCACCTATTCCTCAGCTTTCTAGAAAACTTGCAAAATTTAAGGGACATTCAAATTTGTAAACTTTCAAAGCTTTTATCCTTTTGGCGATATTCTCTTGGTAAAAGTTCCGGGCTTATTTATACACTTAGGCAGACAGTTTTAAGTTATTTTGCTCATGTGTATTATAACCCTTCTTTTCCAGGTGATTCTTATTTTGTTAATAAAATTTAAATTAATTTGATTATTTTTAATTTAAACTAAGATATTATTTTAGGCATTTTTCCAGATTATGTTTGATGTTTAATGTTTCTTAATTTAATTTTTAATATTTAATGAAAAACAAGTAAGCAATGTAAAAACAAAACCCTGGCGCCAAGTTATTTTAATGAAAAATAACTAAACAAAAATAATATCAAAATAAAAGACTAATTAAACTAATCAAATGATTCTAATCTTTAATTGAAATATAATAAAGCCACGACTAACTCATAATCCGGAGAGTGGGGAGTAAGGAGCAGCATAGACTAGCACTCCAAATTTTTAACCACAATTTGACAATTTTCATTAATTTTTAAGTATCTCAAAGATTACGTGAAAATATAAAATAGCCGGACGCATGGTACGGTCATTTACAAAAAGGATGCGCACTGAATACTGACTCGAACTTTTACAATTTAATTTGGAGCAGACTTCAACATAGTCAATAAATTAATTATTTACACAAGGAGCTCACCTGCTAGGGATCGTCGATCTCGGATAGAGCCTCTAGCAGACATTTTTAATTTTATAATAACATAATATTTTACAAAAGCCACAATGGCAAAAGCAGTTGTGTGAGAACAGACGCACCAGTCTAGAATGAATGAAAAGGCTCAACGCGACGAACTCAGATGAACTCATGCCACACTTCTGCACACAATCAGCCCCTGGCGCAACAAGCTGGGGACACAATCGTTCCAAGTTTGTTAGTTGCGGCGTGATCCGTCGCCGTTACGTAGCAACCTCAAGCGACCGAACTCTGTCGCGCGGCGAAGTGGTGGCCTCATCCGCCCACCCCTGTGTGTCCGCCGTCTGCTGATATTATGACAGGTCGTAAACAAACACCGTCAACATTGTCTTCTGGTCCTGGCACTTTTGTCCAGACGAGACTCACATTCGTGCCTGGTGCCAAGATGGTCCCCTGACGAAGGAATCAACCTTAGCGAAACAGACGATCCTCAGGCAACTTCTCAGCAAAATAAAAGTGGAAAATTCTCTACTTATTCATGTGGAGCGAGTCAGTGTTCATGTAAAGTAAAACAGATTTTTGTAAACAAGATAATATTGTCGTCTTCAAAACAACAATTCTGGATTGTCAAGTTAGCAGGTAAACTTAATTAAAATTAAATAATTGAAATAAAATAAACAAATTTTGAAATTGAATATCAATTAAGATTTAATCAAAACTTATAAAGAAAATTAAATAAACCAATTGGAAAATAAATTAAATAAAAATTTCTTTGATTTCAGAGTGCAAGCTCAAAATTAATAAGGCACAGATCGCTAAGCTTAAACCCGACTGTACAACAACCAAACGAAATTGATTCCAGACTTGTGTTTATTAATGTTTTTAAAAGTTAATTTGAAAACATAGTGCGAGGTAACTTTTTACCTCGTCACACTAGATAAACATGCAAACTAGATTAACATACGAAGATGTGGGTGGATTAGGAACAACACCAATTAACGTTAGTCAATTGAAATTATCAATTTTTTTCCTAGAATTTCGAAATTACAAAGTTATGCGGCCAAACAGCGGCTTTCAATTCACACTGGGCAAAGAAATAATTTTACCTATTTAACCAGACGACTCTATTAGACTATTTAACTACACTTCAAGGTTGCCTACAATTTGCTTTGACAGGTTGTCAACAGTGATAAGAATTCTATTTTTGGTCCTGGCATTTTTGTGAGCTCGGTACTCTCATCAAATTCCATATGCCAGGACACTTTCACGACGATCATTAATTACAATTCCTCTAGTATAGTGGCCGTCAAGATGGTTGCGGACTATTTTCACAAATGATGCTTGATGTGCTAGTGCATGAAAAGAATTTTTTCGGTTTCAGAAACCGCTTTTATTTTTAATGTAATAGTGATCCAGGTTTGGTGTTTCTATTTAATTTAAGAATTTACTTGTTTCGAAAAACAGAATAATTAAATTTATTTAATTCATTCTGCGTAACAATTATTTGCCGCATCACAGTACACATTTAAATTATCCATATTTTTCTGCTTGAAAAAATTCTTCTGGAATAAGTGCATAAATTAAAGTTATTCTTATGATAAACTTTCAAGATTGAAGACCATTGTTTGAAACAGTCGAAATGATACAGAAGACCATTTAAGACAAGAAAAGTCAATATTGAAGAAATCTGTTTCTCGCAATTTGAATAAGGCACAGCAAGGTACCAAACTGCAAGATCTTTGTAAAACGACTGAAAGCTTGGAAATCAATGGCTGGGATCTTATCGACTACTTTGTTCATCGAGTCGTTAAATCTACAGTTTTTCTTTTTCGCGACAATGGTAGACAGATAAAGTTTATCGGAGGATTTTCTCACGGAACTTCTTGTCAGTAGTGATGTACCCCGTGAGTCAGACTGTCACCATGGCTACCAAGTGTATCCCTCTGACAAGCTTCACACCAAGAACGCACTATATCCGCAATATACGAACTTCGAGCTACGCGACGGACGAGAGATTATACTTCACGAAGATAAAGGGGGAACGGGATCGTTCATCTCTCTAACCAAAAACCGAGAAAATACTACATTTTAAATAAATGACGACGATAACGCACCTGCCCCATTCACTTGAAAAATTACCCGACACTGACATTTATTTTACTAGAAAAATTGATCCTGTCATAAATGTTTATTAACAATGATTTCTCGTTTGTGCTCTTTCATAAATCCGTTACTCTTGAAACTAAGTTTATTTTTTTTATTTTGAATTTAATTCTTTTTATTTCGCAATTTCTAAAGTGTTTATTACACACGGAAAAAAATCTTCAACTGGAACAGCAATAAGTTTCACTAAAACAGCGATATGTTTCACTAAAATAGCAAAATCTTTCGCTATTCTAGTCAAACATATCGCTGTTTCAGTGAAACTTATTACTGTTCCAGTTGAAGATTTTTTCCCGTGCACGTTATAGGCATCCTTAATAATTGGTTGATATTTAATTTTAATTGTGTATACAAATGTATTCCCTTGCGAACATTGTTTTGACTAATCATCATCTGATTAACTTTAAATCCCGAAATAAGGATTGGACAACGTTGAATTCCTTATGTTTTAGTAATTTTTTACTAAGTCAAATTTAGAAACAATAAATCACAATTACTGCGAAAAACTAACTATTGAGAAAATCCACAAAGAAATTATTGGAATTAACGTAAATAAAATATTAAAGTAAATTAATAAAACAATGAGTACCTAAATATATAATAAATCTTTGATAGAAATTATTGTTTAACTAAATTATTCATGCGCAATTGAACGAATGTCGAATAAATTATTCGAGGGAAGTATTAAACTTAATTATTAATAATTAATAAACTTGCAGATTGGAAAATGAAATTTCAACTTAAAAAGGAATTATTACATTTGTAAGTTAAAATTTCATTTTCCAATCTTCAAGTTATAATAACATTCTTAAGAAAACAATTGTAAACTGTAATTTAAAAAAATCATTTAAATAAGGAAACAAGGTATTAAAATTTAATTAGCTAAGTACGGAAAAATTTAATTTCTCAATTCAAGGAATTCATTAAAAAACAATGTTTAGGACATTAGTTGTAAATTCAAATAAAGAAATATTGAAAGAAACAATGGAAATTTTTTAACAAGAATTGTTTAAACAAGTTATTAAAATAATAAGAAATTAGAATAAATCACTATTGAAAATTATTATTGAAATAAATTATTTATGAAAATGGTCAAATATGGTGTGCAATGAATTTATTGAATTCAATTATTTTTTGTCTTTGAAATTTAATTTTCCAATTGTGCAAGAAATTGATTAAAATACAATTTTTTATTCAAATAATGGAAATTTTAAGTCAGTAAATATAATAAAAAAGTGTTATTGACGATTTTAAGTTCACGATCGTTGCAAAAGGAAAAGAAGTGGAAAATAAAGACAAAGTCGTTACGAACTTTTTGCAGGGAACCGCCTGGTCTTTTGTGCCAAAGAGAGTTTTTCTTTGAATTTAAGTGAGAACCTTTACCTGATTATGAACACGTTACAGAATAATGAATTTTCGTTTCTATTACCTTTTTTTGCAACGCTTTCCATTTGCTTTTTTCTCTTCAATATAAGTTCATTCAAAATTCTTTCAACAAAAATAAACTTTCGTAAAAATATTATTAAGTAACAAGAAAACTTAATATTCCCTCAAAGTTTTTTCTGTTTATCAAAAATCTGTCAATTTCTTTGTAATTCAAAGGAAATAAATACTGAATTATAAATTGGATGTTATTCTTGTTAACGTGAAAAATAATAAATTTTATTTTTGATTAGTTCAGAATCATTGAAAATATATTTTAATTTATATTATTAGCAAAACTAATTCGTTCTATAATTTACTTTATAAAAAAAAAGAAAATTGTTCTCTCTGCTTTGCGTAATTTATTCATAAAATAAACAATTTTGATTTTAGAATTTCAAACTGTGTTTAACTATTGCGAAATAAATTAGTTTCAGTGGTTCGTAAAAGGTGTTTTTTGTTCACGGTACACACTAGAATTTAACATGTAATATACCGACAGACATAAAACGACTACATATATCACTTTTCCCCGGCTTGGAACAATTTTACAACCCTCTTTTTGAAGAATGCACGGACCCAACAGGTAATGACCCCGCAATGTTTTTGGTTCGGATGACAAATTGTTAAGGATACAGAGGGCATATCTTTCATGCCGGAAAGTGTCCATTACAATTTCCTCTCGTGAATCAGGCAATCCGAATGGAACATTATTGAGCTATTACATGTTTTGTACGATCAGTCTTTTTATGCTTAAACCCCAATTTAACTCATTCAATTCTAAATTCTAAATTCAGATTTCCAATTTTCGAAATGCTTGCAAAAATCCTTGAATTATGAATGCGATGGAGGATCTCGTAAATCTCTTAAAATACGCAGATACGAATTCGAAATGCAGGATTTTGAAATCTTAAGAATACATGAGAAATGAGGGCGGTATCTTAGAATGGTAATAAAACCAGATTACTGTCTTTTTTTCTCCAGCACTAGTAGTCGATTACGTAACTTATCCGAAATTCAATATTCCAAATTATATATTACGAATTCCAGATTCCACATCTTAGATTACAAATCTGTATGCCACATTCTAAATTCGGCAATTTGTATCTGGAATTTGGAATCTGGATTTTAATTTGTGGAATTCGGGATATAAATTATAGATCGAATTTCGAATGTAAAATCTTGGATGTAAAATACGGGATATGGAATCTAGAATGTAGGAGTCGGGGATACGAAGTCGAGAATGATACACTGAAAAAAATGTTTAGTCATATCAACAAAAATTTTGTTGACTCAACCAAATTTTTAGTCATAGCAACAAAAATTTGGTTGTCTCAACCAAATTTTTGTTGATATGACTAAACATTGTCTTCATTGTATGTAGAGGAGGGAATACGGAATCTGGAATTTGATATTTAGAATTTGGAATATGGAATTTGGAATATACATCTGAAATGTGGAGTCTGGAGTATGGAATCTGGAATTTGAGATCTGAATTTGGGATGTAGATTTGTAGAAGGTATAATCTTGACGTGACATCCAAAATCTCAGATAAGGAAAATAAAATCAAGAATTTGATATGTCAAATCGGGAATTAGGAATCTGTATCTAGAGTTTAAGATGTAGTGTCCATAATGTAGAATTTCGAATGTGGAATCTAGAATCTAAGAAGTGGATTTTAAAATCTTAAATCCGGAATGTGAGTTGTAGAATCCTCAATGTAGAATTTAGGATATGGTTTCTAGAAAAAATAACGCATTCGACCCCTAAAACACTTTAAGTAATACTTTACATAATTATTCAAAACGGTTAATAAAGAAATATATTTTTTTAAATTAACTCGTCAAATGTTTATAAAAGCGTTTGGTTACCTTAATGTCCCCTTTTTTTTGCTTCGTATAATTGAACAATCCTGAGATGTGTTGGAATTCCAAGAGTCTAATTTCTAGAAAAAAGTGATCCTCTGTCCTAAGGGACCTTTGGCTTTCTTATTCACTGAATTTTCTTTTGCCTCTAGCAGAAAATTAACAAGAATTGAGTGGTCAAAGGCGAAATAAGTAGAGGGTCCAAAAGTGATACACGGTTTGCAGTAGAATACATTATTTTCTTCAGTAGCTTCAATGGAGCGGGAAAGTAAATAAGGGCGGAGGCGTACATTCATTCTCCTAATCTCGAAGAAATCGATCTCTCGAAAACTAGACCCTAACGTGTTCAGTAACCGTCAGTCTCAAAAAGAATGCGATCTTCTAGTCGAGGGTGTTACGATCTCCCTGAAAGGTACGACCTCGTCTCCATAGAAACCAGATCCCTGATCGACAAATAAAATTCTAAATTAAGTTTCATAACCCTTTTTATTTGCCTCATCTTTCCACTCTTTATGGTTGCTAGTCTTTTTAACCATAGTTATGAGTTTTTATATTACTATTATATGACACTGTTAACAAATTTTGGTTTAAAACTCGGTTTAAAATTAATTGTGTAATTTGTTATATTGCACCAAAAAGAAATTATAAAATATTTGTCAAATCTTCAAAAGTGTTTTAAATAGCCTAATAGAAAGTGAATAAAATACAAAATAAATCTACTTAAATTTAATAAAGCTTTACAATATTGAATGATGATTAAAATCGAATTAATAATAATTAATAACCTTATTATAGAATCGATGAAGTGTGTAATGAGTTTTGAATCGAATAATTATTTATTGACATTAATCGTTTTCTCTTCTATTGTACTGGAATAACATCATTGATTTTATTTTATTCCTGAATGCGTAAATGGGCAGTAGTTATTGTTCGAAATTAATACACTTTCAATAAAAGGAATTGTTAAACATTTTTTATGCACTATTAATGGAATTTGATATCTACCTTTTTAAACGCTCGATTTAGTTAATTATCTTTTTTATCTAGAAAAAGAATAAGAATACAGATAGAATTTTAATTTTTGTTTTTTCTAATAGAATCTACCAAAAACTAAAACATAATACTAGTATGAATTGCTACACTTTTTATCTATGAATGACAAAGGAAGATCATATGTGTGCCATCGATGGATTCATACATCAATTTCAAGTTGGGCAGCACAATTTAGAAATAAAAGTTTTCATTGACTGCTTTTGTCAAATATAGACACTGCTACTCTTTAAATCTGAACTAGTGATTTTCTACTAAGGGAGCGTTCACATATGATGTCACGCATTTTTTCCAATTTTTTGACCCCTCCCCCCCTCCTGTCACGTCTTGTCACGTAAGAGTAAACACCTACCCCTAAATGGACGTCACGTTTCTTGACCCCCCCCCCCCTCCTATTTTTGTATTAATTTTTTTAACTTTAATAATAAAAATTCTAAACTAACAATTGTCAATCGGTTTATTACGAAAATAAAAAATATTTAAAAATTTTTTGGGTAACTTTTACCATATTTTTGATAAACCTCGGATTAAAGTCTCAAGTGAAAAATTGTACTCTAGTTTTTAGAAACTTATTTTTATGTTTCTGATAATTTTGCTCAAATTTACCAGAAATATGGAAATAATTTTTTTAAAATATGAGTTTAATTCTGTATTTGCGACTTTAAGGTAGTATTATACTTTGTAAGTTGTCAAAGATGACTTTAAAAAACAATTTTTTTCTCGGTGATAATTTTATTTGAAGCATTGAAAGTTTTTGCATCATATTTTTGACATTTTTGTCTGTCAAAAATGAAAAAATAAAATTTTTTTACTGTGCCTGTTTCGTCACTAGAGGGCGCCAAAGTCAAGATAAAAATAAACTATAAATAGGCAGACAAGCTACAGCCTCACAGAAACATCCCATCTGAAAAATTCAAATGTGGTTTTAAAGCTGATACATCTGGTTAGGCATCCCTCCTAACCCCGATAAAAAATATGAAAAAATAAAAAAAAGGCGCCAATTTAAAAAAAAAAAATCACAAAAAATGAGTATTTTTTTGTCATTTTTGAGTTGTTAAAAAACAAAAAAAATGAAGTAGATAATCGGATTTAGGGGGGATGCCTGAAGGATTTCATAACGAAGAAATTGATCTAAAGTTTTTTAAAATCGATTAAAAAGAACTTGAGTTATGCTGTCCGCCAGTTTAAAAAACATGGTTTTGAGAAAAACGCGTTTAAAGTTTTGTGTGTAATGAGCCGATGTGCATATGTATAACTTTTACATGCGTATAACTTTTTTATTTCTTCGAATTTTAATCTGCAATTTGGGAATTATATTCTTGAGGTAATGTAGACCACAAAAATAAAATAAAAAAAAAGTCGATTTTTTGATCGATGCAAAGTATAATACTACCTTAATCTGAGGTCTATCATAAATAAAGTAAAAGTCACCCGAAACATTTTTTCCGTATTTTTTAAATTTGCACTCATTCATTTTCATTCCTGATATTTCGTTAATATAAATTATTACATTGTGATTACAGAATTTTCTTATTTTTCCAACAATAAATACATTGAGGACCAGTTCACATCATATACTTTGAATTTTAAGTATTAAACAATTCATATAACAAAATAGGAGAATACTGCGATAAATTATTTGATGTTACAAAATTTAAATGGTAGTTTAAATTAATTTTCGATTTAAAAAAATTTTTCGTGACGTCACGTTTAGGACAACCCCCCCATCCCCATGTCACGTTTTGTCACGTTTGATCAAGACCCCCCCCCTCCCCCTTATAGCGTGACGTCATATGTGAACGCTCCCTAATTTAATAGCAAGAAATCGGTTACTATTAAATAGCTAAAACTTTCATTATTTTTTAGTAGAAAGCTCCTAATTTGAAAGTGAAATATCTATTAATTGTATAATAATGAAAGCTTGCTTTTTCAATTGGTAGATAATATTTCACTTTTAAATTAGTAGTTTTCTACTAAAACATAGTGGATTTGTTCACTATTTAATAGTAATTAATTTTCCGCTAATTCATTAGTAGAAAATCACTAATTCAGATTTAGAGAGGACCTATGCAAATTTTTTAGTGCATCTACTTTTATCAATTCTATTGATTGAAAATTGTTAAAGGTCATAGTATGAGCAATAAACATCATGTATCTCAGGTGGTGGTGTAGAAAAATATCTTTAAGAGCAAGCTGTGTCATTCATCACACTTCGAAAAGCAATAAAGACTGACACATGTGGTAAGTGTAGGGAGAAGATTTACGCTGTAAAGAACACCCACATCATATACATATATACATAAATGATATCCTAGAGCACTGGACCATATCCATTTTTAGACTCTACAGGATTCTCAGGATAAAACTGCTTTTATTTCAAAGATTTCTTTTTAATATCAAATTATACACGGAGCAAAATGATTTAGCCACTCAGAAACTATGCATTATTAGCTACCATTTATTTTCTGTTTTCATTAATGATTTATTTGAAACAGCAAATTATTTGCTATTTGTATTAATAACTAATATTAGTATTTATGATTCAACAGAAAATTACTTTTGAGGAGGTTGTATGGTAAAAAGAATTAACTTTATCATTTTAATTAAATTTGGTCCACTGGTTGATAATGGTTTTATAATGAAGCAGTTTAATGTTTGAGACCTCAAGGTGTTTGTGAAAAAGTTATAAAGTTTTTCGTTTTTAACTTATTACATTGAGTTTTATGGGAATTGAGTCGTTTGTCATATATATAAATATATATATTTATATATTTTTTCAAAAGTACCTTGAGGTCTCAAAAATTGAACTGCATCATTACAAAACCATTATCCATACCAGTGGACCAAACTTGATTAAAAACCTCCTTAACATAATTGAAAAACGTTTAATAATATTGATTTATTTTAAGTAATTTAAATTTTTTAAAAGTGTTAAAAACTGTAAATGTTTTTTTAAATTTATACACAGAAAATTGTTTTGGATTAAATTAATCTTCAACGCTAATTTTTTTATACCAAATTGAATTTAAATAATCTGAAATTGGTCTTTAATAATCGCGCTGCAGATTATTTTCATACATAAAAGTTTTCAGTGTGATTAAACATTATTTAAATTCGATTTAATATAAAAAAGAGCATTACAATCTAATTAACTCTAAACGGTTTTTTTTGTAATTAACTACACTGTAAAAATAGGTGTCTCACTTATGTTTTAAAGCTAAACAATTAAATGTTTCGTACCTTTGAGGCATTGATTGTGATTTGTTTTGAGTTGTCTCGTGTTTCACTTTGAAACAGGCATAATATCTAAATTGAACCAGAAAACAGTTTTCGTGTTTTAGACATGTATTAAAACACGAAATCCGTCTTTAATTAAGATTCATAACTTAATTTTAGTCATTTATAATCTTTTACTATTTAAAGTGAGTCAGATTCAGCTGTGCATGATCACATGGTAACACTTTTTTGTTTTATAAATGAGGACACAAAACACTTTAAAAGTTTTAAAAGTGAGGACAATCTATCTCATAATAAGACACTTATTTTTACAGTGTAAAGTATTTGATTTTTCGTTATTGATTCATTCTTGTCCTAAAAATCTGTTTCACGAACATAGAAAAAACAAAAATAAACAGAACAAAGTAAAAAGACGATTTTAATTTTATTTACAAGTTATTATAATTTTTAAAAATCAAAAACGTTAATTAAACGTTACCTCATGTTTTAATTTATTTAAACTCGCAAATTTCAATTAATCCAAATTTTAAACTTCAATAAACTTTTTTATCTCGATTATCATGTATAATTTTCATATTTTTAAAAATAATTTCTGTAAATCTTTTCATTTCTTGAAAAAATTGTTTGTTTCTTGTACGTTTTTCTTTAATTTTCTTCTTTTTTGTCATTTTTGAATTTCTTGCATAATTTTCATTTATTTAATGTTTCTTTCTTATTTAACCATTTTTTTCGTTGAGTAAGACATGGTTCACAATTTTTTTCACTTTTATTTGAAGGAATGAGTAAAGTAAAGTATTTTTAAACATTTGTACGTTTGTATTATGTTATCATAAATTTATTTTTACCTTTATACAATTTTTCTATTTTTAAATTTCTTAAATTTTTTTACAGTTATTGTTGTTCGGATTGTTTTAAAAATTGGTCTAAATTAACATAATTTTTTTTCTTTTAGTTTCCATAAACTCGTTTATTTAACAAATTTTTCATTCATTTTGTATAATTTTTTTTTACATTTGTTAGACTTATAATAAATTTGTGAATTTTATTTATAATTTTTCTATTTCTTAGAAATATTTTTCCTTCTTTAAGATTCTTTAGTTTTTTTTATATAACTAAAGAATTGTTAAAAATCTTTCTCTTTCATAAAGTGTGAATGTTTTTTAAACTGATTTTCTTGTTTATTTTTTGAATTAATAAAACAGATAAGCACGTAAATATTTTACATTTTGTTTAATATTGAAAATTTTTTAAATTTTCAAAATTGCTAAGAAAGAGCACATAAAACATAAGTAAAATCAAGAAATAGAATAAATATATGAAAAATATATGGCGCTGTATTAGTCAAAATAATGACTTTTATAATTTTCACAAAAAAAATTGCTGCGCCTTCCACAGTGTTTTAGCGCACATTAAACCTATTGGAAAAAATTATTTTTGTTATCTACTAACTATAAAAAAAATTTCAAAAAAAAAAAATTATGTTTTTGAGAAATTTGAGTTTTTTGATTTTTCAAAAAATGGCCGCCATTTTGTTAATTTTCAAAATTTTTCAAATTTTCAAAGTTGCTAAGAAAGAGCACCTAAAACATAAGTAAAATCAGAAAACAAAATTAAAAAATATAATTTTTTGAAAAAACTAGAGTGATTTTAAAAAAAATTGTTAGCGTTTTCGTTCAAAAATCACTCTTTGTCCTAAAACTTTCAAATGCTCGTAACTCTGCGAAAATTTTTTTTTTGTCAAAACAAAAAAATACGTGTCTCTTTATTTGCCCTAAAAAACAATAAAAATCATGTTAAACATGATTTTGAATTTTGAACATATTCGACCTGTATGATTTGAAATGGAACCAGCCTGTAGTTTTTTTTAATCTTTCTCGTTTTTAAAAAAATTTCTATATATTTTATATGTTCATTAAATCTTCTCCTTTTGTCTTATTTTGTAAGATTTTTTGACTCTTTTTTAAATATTACTTTTTATTTGAGACTTTTTTCCATAGACTTTCTGATGTTTTTTGTCTTTTAATAAATATTTTTGTGTTTGAAAATCATTATTTTTAATTGTATGTTTTATATGTAACTTAATTATTTATTTATTAAATTAAATTGTTTACATTTGTTACACAAAAAATTAAGCATTTGGAAAATTTAAAACCTGCTCTTTTTATAATATTTCTTTTAAACCAAGTTTTATATAAATAGTACAGTTATTAATCAAATCCAGGAAAATTAAATTCTAGTTTTCGATCTGAGGAATCATAAAATTTGAAAATATTCATTTGCTGAATGCTCTTGAACAAAATTGCAAAAACAGAAGGTGAAAAATCACAATCACCTAATTTTAAATTGGTTCTGTTTAGAATTTCAACAAGTGTAATATTCTAATAAAGACAAATTTTAATTATTTTCAGAAAATAGCAGATTTTTCTCAATGATAAAAAAAAACAGGTGCATCCAATAAAGGTGCGCACCACAGTGGTTGAATCACATATTCCATGAAAATTAAATCACTCTCTTGTCTAACTCGGAAATTTTCTGTAGTAACTCAATTTTCGCTGCTCATGCAAATCAAATTATGTCTATATATAATTACATTACTCACGATCGAGTAATTTTTCTATAGACTGGTTTTTTTAATTATTTTCTGCACTAATCAGAATTATTTTCTGAAGTAAGTGAATTACTTGGAAAGAATAATTGAACCAATTTCACGAAATTTCATTAAAATGATTAAAGAATTCTCTAGGTTTTTAGGAGCCCCAGTATTTTAGGGATTCACCCTCTTGAGAAGAATCGGCACGTCTATATATCGATTTTGCGTGCTTTTAAAAGCACGGATTCGTCATCGTGACCAAACGTGATACGATGTCGATAGAAAGGACCCCTCGGAAAGTTGGTAGCAAGAGACATCCCCCGCAAATCCTATTTGCCGGAACAATGCCAAGTCGGAGTACTTATACCGTTGCTGTCTCTTGGTGTGAAGGTAGAAAGCGCAAAATCGTAAGCGACGAAGACGGCCGTGGCATCGGCAGTCTCTTGGCTTTGTTCCTTTATACACTTGTCAGATACGTAGAACTGTTTCTGACACGTCCATCACAGCGGCAAATGTAGAATAGTCGCTAAATGTCGATTCCTGAAAACAATGTCGACGCCTCTTCTCTTATCAGTTATTAATGACGAGGCAACAGGAAGCGTGCCCTATCGCGCTAATGTGGGCAGACGATTGTAGAAATAAACTAACACGTTCCCGTAGGAACTACAGCTGCGATAGATGCTATCGGAAAAGTCAATGGACTTGTGCATTTTGCGCTCGAGTTCATGAATCACTTGTTTAAATTCATTGTTTGTCCTTGTACGATGTGCACTTTGCACGGATAAATATGAAACGTGACAATTTTTTTTTATTTCTCATTGACACTTCTTTAAACCACAAATGCTGTCGGGAATCACGTTTTTATCTCAGAAAAGAATATAGAGATATTCTAGCTTTTATATTCCGTTCCATTTTCTCATGCTTCTATTTCAATCTGTAGGGATTACTGGCCGCTCTCTATTTCGTTCCTTTCTTTTGTTTCTTAAAGCTTTCTAGAATCCGGAAACTTTTTCTTGCAATTTATGTTGCTTTCAGAATCTTCTAAATGCAAGGTATTGGCAATTTATTGTCTATTTGTCGTATATGAAGAATTAATAGCATAAGTAAAATGTATGATATGATTCTCTAAATCTGAATTAGTGGTTTTCTACTAATGAATTAGGGAAAAGTGAGCTATTATTAAAATAGTAAGAATTTTACTATTTTTTAGTAGAAACCTACTAATTTTGTAGTAGAAAACTACTAATTAAATTAGTTAAAAAAATCTACCTATTTTAAAAGTAAAGTTTCACTATTCCAATTAGTAGTTTTCTACTATATGAATTAAAGAAAAGTGAGCCACGGATTTGATTAATTCATAGTAGAAAACTACTATCTCAGATTTAGAAAGGATATATAGATAATTAGAGGGGTAAATTGGTCTATCGGATAAATTAAATCACGATTGTTTTAAATTGATATTAAACAACAATACCTTTTATCGACTAAGTATGTACGATGATTTTTAAACCGATTTAACCTAAAGGTTCTAGTACCCGGGTTTTTCTTTTTGATTTCAATTCTAGATCATTAATACATTATTTTTCAACAAAAACGAAAATCTTCTGTGCAGGCGTATCTGAAAAAAGTCGAATTAAAAATTCAAAATGACAAAACTTAACTTTTTTTTCAAGAAATATCTATTTCAGAAAAAATCTCATTAAACAAAATTTGTAGATATTAAAACAAGGAATTTCTTTTGTTTTTCCAATTTTCTCTACAATTAAGAGAAAAGCGAGAAAAACCAATTTTATAAAGTTTTTTAAGGCCATGTGATGGATTATGACGTCACTGTTATAGGCAAAATTTGTCCGTAACTTTTCTCTCAAAATATTGAATATTTTTTTATTATTCTTGGTAGAATTACTTAAAATATCATTAGAAAGGTCTCTCAAACCCGAATTTGTTTTAATTTTGGGAAATTTTCGAAAAATTGTAAACTTTTTCAACAATCAATTTTGAGACAAAATTCAAACAAACTCGGGTCTGAGAGACCTTCCTAATGACATTTTAAGTAATTCTACCAAGTTTTATAAAAAAATATTTTATATTTTAAGAGAAAAGTTGCGGACAAATTTTTCCTATACCAGTGACGTCATAATCCATCACATGCCCTTAAGTATAAGTAGGGAAATAATGTTTAAAAATTACTCTTTTTGCCTCTTTAAAAAATAGATATTTAGCTATTTCAGGTGGGAACCTTTCATTCCCGGAAACGACTTTTATTTATCAAATTAAAGAGCTCGAATTATAATAACTTTATTATATTATTATTTAATTAATAATTAAATAATATAGTGATCCCTCCCCCCAAATAAATAGATATTTATTAACCTATCTATTTTAATATAAATTTAAACATTTTTTTTCAATTTTAAAAATATCAAACTGCTAAATTTTTATTATTAATATTTTAAACACTAGCAAAATAAAAATACATTTTAAAAATTATAAAATACAATAATAAATATAAAAAAATCGGTAAATACTATTTATCTAATAAGAAGAAATAAATATTTTAAATATAATATTTCAAAAACAATTGATATAAATAAAATAAATAATTATTTAGGACAAAATTTATAATATTTTATAATTAAAAAGAATCGCAAAAAATAATTGAAATAAAACAAAAAAATTGCAAATTTCGCAGATTAATTAAAAAAAAAATGAAATCAATTAAAAATTGGGGAAAGTAATTTAATCAATCATAAAAATGTTTTAAACATAAAGAAACTAATTTAAATTTGAGAAAAATACTTGAGAATCTTAAAAGTAAAATAAAACAAAATTGAATAATGAAAAATTAGAGAAAATAATTGAAAATTGAAAAAACATGGTTAGAAATTGAGATAAATAAATTAAAATTAAAAAAAAATAATTAAAATTTGAGAAAATAATTAAACAAATTACTTCTTTCAGAAGTTTATTGAAATAAAGGAAAATAATTAAAAATTAGAGAAATAAATGAAAAAAGATAAAAATAGCTTAAAATTGAACAGAACAAGTTTTAATTAAAGAGAAATAATTAAAAACTTATTGGCGATTATAAAAAAGAAGGAGAAAAAGAACTAAAGTAATTGAAAATTGAAGAAAATAATATAAAAAATAATGTAAATTATAAAAGAATTGAAAAGTCAGATAAATAGTAAAAGATTTTTGAAATTATGAAACAAATGTAAAGAATTAAAAATTGAAGAAAATAAATTTTGGAAAAAAAGTGAAAAATGTTTTTAAATTTTAAAACTTGACGAAAATAATTAAAATATGATACTAACAATGTTAAGTTGTAAAAAATAAATGTCATTTAAGTGTAATAATTGAAAAAACTACACAGAATTTTTTTTTAAATAAAGAAAAAATATATAAAAAAAGTAATTGAAATTTACGATGATTAATAAACAAAATTTGAAATTATGAAAACAAATAAAAATAATTTAAAATTGAAAAAAGCAATTGAAATTTCAGAAAAATCTTAGAAAATAATTTTATAAAATGAGAATGACTAAAAATTGGAGAAAAGACTGGAAGAATGCTAAAAATAATTGAAATTTACGATAATTAATAAAATTTTTTGGAAATTATGAAAACAAATAAAAATAATTAAAAATTGAAGAAAATAATAGAAATTTGAGAAAAATATTTTAAAAAATTTTGGAAATTAATTTTATAAAATGAGAAAAACTAAAAATTGGAGAAAAGTCTGGAAGGAAGCTAAAAGTAATTGAAATTTACGATAATTAATTAAAAAAAAAAAAAAAAAATCTGATAACAAATGAAAATAATTAAAAATTGAAGAAAATATTTGAATTTTCAGAAAAATACTTAAAAATCTTAGAAAATAATTTTAGAAAAAGAGAATAATAATTAACAATCGAGAAAAGTAATTGAAAAATGATAAAATTAATTTAAAATTGAAAAAAATAATTGAAATATGCTGAAAATAATTTAAGATTGAAAAAGAAAATTGAATTATAATGAAAATAATTTAAATATGAAAAATATCGATCCTTAAGATCCCTAAGATTCTAATTTTCATATAAATTCATTAATCTACAAAAATCGTCTTTCAGTTTTTTAGGTTAGAAAAAATCCTGACTTGATATGACAAATCTGACCATTTATAATAGTGAATATAAAATAAAAATGATATTGTTTGTTTTAAAATTTAAACCTTAATTAAATATTAATATTAATTTCCAAATTTTGTGTGAATATTAGTTTCGAAAATCTAATACAATAAATATTCTTTTTAAATTTGTAGTAGTAGGTTTTCTATTTTATTTTCATATCAAAGCATATATATTGATTGTAAAAGAAACTGAAAAGTTTATCAAGCTAAATTTTTCCGCAGTTTTATACTTTTTAATTATTTATAAATTATGGTTTTAAAAAAAGGATGACGCAGACGAGGGCTGGATTTCTATAAAAGTCTATGAACTTCTGACAGAAGTTTCTAATGTCTTACAGAATTTTTACAATTTATTTCAACTTTCCGATAGGTGCTGTGGAACCCTCCATAAATTTATTAAAAGTCTTTGAAACGTTTAAGAAACTTGAAAAATATTTAAGATTCTTTCAGAATGCTTTAGATTCTTTCAAGACATTCTGTAACTTTTAAGTCACATCTAGAATTCTCTACAGAATTTTAAAACCTTTTCATTCAAAATTGTTTGTCCCAAAATATGTCTCTTTCTAAACTCAAACTATTTAGTCATAAATCTATCTTACAAACAAAAACAAACAAGGAAAGAAACAAATAATTTTCTAATGATATATTCCGTCGACTGTTTTAACGATAACACCTATTTTCGTGCAAATAATTATTTCGGTTAATTTTATTTTTCAAATGAAAGGGGAGATAAATCCTGCTCGAATAAATTCTACACAGGGAAATTACACACCGTTAATTCTACACGATAAAATACTACACATAATTTTACAAATTTTCATTCTGCTCAGTTTGATGATACAACGTAAATTACCACGTGGTAAAATGTGCACAAAAATTGTTAATTTTGCACAAGATAATTCCACACATTCAGGGAACCTGCACCTCAATTTTCGACCCATTGAAATTTACGTTGCCTTGGGGTACCAATTTTTTCTGTCAGAATCGTTTCATTCAAATAATATATTGTCAAAAAGCCAACAATATTTTCTAAAATCGTTTTGAAATTTCTATCTATTGAAAAATTGAAATTTTAAGAAATCCATAGTGATCGATAATTTAACTTTTTCCTGATTCCACATTCCGTATTCCTATCTCGGTTTCCACATTTTTAATTCCAAGTCATGGATTTCACATTCTTCATTTCACATTTCGGATATTCTGACATTCTGTATTTTGGCCTATTTAATTTTTTTTCCATTTTTTTTCGACATTTCGGATTCTATCTCAGCTCTACATTTCGGATTCCACATTCCGAGTACAACATTTTAAATTCCACATCTCAGTTTTTATAATCTGACTTTAAAAATGTCAGATTTTGAAATATCTAAATTTGGAATGAGGAATGGTAGAATACGAATTGTAGAATATGGAAAATGGAATGCAGAATATGAAATTCGGAATTACATCATCACAGAAAAACTTTTTTAAGAAAAAATATAATAATTAAGAAAAAGTTCAATTTGAAAAAATTCAAATTTCTTGAATAATATTAAATTAGTCTTAAGTTTAATGTTTGTTGTTATACCGTAATTTTAGGAGCAAAAAATGGTATATTGTAACAAGCCGAGAAAGATTTAGATTAGATACAAAAAAAAATCAATTTTTTAAAGTTCCAAACCCATGTAATTCCTTACATTAATTATTAATTAATTTTTTTCCTGAAATATTTCAAGCAATAAGTGTTTCAAAAAGGTTTTTTTCACGCCTCAAATGAGTCTAGAAAAGATTCACCTTCTAACAGTTTTACTAACCTTAAAAATCGTATTTTCAACGCATGAGTTGGGAAAATTAATTTAGTTGATTTTACAGAAATTTTCTCTGCTAGTGCATACATAGGCATTTATGAAACTGAGTACTGTAAAATGTGTTGAATATTTCAAGATAAGTTCTAGATCCACTCTACAGTTTGTCCTGTATTATTCATCACATTGCACAGAATTAAGTTCTAAAAACAGCTACGAATGCTCTAGTCCAGAAAAATTAAATCAAATTCACTAAATTAATTTTTTCCAACGAGTGCTTTAAAAATGTGATTTTCGAGGTTAGTAAAGCAGTCAGAAAATGAACTATTTCAAGATTAATTTTTTGCGTGAAAAATATGTTGATTATCTGTTAAGTAAAACAATTAGATAAAACTCTTTACTTTATAGAATTTCTTGTTATATTTAACCTCGAGGAATGGAGATATAAAAAATTGTATTTAAAATTTAATGGCGTGAAAATAGCGTTTCATAATTTTTATATTCAGAGTTTATTTTAATTTAATTAATTTTTAATAAAACCTATTTTCTACAAAATTACTTTTCAATAAAATCGGTTTTTTCATTAAATAGATGCCTAATTGAACTCATTTTGAGTAGCCATCACTGATTACTTTTAAAGCCTTTCACTTTCCTTTAGAAGGGACGATCAAAGGAAAGAGAATCTAGCTTTTCGCTGAAAAATGAAAGAGCTTCTTGAGCTATGTATTATCCTCTCTTAGTACCTCACATCGTTAACTGGTTGTAAAGCCATTGTTTCTCCAAACTTTATCTCTGAAAGGCTGAAATAGAAGTTATTTTCAAGACATAATCTTGAGATCTGTTACTAAAGTCAATGCTCTCTACACAATGAGAATTGTCGCGTTAATAAGTTTTTCGTCTAAATAAACCAAAATCGACAAAAGTCTATTTACACCAGTTTTGAGAATTTCAACTTTGAACAATCGCATTGTACCTTGCAAGTTTTACAATGGAAACTGTCTTCCAGAAATTAAATCTCCACCCGAAACATTTCTATAATTGGAAGAATTCAGAAATTCAGGAAAGGAATTGTAGCTTGGGATTTATATTTCTCCGGGGGTAAGAGTGAGACTCTGGAAAATAAACCTTCTTCAATTTACACTCTTCCTCATCTTCTTAGTTTTTTTCGATGTTTTGCAAAACATCATTCTGAAAATTTCATTATTCTTCTAGTCACGAGATCTTCGTTTGATAAATTGCCCACTTCACTTTGCTCTCGATCTGGGACTACATTTCACGAATTTCCTTTCCGAGTCTCGAGACAATTTTAGTCTATTCATCCCCTGTTATGTTCCCACGAAAATTGCATCGCGAAGTAGACAACATGGAATCCGTTTGAGTAAAGTCGAAGTCGTAAAGAGAATAGGTGTCTAGATGTTCTACCTCCTTCTACGTAAACCTTTCAGCGTGTATTTGTTGTCTGCTTTGTACAACAGTACACCCAGTCCATCTTCCTCTTATCTTCATTCTTTGAACCAAAAAGCAAGATTCCTGTTACCCAGAAACCAGAAATCCTCTTTTGTGGTATTTGCTAAACCTTTCACGGCAAAATTCAATATTCCATGTGATTAAAGAAAAGAAAAATACAAATGGCAAATAATAAAAATGGACATTTGTATTTCACTTAAAGTGATAATTAATATTGAAAAAAATTCAAAATGATCTTTCTTCAAGTAAAAAATAGCCAATATTTATTTCACTTGAATATAAATATGTTTGAATGGCGTAGGAATCGATGAAGTATGGTAATAGTCCCCCCCCCCCCCGTCACCTCCAACACTTAACCTTTTGCGGCACACATTTTTTAAAAACAAAGAACATAATTTTCTAGGTACAAATAGTGATTTTTTGACCCAACGAACTAAAAAACATCAAAATTTGAGAATGAGAAAATTTCGACCTTTATGATTTTTTATCTCGTAAATTAAAAATGATATTTTGCTTCAAAACCAGAGTTTGGAATCGTGAATTTAATGTAAAATATAAAAAATAATTCACTATTTTTATTAGATAAGGCGTACTGAAGATATCCAAAAAAATCTTAAAAATGAAGGTGGTAATCTGGGTTATTATACTATGCTGCAAAGGGTTAAAAATGGAAGGAAAAATGTATGTTTTGACCCATATTTTTGGACCCTCTCAACCAAAAAAAAGTTCATTGCCACATATCTAAGAAAAATAACTATAGAAATTTGGTAGAATTACTTAAAATATCATTCTCTCTTACCCAAATCTGTTTAATTTTTGGGTCAACAGTAATTTTTAAAAAATTTTGCAATTTTTCCAAAATTTCTCAAAAATTATATTTGAGCCAAAATTCAAACAAATTTGGGTAGAGAGACTTTCCTAATGATATTTTAAGTAATTCTACCAAATTTCGTGACAAAATATTTAATATTTTAAGAGAAAAGTTACGGACAATTTTTGCCTATATCAATGACGTCATAATCCATCACATGCCCTTAAATATGAAATCTTAGTTAAGTGAACTAAGAATACCATTAACGGAACTATTATTTGTAATTTATTTTACTACTTTCACCAATTAACTGTTGCATTGTAGTTAATTCTACTACTTTTTACAATTGTTTTAATGATATTTTCACAACTAAGAAAAAGTAGTTCATTTTAGTAAGTTAAAATGTCTCACTTTACTACAAAAGTAGTTCAATTAATTGGTTTTCATTCTACTAAGAAAAAGTAGTTGGATTTTTCAGAAACATTATTTTCAATGTAGAAAAATCGAATAAAATACCAAAGGAAAAACAGCGTAGTCTTCAGACGAAGTCATTTAATAAAAAAAAGACGATCACAACATCCCATGTGTGAAAAACAATCCATTTTGAAAAAATTGCTATAAAGTAGAAGAAGAATTAAATTAAAGAAGAAAAATGCTACAAAATGAACACGAATTACTAAAAAGAGAAAAAAAAATACAAAATAAGGTACCAAAATAATTATTTTAACACATTTTTTAAAATTAAATTTAAATTACAATAATATTAGAATAAACCAAAAAATGATGAAAAATCACCTAAAAATGTAAAAATATATTGATTAAAAAAAAGAACTAGAAACAAAAACTAAACAGAAAATACCAATTGTTTAAACAACAAAAAAGTAATTAGAAAATAGTAGAAAGTTACTAGAAAGTAAAATAATAACTAACAGTTACTTTAAAATAACCAGAAAATAAAAGGAAATTACTGAAAAATGGAGAACAAATAACGAATTGAAATAAAATAATTTCAAAATAAAGATATAATATTAGAATGCTAAGAAATAACTGAAAAAGAAAAGAAATTAATATAAAATAATGAACAATGAGACATCGAAGAAAAAATAAATAAATAAACAATGAAGAATAATTGATAAATATGCAACTACTAGAAATTTATAAAATATCTATGAAGTAACGAAAGTAGTTAGAAATTGATAAAAATTACTAAAATTTATTTAAAAATGACTTGAAAGTGAAGAAAATAACAGGAGATAGTAAAGTGGTAATTTTAATAAAGAAAGCTAATTAGAAATAAGGTAAGTAAATAAAAGCAAAGAATAGGCATTGAAAAATAATTATAAAATAGAGGATAATTATTAAAACTAAGTAATATTTCTAAAAAATGAATATGTCAGTGGCGTAACTATTAAGGGGTAAAGTGGAACAGTGTCCCGGAGCCCTTGAGCTCAGGGGGCCCTCAGTCAACCCTAATAAACCATTTCTTTTAGAAACAAATTTATAAAATTTTAGAATTAAAAAAAATTGCAAAAAAAATTGAAATTAAAAGAAATAATTGCAAATTTGTCAAATTAATTATGAAAAAAAAATTGAAATCAATTAAAATTTGGGTAAAGTAATTTAACAAATCATAGAAATGTTTTAAAAACAAAGAAAATAATTTAAATTTGAGAAAATTACTTGAAAAACTTAAAAATAAATTTAAAAAATTAAATAACGAAAAATAATTGAAAATTGAGATAAAAAATAATTAAAATTTGAGTAAATAATTAAAAAAATTACATAATGTATTTTAAATACCTAAAGAACAGTTTAAGAAAATTTGTAAAAAATACTTCAAACTTTCAGAAGTTGATTGAAAAAAAAAGAAAATAATTAAAAATTAGAGAAAATAAATGAAACAAGATAAACATAATTTAAAATTGAAGAGAATAATAAAAAAAATTAAATAAATCATTAAAAATTGAATGAAATCTCACATAAATAGTTTAAAATTTTTTAACTTATAAAACAGATGAAGAAAATTGAAAATTGAAAGAAATAAATTTTGGAAAGTAATTGAAAAATTATTTTACAATTTGAAACTTGAAGAAATTAATTGAAATATGATACAAACAATGATAAGTTGTAAAAAATAAATCAAATTTGAGTTAAATAATTAAAAAAATTACAGAATTTTGTTTTAAATAAAAAAAAGTAATTGAAATTTGAGAAAAATAAACCTACATGAAGATCTTAGAAATCAGTTGAAAAAAATGAGAATAACTGAAAATTGGGGAAAAGAATTGAGAAAAGCTAAAAATAAATGACATTTAGGATAATTAATAAAAAAATTTGGAAATTATGAAAACAAATGAAAATAATTAAAAATTGAAGAAAACAATTGAAATTTTAGAAAAATACTTAAAAATTTTAGAAAATGAGAATAAAAATTAACAATTGAGGAAAATAATTGATAAATGATAAAATTAATTCAAAATTGAAAAAAATAATTAAAATATGATAAAAAGAATTTAAATATGAAAGATTGGAAACAGTAAAGAAAATTTGAGAGAAATAATAGAAAATCACAGAATATATGTTTAAAAAAGAAAAATAATTACAAAATTACTTAAAAATTTTATTAAAGCAAATAATTAAAATTGTGGAAAAGAATTATTGAAATTTCAGATAAATATGTGAAATTTTTGAAAATTGTATCAAAAGAATGAAAATAATTTAAAATCGGAGAAAAAAATATAAAATTACAGAATTTCATTTTAAGCGAAAGAAAATAATTGAAAAATTGTTTAAAAAATTAAAAATTTAAAACAATAATCTAAATTTAAGATAATAACTGAAAATTTATGAAATTAATTGAAAAATAATAAAAATATTAAAAGATGGTCAAAATAATTGCAAAATAATAAAAATAAATCAAAATTAAATAAAGTAACTGAAAATTAAGATATACCTGTATTTGAAGGTTCAGTAAATTAATTCAGAAATTATAAAAATGATTAAAAATTGAAAACAATAATTGCAAAATGAAAAAATAATGGTAAATAAAAAAAATTAATTCAAATTTGCGATGAATAATATAAAATTTAGGAATAAATAATTACAGTCGAACCTCGCTAACTGAGACTTGTCTAACTGAGAAACCTCTATAAGTGAGAGTAATTTTCAGGTCCCGTCATTTTCACATGTAAAAACCTGTATAAGTGAGAATCTGTAAGTGAGAATCATTTTTCTCGATTAGACCTCTATAAGTGAGCGAAGAGCCTCTCGGACCTCTATAGCTGAGAATTATTTTCTTAATAAGACCTCTATAAGTGAGAAAGGCGCTTTGCAGACCTCTATAAGTGAGAATCTTTTCTATATTATAATTTAAAACTGAAAATTTAATTAACAAAACCTTTATAAATCTATTAGTAAGAACCTGTCTTAGTGAGAAACCTCTATAAGTGAGAAAAATTTCTTGGTCCCTTGGGTTCTCACTTATCAAGGTTCGACTGTAGTTGAAATCATAACAGAAAAGAATTATTAAAAATATAAGAAATTTTTAAATCACTTCAAATTTAGTATTTTTGAAACGTAGATTAAATGAACTTTTAATCAATGCAAGTTCACATTAACTGAAATTTGAAGAAATTAAAATTTCTGTAAATTTAAAATTTGAGAACATTTTAAAAAGGTGAAATATGATTTAAATTTTTAAAAGAAAAAAACATCTAGTGTCAAATTTCAGGTGTAGACAGAATGAATGAATGAATTGTAAATTATTATTTATAATTGGGGCCCCATTTTCCTCTTTGCCCCAGGGCCCTTGCTCTCCCAGTTACGTCACTAGAATAAGTACCTAATTACAACCTAAAAAAACAATCAGAAAATGACAAAAATGTAACTAAGAAATAACAGAAATATCTAGATGTTGAAGAAAAAACAATTATAAAAATGGGAAATGGGGAGAAAAATACGAAGGAAAACACTAGCACAGTGTGCCAGGCAAAAAAATTTTTTATGGGTTTTAATTAGTGTTTTTTTCCATCTTTTTTGAAATAATTTTCAAAATTTTAGCCAATCTGCTAATTCTAATTTTAGATTCATATTCGTCAGAGAAAAATACATAAAAATACATTAGTGCAGTGTCACAGAAAAAAAACTTTTTGTTTTGGTGTTTTTAAAATTTTTTGAGATTTTGTTTTTTGAGATTCTCTCAAAAAATTCAGCCAATCTACCAATTCTGACTTCGGATTCGGATTCAGCGGAAAAAATAAGTTAGAATACACTAGTGTAGTGTCTCGGACAAAAAAAGTTTTTTTTGTGTGTGCCTGTGTTATTAGAGAGTAAAATAATATTTATGTAAATGTTGATCAGTAATCATTAGATAGTGCATTAAAGTTATTATAAACAGAATTAATGATTTCCGCCCTTGACATAATTTTTTAATAACATTTGTCTTAGTTACTTTTTAAATATTTACATCTAGGTACTTATAATTGAAATTATAAATGAAAAAGAGGATAATTTACTGCACTTATTCTAAATTCATAGCATAAATAAACCTAGTTATTTACAACGGGGTCTGACTAGCATTGACTTGTTCTACTGTCTTGAAACTGTGACAGTTTGTTCTTGAATAATGAATAAAATGTACCTTTTTACAAGTGGATATTACAAAATAATAACTATTTCAAACAGAATTTTTATAACGTAAATTTGTTGAACATTTTACAGATTGCATTCTATAGAATCGAATTAAACATTATTTGGCATGCTTTAGAATCAAACCTCCCGAATGTCTGTAGCGAACTCTGAATAATTAGCTTCGTATTGACCTTTGCTGAGTAAGGGTCGAACTCTGAAAAGCTTTCACCTGGGTTATGCATTACAATGCACGTAACGAATGCACAACCCTTCCCTATTAACAACATGCAATCCAGTGCAAAATAAAAATTTCACACCATCCATCAATGTCAATAAAATAAATCGCAGCACATAAACTCTTCGAAAATCTCTGAATAGTTGCTTTTCAAAGATGGGCTTTATTCTAAATCCTCATCTTTATTTATTGCTCTTTAGGAATCATTTATAAAGAACGTTTCACCATTTTTCGGGGTTTTTTACCCTTCCCCCCTATGTTTCACTTGGTCGCAAATGACACCCCCCCCCCCCCTTATATGGAACGTTAAAAAATTATTTAAACCCTCCATCAAAAATCAAAATTTTTTTTCTTTAATTAGTGGTAACTTATAATAATATTCAAATGATTTTTTAAAATATGTATTATATAATATTAATTTTCAGAAATGTTTCTATGGCTGACTTTCCAAGCTAAAGTCTCAAAGATGAGAAAGAATATTAGAATAAGAATATAAAAATACTAGCGTCCTAATTTTAACTACCCCCCCCCCCCTTTGTTACAAATGGTTGCATTTTTCGACCGCTCTCCTCCTAACAGTGGAACGGTTTTTATAGATGACCCCTTATATTCTAGAATCTTATTATTTTTTAAATTTATTAAATCATATTATATTATTTTTTATTATATAATTTTATATTTATTTAATATTGCACTTGTCAAGTCATAATAGAATCAAATTTTTCATTTTAAAAAATTTGGATAAAAATGAATTAATAATAAGTTTTTTGAGAATATATTCGCCTTTTGATTTATATTTTTTGACATGAAAGTTAATATTGAGGTAGTCTATTAATGTACGATTGTGGAGGCACCCTAATAGTTGACCATTGTAACAAGAAAGTCTTATTTTAAGACAGAAAAGCTGTCTTATTTTAAGACGTATCATTTTTAAAAAACTTTTGCTAATTTTACAGATTTTTCTTCTTCTTTAAAATGTGAAATAAAAAATTAAAAAACTTTAAATTTGCATAAAATTGTGAAGTACTAATCAATTGAAAATAGCTAGGAAATGTTAAATTATTGCAAATCCAGGTTCATTAAGATAGTTATTGTAAAAACACACTAATGATCAACTATTATGGATGCTCACAAATGGTCACCTATTATTGACCCACACAGCACCAGAAATTCCCTGAATTTCCCCTGAATATTGGTCCACATTTCCCGAATATTCGAACCTAATATTCAGGGAAGTTTCGTGGAAACATCAAAATGTCCGCCATAAAGAATATTGGACGCTAAATTTCCCTGAAAATGTATTTCTAATTTTCAGGGAATTTCCGCATCTAATATTCCTAGAATATTCAGGGAAAGTTAAAAAAAATTTCCAAAATTTTTTTGATCTGGTAATTGATAAAAATTGTATGTCATATTTGGCACCCGTAGGATTCTAGAACATTAAAAAATACTGCGCAGCCGTAAGTGTCACAGAAACCAAGTTCGACCATTGCGCATCATGTACAGAAGATTTACGAATACTGTGAATATTGAAGGGATATTAGATGCGGAAATTCCCTGAAAATTAGAAATACATTTTCAGGGAAATTTAGCGTCCAATATTCTTTATGGCGGACATTTTGATGCTTCCACGAAACTTCCCTGAATATTAGGTTCGAATATTCGGGAAATGTGGGCCAATATTCAGGGGAAATTCAGGGAATTTCTGGTGCTGTGTGGGGAATTACTCAATTACTGAACTACTCAATTACTCAACTACTGTAAAGTCACCCTTATATTCAACAATTGTACAGACACTCTAATAGTGAAATATTGTAGACACTTTAACGATTGACTAATGTGAAGGCTTCTTTACGCTGTTGAATTCTTGCAAAAGTGTCGATAGAAATAATTCAGCATTTATTAAGGGCATGTGATGGATTATGACGTCACTGGTATAGGCAAAATTTGTCCGTAACTTTTCTCTTTAAATATTAAATATTTTGTCATGAAACTTGGTAGAATTACTTAAAATGACATTAGGAAGGTCTCTCAGACCCGAGTTTGTTTAAATTTTTGCTCAAAATTTATTTTTAAAAAATTTTGCAATTTTTCGAAAATTTCCCAAAATTAATTTTGGGCCAAAATTTAAACGAACTCGGGTCTGAGAGACCTTCCTAATGACATTTTAAGTAATTCTACCAAGTTTCATGACAAAATATTTAATATTTAAAGAGAAAAGTTACGGACAAATTTTGCCTATACCAGTTACGTCATAATCCATCACATGCCCTTAACTAGCAATTTAATAAAACTATGCTTGTATAAGAATTCATGATAAGATTAATATTGATCCCTTTTAACAATAAATATTGTGGTGTTATTAATTTTTCTTCTTTAAAGCCTAAAACCCATACAACAACACCACAATATTTAAAATTATGTTTATTTGACGTTTTTTTTTGTTGTAGATTTTTTCAATGCAATAAAATCCAACATTTGAGACATTTCTAAACAAATTTTTAATTGTTCAAACAATTACACTTTCATAATCTTGCTGTTATTTATTAAATGAAAATAGCACCACTTAAATTGGAGAACAACACTGAATTATGATATTAACGAATGCAATACAATTATAACGTTAGAGTAGCTTCTTACGATTATTTTGAATAGCGAAATAGAAACTGGGGTGGACTTTATTTCAGAATAATTACAATAATTTAAATCGGAGCTCTTACCGTCTTGAAGAAATGAGAGAAAGTAACGAGCAAGAATAAGAAGCAAAGGTCTCGTAATAATTAAATTCGACGAAGCAGCATAATGACGAAAGAAAAGGAGTAAGGTAGAAGTTTAAATTTTATAATCGATTGGGTAGAAAAGGAAGATCGAGCGTAGAAGTGAGTTTACAGAAAAAAGAGAACAAGAGAGAGTCTGCTGAGGGTTGAAGGAGGAAGGGTTAATGATTCTAGAACCCGAGAGTTTATATGTTAGGTAGCTTTTATCGTTGGTATTTTTTGCGTAGGCAACTTTACCTCACCACAGTTATTTTCTTTCTTCTGCTCTCACACCTTCGGTTCACGTATAATGGAATGATCAATATAGTTGCTTGATTATTGGATAATGATTCGGCGAATTCCACCTGGCACATGTCATTATTAAAATTTATTCTCGTCTTTTATTATATATCTTTAGATTAATTTTTTCTTTTTCTCTCTATATAAACATTAACTAAAATATTTGAAATCATATGTATTTTATCTCATAATTAAATTATAATAATTGTTTGTAAACAAAGATTAAAATCTAATTCTCTGTTCGCATAAAATCATTTTACTTCACCTGCTACGTAAAATGAATCACAATTTTAAATGTCACTATTGCTTTTACTTGCAATCGCGAATTTCAATATGAATGGATAATCCATGTACGATGATGGAAATTGAAGTGAAGTTATTGGGAATCGATAAGAAAAACTAAGGATAAATGGTAATTGCGCGAATTTGGAGGCACAAAATCCTGACACGGATTTAAGTTGCTTTTATACTTCGATCTTTCACATGTCACATTAACATTTTCTCTAAGTGAACACTCTCAGACTGTTCCACGCGCCAAACAGACAAGATTAAATTTTCAATACCCATTTCGCACTGAAATTTGACTGGATTTTAGGTTTATTTAATTCACCTTCTTAAATATGTCTTATGAAAAAGTAAAATTACGATAATAAATGTAAAATTTATTAAAATATTAATGAGGTAAATTCACCAGTTTTATATATTTACCCGTACTTTTTAGTTGTTCTTATCTTTTTTGCACAGTTAGAATTAAATCAAATAAAACCAAAGTAGCTAAATGCGGTTAAACAATTATTTTCTAAATTCATTTTTAAATTAATTATCCATAAAAAGCGACAAGCTGTTTTTAACAATAAACGAGAAGGATCAATAACTAAACCAGAATTTCAAGATGAAACATTTTATCCAAATCCACTTAGATAAATAAAATCATTTTTGTTTATTTTTCATTTAATAATTACCTTTTCATTAATGAACATTTTTTTTATGTATGAAAGATTTTAAATTAATTCACTTTTTTGAGTGCAACTATTATTTATCATACAGTAAATATAAAAGATATGTACATAAATTGAAATATATATTTTAATTCATATCAGAAACTATCCGTTACAAATGATTTCCTTTTATTTAATAAGATTTCTCGAGTCATCTAAGGTAAATAAACCTTTTGCGAGTAACAAGTTCGATAACAAGCGAATTGGTTAAAAAGAAAAAGAATCTATTCCATACAAGTATAAAGTTTAATGAATGATCCAGAAGAGTTTTGAAGATTCCGAGACCGACGGAAAAGTTCAAGGCTTGAAGCCAAAATGAGAGACTCGAAGATTTCCAGGATCGGAACTAGCCAACTTCCTCTATTCGAATCCGACAAGTTATAACTTAAGTTTCGTTCTTTTTGCAACCTTTGAAGTTTACTCGCTTAAAAGAACGTAAACGTCTTTTCTATTTACAAATAAAAAAAGTCCTTAGGGTCTTTTTAAACTTTTTGAATTTCGTCCCTTGGAAATATAGACAAAATTTTATTTAAATTTATTTACAAATTTAATGTGCATTCTGCAAGAAAACGTATCTTGAAACTAGCAAAAAATTACTTTTAAGATACTTTTCGAAAGTATATAAAATTCAAAAACTTTGTTACATTAAAGATTTTATTAATATTTTAACTAAAACCGTTTTGGTTCTTTTAAGTCAAACCATGCCTTTCATTTGAAAGAAACTAAATTCTTTTCTCAGAGAGGTGTATTTTGAAAATAATTGCAAAAATAAAATAAAAATGCAATTTTAAGAAAGTGTTGCTGTTCTCAAGAATAAGAAAAAGCTAAACACTTGCTGAATAGTAAAGAAGGAAAAACCTGAGAAGGCCATTAACTTGGCACAATAAACTTACTTAAAGTTTTAATCTTCCTGTCAGTTAAAATTGTTCCCAAGTTCGACATCACCTTCAATTGACTGCGTTTTCTCTTTTTGTTTTTATAATAACGTCTTTGTCCTTAAGTATTTTTTCTCATTCTTACGTTTCTGATTTTTCGCATTTTTTTTTCTTTTTCACCAAGCTGCTACTACAAAGTCTCATTTTCCCCAAACCATGGATTATTTCATTTAGGACTCCGCGTTTAATACAATTTTAGCAAGTCGACGTCTGCGAAGAATGGCTCCAGTTTTACCTTATGAGTTTTAAAGAGATATTTCATTTCCGATTTTGCATTCTCTTGACCTTCCTGCTTGAAAATTAAGCTTAACAATATAATTACAAAAGGGGCTTTTCAAATTTATATTCTTTAGAAACAAAAAATTGTTTGGTAACGGAAATATGTTAATTTGAAAAATAAATTAACACCAGAAGCGTAACATTTACTAAAACCATCAGGGCCGAATCAAGGCTGTCACGAACCTGAAGCACAAAAATATTTCCGGGCCCCCCTAAAAAAACAAAAGTTTCTGCATTTTTATCTTATCAGAGTGTCTAGCGAATAATCATTTAAACAATGGAGAAAATGTTGAAAGAATCTTAACAAAATGTAAAAAAATGAAATTTTACATAAATTACAAAAATTACAAAATTTTATTAAAACTAGTATTATAAATGAACAGATAAGAAAGTTAAGGATAATTTACATTGAAATGGGAAAATTAAAGCAAAAAGATGTAAAAAATGTACTTATTGAAAAACCTGCAAAAATAAATTCTTTAAAAATAAAAAAATTTTAAAAATCAATGAATCAATTTAAGGAAGGTTGATTAAATTGCTTTTTTAAAATCAAAATACTACGCAATAAACAGTAAAAGTTTTTAAAACAAAAAATTGAAATTACAAAAGAGAGGAAAAAATGATTTTCAAAAAGTTAAAATATTTGTGGACATGTTTTTTTAAATTAAGAAAATAAATAAGATAATCAATAAAAATACAGAAAAATATTACTAAAGATATAAAATTACTTTAAAAACTTGTTTTGAAAATCAAGTAAAAAGCAATAATTTTTTTTAAATGAAGAATTAAGTAAAAACCATTAAACAATTTTAAGAAAAAAACCAATATTTCTAAGAAACAGAGAAATTTTGATCAAATAAGAAAATTTATTAGAAGATCAAATTTACGAAAAGTTAAATAAAAGAAGAAAAGTCTTTAGAAATTATAAAAATTAATAAGTTATGACAAACGACAAAAAACCAAACAAATATTTTAAAAATTATAAAATTGAAAAAAATTATATTTTACAACTTCCATATTATAATGATAAATCAAATTAATCACTGGAAAGTAAATAAATTTTTCTAAATATTGTTAAAACAAAACTGTATAAAATTAACTGAAGTAATTTTTGTAAACAGAATAAAATTTTAAAAAATTTTTAAAATAAAAAGGTATTATTAAACGCATAAAAAAAGGAAATTTTTTAAAAAGAAATGCAAGTTACCTAAGTAATTTTCTAAAAATACAGAAAAGCAATATAAAACATAACCTACCAAAAAAAATATTTGAAAAAGAAAAAATTGCAAGAAAGAATAATGAAATATTTCAAGAAAGTGATGTAAATTAGTGTGCAAATAAGTCAACAATTTTTTCTATAATTTTAACCGTTTTCAATTTACAACTATTCTCCTTAAATTTTATAATTATTCTTTAACTTTTTTAATTATTTTTTTCTGTTGTAGATTATTCCTGATAGTTTTCGAATTTCTTTTTCAATTGTCAATTATTTTTCCTATTTCTCAATTATTATCTTTAATATTAAATTATTCTCGTCATTTTGTAATTTTCTTTAAATTATGAATTATTTTCTAAAGTCAATTCTATTTTACAAATTTTCAATTAAGTTTATTCAATATTCCAAAAAACTTGACTTTTTTCAATTATAAACCATTATTTGAAATTACAATTTATTTCTTCAATTTTTGATTATTTTCTTCAAATTTCAATCACATTTTTCAATTTTTATTCATTTTTTCGAATATCAATATGTTTTTTTAATTTTAAGTACAATTGTTCAATTATTCTTTTCAGTTCTTAATTATGTTTTAAAAATTCCATTTCTATTTTTCAATTTAAAATTTCTTTCATAATTTCAATTATTTTCTTCCATTTAATTTTTTGCAATCCAGTTGTTTAATTAGCAATTATTTCCAACATTTATTCCTATAATTTCCTTAATTTTTCAATTTTTAATTATTTTTTAAATTAAATATTTATAGTTTGATTTTTTAAATTATTTTTTCCAGTTGTGTATTAATCTAGCCATTTTTTGAATTTTGTTTTCAATTGTCAATTATTTTCGTCATTTTTCAGAAATTATCTTCAATTTTGCTATTATTCTTGTTATTTTTCAATTATTTTTTTTTTCATTTATTAATTATTTTCTTTAATTTCTAGTTATTTCTTACAATATTTAAAAATTATATTTATTCTCTTAAAATTTTAGAATTATTTTTCAACGTTTTTAGTTCAGTTGTGCATTATTCCAGTCATTTCTTGATTTTTTTTCAATTGTCAATTATTTTCTTTAATATTTTAAAATCCTCGCTTTTCACCAATTATTTCTCTCCGTTATCAATAAGATTCGTTAATTTCAAATTTTTATTTTCTTCAATTCTCAAATTTTTTCTTCAAATTTCAATTCCATTTTTCAGTTTTAAATTGTTTTCTTCTATATTCAATAACTTTCGGCTTTTTCAAATATTTTTTTTTAATTTTTAATTATATTCTTTAAATTTAAATACTCAATTTTTAATTACTTTATTTAATTTTAATTATTTTTGTCGATTTTCAATCCATTTGTTCAATGCGCAATTATTTCCAACAATTATTCCTATAATTTTCTCCATTTTTCAGTTTTTAAATATTTTCTTTAAATTCGAAGTTTTTGCTATATTTCATCAATCTTTTTCAGTAGTCTATTAATCTAGTCATTTTGAAGATATTTTCTTCAATTTTTTAATTATTCTCATTTTCGAAATTTTTTTTTTTAATTATTAACTATTTTACACAATTTGAAATTATTTCCTACAATTTTTTCAATTTGCAATTAGTCTCTTAAAGTTTTATAATAATTCTTTGAGTTTTTCAATTATTTTTGTTGTTGTGTATTAATCTAGCCATTTTTCGAATTTTGTTTTCAATTGGGAATTATTTTCACTTTTTGTAATTTTTCTCCATTATTATCAATTTTTTTTAATTTTAGTTTAATTTTTAAATTATGAATTTATTTCTTCAAGTTTTTATTATTTTCTTCAAATTTTTATTATTTTCTAAAGTTTTCAATCATTTTTTTCAATTTCAATATTTTTTTTTTATTTTCAATCCAGTTGTTCAATTTGCAATTGGTTTCATCAATTATTCCTATAATTTTTTTAATTTTTCAATTTTTTAGTTTAAATTGAATGTATATTGTTTAATTTTTTAGATTATTTTTAACAATTGTGTATTTATCTAGCCATTTTTCGAATTTTGTTTTTAATTGTCAATTATTTTCGTCATTTTTAATATATATTCTTTTCTATTTTGTAATTAATCTCGTAATTTTCATTATTTGCATTTCCAAAAATTTATAGTTTTATATGACGAATAGCAATGTAAAGTTTCTCATTAATGTTGCTGTTAATTGATATTTTACTACACTGAGAGAAATAGATGGTAAGAACTTTACTATATCTTTGATGGTAGAGAGGTTATGTTACACTCTACCATCAGAGATACTACACCGTACCATCTAGATGCTACATCGTACCATCCAGATGCTATCAGATGCTAACCCGTACCATACAGATGCTATCTCGTACCATCTAGATTCTTGTCCGTATATTTAAGATCAGATATGGTATCTGGTACCATCTAGATGGTATCCCGTAGTATCTATTTCTCTCAGTGTATATACATTATACATGTAATAATTTCAACTTTGATTTATTGAAACTTATAAGTTTGAAAAAATTAATGTTTGTGTTAATAGACGTTTGAGATTTTATTTATTTAAATTTAGAAATCATATACGGGCGACAATAGATGCCCATTATACAAAAAAAAGAGTGAAAATCCGCTTCGAATAGCTATGGGACCATACTTAAATTACGTAACACTTTTTTCAGGAATTTTTAGACCCCCCCTCCCCCCTGTAACAGTTTTTATAATGTAAACATCTGACAGTTTAAACAGGTGTAACAACTTTTCTGAACCCCCCCCCCCCTCCTCTAGAGCGTTACGTAATTTAAGTATGGCCCCTATACAATATAAACAAAATCACTCATGCATGATCATTCATTCTAGTTTTAATTGAACAAAAAACGCCTCAAATTTGAAATAAAGATGCTCAATTTACAATCAAAAAATTCAATTTTATCAGTTACCAGATTAGCTTTATGATTAGATTTATGTAAATAATTAAGTTTAATATAGTTTTCGACTTTCTTTCTATCAGAAATTTTTTAGATTAAATTCTGATAATTTTTAATTCAATTTTTCATATTATTATGCATATTATTATCTTTTATATACTCTCTAAAACTGAATCAGTGAAATTTTCACTGATTTGAAATCAGTGAACAACTTCTCTTTGCTGAATCAGTGAAAATGACTGATCTTCAGTGAATTTCACTGATTCAGCAACGAGAAGTTGTTCACTGATTTCAAATCAGTGAAAATTTCACTGATTCAGTTTTAGAGAGTAGTATTATTTGTTTGTTCAACTTAAAAAGTTTTGTTGGATTTACTAAATTTCTTTGTTGAAGTCATCAATTTTCCGACATAAATTTTCATAAGGGTATATACGCCGTGTTTTAGAAAATTTGTTAGGAATTTATAATCTATTAATTAGAGCTATCATTAACCATTCTCAAATAATGCTCTTTAAGGAAATTATCAGGCATCATTATAGGAAGAACTGCCTCTCTCTTGTTAATGATATTTACGTAACCCTAGCAAATATTTCGGAATAATTAATGTCGGATCCTCGTTTCGTAAAGCTTAGTTGCTCGTCGTTATCTTTAGGGCGCCATAAAGAACTCCTGAATTTTTAATTAACAAACGGAAGAGGTAAATTTCAGTTTAAAATTGTAGAACGCCTTTACTACATTAGCCTTAAAACTCTTAGAATGTTCAGTTTCACATAATATTTTTAATTATTCACTTTCTAATTATTCCACCATTTACTAATTATACGCATTATTTGAATATTTAATTGATCTAATTATAATAAGTTTGAAATTACTTTTACACTTTATTGCACAACATCATTTGTGAATTGTTTTAAATATTCTTCTAGATGAAATAATTATGATAAAAATCTAAAACAGTAATTATTCCTATGGTATTAAGTCGCACTATTTTTCACGATTCATTTTTTTTTTTGTACCAGTTATCGCTATTTTCTCGCAATCCCTCAGGTATTATTATTGCATTGCATATTCATAATTTACCCCGAGGTCTTTTATCGTTGGAAAAATGAGACCTTTTTATTTCCAACTTTTAGAAACTTTTTTTTGCATGATGGACGGTACGATTCGTCTTTCTATAAGCTTCAACAGGCACTGGGAATAAAAAGTCTAGAGAACGTGAGTTGGACTTAATGATAAAAAAATATCAGAAAAATGTTATTTTACGCAAAAAAAAGAAGGAAATAAAAGACGTACACTTCAAAGGCAGAGAAAGTGTAAAAATGCAAATATAGCAGCAAGAAAAAGTAATTTCTGGAGATAAATTAATATTGCTTGTATAAATGAATGAATTTATTATAATTTCATTAAGTTCTTGTCTAGCGAAAATGGCTTGTTTTCAATAATGATTATTATTATTTCGAGTAACAAACAAATGACACGAACGAAAATCCTCAGTGTAACTCGGCTGTCACGATCAGATGTATCACGAGAATCAATTTACTCTAGGTACTGTGTGTAGCATTATTGCTATTTACCAAGTGTCAATATACACGCTCATCTCAATTTATTTCCAAGTTGCGCGTCTGTGTTAAATGTGCGAACTACGAATTTAATTTTCTCCAGTGTGACAGTGATTTTAATTTGCTATATATATTTACATATAAATTTTCAAAATTCGTTCTCATATTGTCACTTTAATTTATTATCAATCATTAATTCAATTTAAAATTGCCACTCTATGAGTGGCAACATCTATTATCGATTACTTCACACTTTTACTTTTAGGAGAAGATCCAAATTCGTCTGAAATCATGTAACGTAATTTATGCATAAACTATATTTATTAATCTAAACATTTTTAATTATTTAATGTTTATAAATAACTCGATATACTTCCAGGAATATTTCTAAAATATTTCCTTACAATTTACAATATTTAGAATTTCTTAAAATGATTAATATTTTGTAAAAAAAAACTTTGTTGAATTACCCAAAATATCATTCTGAAAATCAATCAAATTTAACTCTTAGTGTCACGTTTATTTCAGAAGGATTTTATTTTTTTTAACATATACTATATATGCAGTTTTCGGGGTCGATGATAACGAATTTGATGATAGTTACTTGAAATTCAAAATGGCGGGTTTAATACAGCGGACGCCAAATCAAAAATCGATCGGATTGTCTTGAAACTTGTAACTTAGAGGTTTTTGGGGTCGTTGACAACGATTTTGATACTCTTTTTGAAATCCAAAATGATGGATCCAATATGGCGGACGCAAAATAAAAAATTGCAATGTAACGCAAAGAGCAAGCAAGTTAAAACCAAAATTTTATCCTATTTTTTGAGGTTTCAAATTTTGACTTAGAGTTGGAAATTATTGACTTCACAAGCCATATTGAATCCGTCAATTTAAATTTTTATTAACTTTTCATTAATTAGATTTGTTTTACAAGTTTAATGAGTAAATTACATTTAAAAAATGTTTAATTGTATGCTAAAATTTTTGTTGTCTAATGCACACAATTTCTTTAGTTTGACATATCAATTTTACTTCGTCTGAATCACACGAGATTTAAAAAAGCAAAATCTAGAGTCGCGATCAGTGGCTAGATAAAGTGTAATTTTCCGGGTATCGATTCCATTATGTCATCGCCTTTCTGAGCAGAATGTGATCATTCACTGGTCTAATTAACGGGAGTCTGTCACGTGCCCGGTGATGCGCATTGTTATCCGGAAAAGGGGCGACAGTTAACCTCGCGAGGTTTGAAGGGTCTCTAAGGGTCCATATGAGAGAAGAGGGTACTAGAATTATTACAGTGCAGCGCCCTTCGCTCCTCTTATATATATATATGTATCCATAATGTTCAACTGTGTATGTGAATAGAACAGTCCTTAACGAGCACATACGTATTATTAAATACATATGTATTTACAGGAATGCATGCATGTGTATGTGTATGTTTATATGTATGTAAATATGATCATATGTTTAAATGTGTGTCTACAAGTTATGTTGAAAGTATATACCTACACAATTATGGTTTTGGCTTCTAATATAGACTCGAATGAAAACAATACTAAAAAGCCTTTTTTTGCACGCTTCCGTCCTCTCAATCGTTTCCTGTTTCATTTTCTTCCTTTCGGTTCTTTATACATTCTAAAGGAATAAATACTCATACGACATAAAAGGTCTTCTCACCATTGTGTTACTTATAAAGAACTTTTATGTCGTAGGAATTCCTGTATAAAAAGATGCCGTTTAAATTCATTGGTTCATTCATCTCGCTTCCACCCTTGAGAAATTGATTTAATCAAAAAACTGAAAAGACTAAGGAAACTGATAAAGTCTCGAAATTGTGATGAATTAAATATCGAGAAATTTTTAATTTAAACTTTATTTAATCTTATTTATATTAGTATAGAACTTTAGTATTAACAATAGTTACAAATATCTTTTAATAGACAAAAACTTGTAAAAATTTCTGCTGATTTATTTGAATGCAATTTTTTGCAAAGTACTATTTTCATAAAAATCGAAACCACCTCTTTAGGCGCAATTTAGGACACTTGTGATTATGTCTTCCTCTTGGGAAATGCGAGCAGGACACGGCCGATTATACTTGCAAACTACATTAATTTGGAAGTGAAATTTTACTAGTCCAACGTCATTTTATCTTGAAAGGAGAAATTTAATAAACTTCAATGAAAAAATCTTCATAAAAAAAGCAGAATAAAAATTAGTGCTTTAGTAATTTGTGCCTAAAATGAAAATTTAACTGCTCCTTTTAAATACAATGATTAATTTTTAAAATTTGTTCGCTTACATTTTAAATATTATTTCCCACATTGAGAAAAATCAAGTTTGAGAAAATAATGATAATAATACATTTAAAAACAACTTCCTAAAAATCAAGGACAGTAGCTAAATTATTTGGGTTTTGAAGTTTTTTCAAAACATTTAGTACAAGTCAACGGATTCCACTCAAAAGATTGAAATCAATCCATCAAATTTATTTTCATATTATCGATTATACACTTTCTTCAATAATTTTTTGAGACACCTAATTGAAATTTATTTATTTTCCGCCATGAAATATGATGTTATCGTTTGAGATTTTGATATATTGATATTTTTCGATATGTTATTACTTTGTGACTGTTAAGCTATTAAATTGAAGTTTTTGGAAATGTTAGTTTTTGATAAAAACAGTAAAATGATTAGATTAATAGACAACTAAAAGACATAATTGAAAAAAACATTACAAGAAATATTAAATTAAGATATTAAGAAAATAAAAAAATTAAGAAGATTATAGGAATACTTGTTGGAAATAATTACAAATTGAACAACTGGATTGAAAATCGATAAAAATTGAAAATTGAAAAATGGAATTAAAATTTAAAATATATAATTAAACATTGAAAAAAAGTAATTAAAAAAGCTGAAAATTGTAGAATATAGAAGAAAATAATTGAAAACTGAAAAATTAAATTTTGAAAAAAATAATAAAAATAAAATTAGGAAATAAATTGAAAATTTAAGAATTAAATTCAAATTTGAAAAAAATAATTGATAATAATTAAAGAAAGGTAAGAATTACTGAATATTAAATAAAATAATTAAAAATTGAAGACTGGAATTTCAAATTAAAAATAATAATCAAAAAAAGAAAATAATTAAGAATTGAAGAAACAAATTAAAGATTAAGGAATTAAATTAAAATTTTAAGAAAGTAATTGACAATTGAAAAAAATTAGAACACTGTCGAGAATAATTGTCAACAGAACAAAATGTTAAAGAATAATTATAAACATTAAGAATAATTGTAAATTGAAAAATTTGTAGAAAATAATTGAGAATTGCGGAAAAAATTAATAACTGAAAAAAATAATAATAGACAATTGAAACTAAAATTCGAAAAATGGTTAGATTAATAGACAGCAAAACAAAAAAATGAAAAAAAAAGAATTAATTATAAAATTTTAAGAGAATAATTGAGAAAACTGTAGGAAATAAATATAAATTGTGGAACATAATTAGTAATTGAAAGAAATAATTGAAAAATGACGAGAATTATAATTGGAGAAAATATTAAAAATTGAAGAAATAAATTTAATATTAAAGAATTAAATTAAACTTGTAAGAAAATAATTGATAATTAAAACAAAAGTTACTAAATTACTGAATTAATTAAATATTAAGAAATACACTTGAAAATTAAAAAAAAAGTAAAAAAATATTCGAAAGCTGTCGAGAATAATCGACAACAGAACAAAATAATTTTAAACAATTGAAAGGATAATAATTAGGTACAAAATTGAATAACAATATGAAGTTGTCAATTAAAAACTGAAGAAAATTATAGTGAAAATTTGAGGAAATAAATGAAAATTTATGAAATCCATTTTGAAAATTGAAGAAGATAATTAAAGAATTATATTAAAAGTTCAAAAAAATAATTGACAATTGAAAAAAGATGAGGATTATTGAACATTGAATGAAATAATTGAAAATTAAAGAAAATAATTGAGAATTGAAGAAAATAATTAAATATGGAAGAAATAAATTGAAAATTTAAGAATTAAATTGAAATATAAGTAAAATAATTGAGATTTGAAAGAAAAATTACAAAATTATGAAAATGGTATGTTATGGTAATGTTAATTCTATTTACTTAAATAGCAGGAACATAGAAAAGATTAGGCACGGAAAAAAATTAATATCCAAATTTGATATTTAATATGAGATTCAAGCATAAATTATCTCTAAAAACAAAAGTAAGATGTAATAAAATCTTTAAAATTAAAATATGGATTTATATCAGATTAAAATATTAGTATTGTAAAGTATACATATTCTTATGCCTAAAAACAATATTAGAAATCTGTAATTCTGTGAAATGTGGAAAATACACAATAAAAAAAGCAAATGACTGATCCAGCCAATGCATCGCAGCAACATTCACAATTATTATGCTTTTTATCTATTTTTTCAATTCTTTGGTAAAAAATTTTAATTTTATTATTAGAATAAGAAATAAAGTAATTTAATGTTACACATTGTATAATTCCTCATTTTATGCATAGTCCATTACGAATAGAATTTAAGTTATTATTGAAATTTAGAGCAAACGGATTACTTAGAATGTATGTGTTTAAAAATTTTAAAAAAATAGTAAAACGTTTTGTTCAAAAGAAATGGACGAAACAATAATTTTTTTAGAGCAAATGTATTAATAAAAAAATCGATCTAAATTTAGTAAAATCTTCATTATATCCCAAAAATTAAGTATTTTTAAACTTTTCCGAATAATAAAATATGTTTTAGCATAACCTTTTTTATATATTTCTAGGTTGATAAATGAACATATCTCTAAATTAGAGAATTCATAAAATGTCATTTTCTGATATAAAGTTTTGCAAAATAAAGCATATTTTATTATAAAAAGTTTGATTAGAATGCTTAATTTAGATACATTTTTAATTCTCTGCAATTAAGAATTCAACTCATTTAAAATTTTGTGATTAATTTTTTTCCGTGGGTAACTGTTTATTTGATTCTATTCTTTTTTATGGCTTTTTTATAAGTAAATCGGATTTTTGGATATTGTATCAATCATCAATAAAACTAAATTCAAACATTAAATCTGAATTTTATGAACATACACTACCGTCGGAAATTGTTGGTCCGATCGATTGGAGCTGATCAAAAAAATACAGCTCAAATAAGACCACGATATCTTGGTTAAAAATTAAGATAGAAACTTGACATTTAAAAATTTGGAAAGCTTATTAAATTCTGCCTTAGAATACCTATTAGTTAAAATTTTTTAAAATTCCAAAGTGATTATATTAGTTGATGTGTTAGAAAAAAAAATTCTCGATTTTTCAATTATCGTTCCATATGTTCAGTTCGTTGCCTGATGTAGAAAAATTGAATAAAAAAATTAAATTTTATATTGTTCTCTTCGTTGAATTGCCAGCTTTAATTTGAGCTAAGGGAACTTGAAAAATATTGAATGGTTCACGAGATATGACTAAATATGTCCGAGCATGTTTTTCTCGAAAATCAATCAAAAACGTGGTTTTTGCCTAAAAATGAAGGTTTTTGAGAAAAACATGCTCGGACATATTTAGTCATATCTCGTGAACCATTCAATATTTTTCAAGTTCCCTTAGCTCAAATTAAAGCTAGCAATTCAACGAAGAGAACAATATAAAATTTAATTTTTTTATTCAATTTTTCTACATCAGGCAACGAACTGAACATATGGAACGATAATTGAAAAATTTGAGAATTTTTTTTTCTAACACATCAACTAATATAATCACTTTGGAATTTTAAAATATTTTAACTAATAGTTATTCTAACGCAGAATTTAATAATCTTTTCAAATTTTTAAACGTTAAGTTTCTATCTTAATTTTTAACCAAGATATCGTGGTCTTATTTGAGCTGTATTTTTTTGATCCGCTCCAATCGATCGGACCAACAATTTCCGACGGTAGTGTACTTCGAAATATTTACATAAAATTATATATTTTTGATCCCAAGAAAAGTGAAAAAAGATGTAAAAAGGTGACAAGTCATCAAAAAAGGTGAAAAAGGTGACAAATCATCAAATAAGGTGAAAAAGGTGACAAAATTGAAAAAAGGTAAAAAAAGGGGAAAAGGTGACTGTCTGTGATGCCTGGTGTCATCATCTTCAGAAACTTTATTATTGGTGTCAATTTACATTAATTCACAATCATAATTAAACAATATAAAACATACAGATGGGCAAAACTCCGTCAAAAGAAAAACGATCTGCAAGTGGTCTTTCGATTTCTTTGAAACTGTCAGAAATAATAGTCTTAGGTATGATTGTCAAAACCCAAAAATGATTTTCGAAAATTTACAAAATGGCGCCCGCTACGTCATGTTGAATATCAGAGCAGTGTTTTTTTCAAAACTCATTATTTCCTAATCCACAAAATGAATTTTAATGAAAATTTCAGGCAAAATAGATAAATTAACGTAGTTTAAAAAAATATTACAATAAAAAAAAAAATACAAAATTTTGACCCAAAAAAAGTTTTTTAAATTTTTTGAACTACTTTTTAGTTAATTTGGCCAGTTTTTTGGATTTTCTAATGTACATATTCTGATTCCTTATAATTTCACCTTTAGTTTAAAAAAAAAAATTTTGGAGACTTGAATAGTTTTTGAGATATTGACATTTTAGTGGGAGCGCACACCGCGTTTTCATCTCCACACGTCAAGCTCACAGTGGGACCAAATTGGAATTTACTGTTCAAAACCGTCTAGAGCCTTCATTTTTAAACCGATTTTACTTTTTTTTGCCTTAAGTGAAAGATTATAAAATTTAGAAGAGATTTGTAAAGCCTGATTTTAACTTTTTTTTTGTTTATATTAATTTTTTAATTGTAAAGTTTTACAAAAGTAGCAATTTTTAAGAAAATGTTATCTCCAGTTGCTATAATTGAATGATACGTGCTATAGCTATTTAAAAATACACCTAGAGTACCCCCTAAACTGTAAAAAAATTACACAAGTGAACATTTGAATTTTATAAATTAATTATGTTAACAAATAATTGAGGTTACAACAAATTGTTAATAAGGACAAAGGCTTCGTTAGATTTTGATGGGATTTTTTACGCGGGGGTTTTTGGGGTCGCTTATTACAAATCCGTTATCAGTTGTTCAAAATTCAAAATGACGGATCCAATATGGCAGACGACTTTTTTTAAAATTCATTAAATTTTTTTTGAAATTTGTTTTCAGGGGTTCTTGTAGTCGCCGATTATAAATCCGTTGTCATCTGCCATATTGGATCCGCAATTTTCAATTTTTGAAAAACTGATAACGGATTAGTAATCAGCGACCTCAAAAACCCCCGACTAACAAATTTCAAGCAAATTTGATGAATTTTAAATAAAGTCGTCTGCCATATTGGATCCGCCATTTTGAATTTTGAACAACTGATAACGGATTTGTAATAAGCGACCCCAAAAACCCCCGAGTAAAAAATTCCATCAAAATCTAACGAAGCCTTTGTCCTTATTAACAATTTGTTGTAACCTTAATTATTTGTTAACATAATTAATTTATAAAATTCAAATGTTCACTTGTGTAATTTTTTTACAGTTTAGGGGGTACTCTAGGTGTATTTTTAAATAGCTATAGCACGTATCATTCAATTATAGCAACTGGAGATAACATTTTCTTAAAAATTGCTACTTTTGTAAAACTTTACAATTAAAAAATTAATATAAACAAAAAAAAAGTTAAAATCAGGCTTTACAAATCTCTTCTAAATTTTATAATCTTTCACTTAAGGCAAAAAAAAGTAAAATCGGTTTAAAAATGAAGGCTCTAGACGGTTTTGAACAGTAAATTCCAATTTGGTCCCACTGTGAGCTTGACGTGTGGAGATGAAAACGCGGTGTGCGCTCCCACTAAAATGTCAATATCTCAAAAACTATTCAAGTCTCCAAAATTTTTTTTTTTAAACTAAAGGTGAAATTATAAGGAATCAGAATATGTACATTAGAAAATCCAAAAAACTGGCCAAATTAACTAAAAAGTAGTTCAAAAAATTTAAAAAACTTTTTTTGGGTCAAAATTTTGTATTTTTTTTTTTATTGTAATATTTTTTTAAACTACGTTAATTTATCTATTTTGCCTGAAATTTTCATTAAAATTCATTTTGTGGATTAGGAAATAATGAGTTTTGAAAAAAACACTGCTCTGATATTCAACATGACGTAGCGGGCGCCATTTTGTAAATTTTCGAAAATCATTTTTGGGTTTTGACAATCATACCTAAGACTATTATTTCTGACAGTTTCAAAGAAATCGAAAGACCACTTGCAGATCGTTTTTCTTTTGACGGAGTCTTGCCCAGATACAAAAAAAAATATAATAAATTTCGTTTTTTTAAAATCAATTCCAAATATCTATTTACTTATATTTCTTTCATAAAGGCGTATGTATTTGAATTGATGTCATAATCGACTCCTAAAAATTCGTTGGCAGGAATGGAATTAAAAAAAGAGGGATAATTAACTTTATCCGCATTTCTCATTCACCTTGTCCTTGTACGTAGAAGTATATTTTGCAGAGTGTTTTTGACCATCTCTATCCGCGAACATTGGCCTTTGCAAAAGGGAAAGATAACGCCGAGCCATTAGCCTGATTAACGTTTCGCGTTACATGCGGCTTTTGCGGCACCACCTGAGCTTTTCCACGATAACCTTAAGCTTCCAGCCAGACTGTGCAAGCACGCGTAAAAGTCGCGCTTTACCGAATAAATCTGTTGCCTTTGCAAAATTCCCAGAAAAATCATCGAGGTTTTTTTAATGTTAATTTCTCTTGAAGAAATGCAAGCATTAAAAGTAAATTGACTTCTTTCACATTCAGAAAGAAATAACTTTTTATTTTTATCATAAATGGGAAAATACCTGAGACTTAATTAAATCGAATTATTATCTCATATTTCTTCATTTTGTTCTGTTATTGGCATTTATTGCAATAATGCCAGCTTTTCAGTCATTTCTGTTTCATTCTATTTATTTCATTAATTCGTTGTTTATGATAATTAAATGCAAATAAAATTACCATGCAATATTAGATATACAGTTTAAAAATATGAATTAAATTTTCATTTGTCAAGTTGTTGAAACGTTTAATATAGAAAATCATTTGCAATGATTTATTTTGTATAATATATGAGCACTATGAAACAATTAATTCGTAAGCGGCGTTAATAACGTGCTCTTGTTCGTTATTCACAAATGAAACGAGATTCCCTCTGAACAGAACTTTATACGAATTTACCCTCTACAGGACTATACACGGAAATGGGAGAAAGTTCAAAAGCGAAAGCTCCCGGGAAATCGAGGCTGATCCTGTGCATCGTATAAAATTCGCTGAGCTTGCGGCTTTCAGCTTTTTCTACTATTTTTGCCTCTTTATGCGGGTCATGACTCTAGTTTCGCGGAGCGTGAACTGATTTAAGAATAGGTCCCTTTACTTGTGCGTTTGGCTAATTTGAGAGGGAAATAGGAAATGCAGACGATGCGCTTTTCCGATTTACTACTCGTTTTAAACTACTTTATCATGTGATTTATTTCTATCTACTAAAGTATTCTGTCTAAATATAACGAGTGTTAGATCCAGATAAGACTTTTTAAGGAGAAAGGAGTAATTATTTACTACTTTTTTCTTTTTCACAAAGAACAATAATTTATTTCGAGTTTTCCTTTAAATAAACTCGGTACTCTCTCCTGGATGGTTATCACATTTTTTATTAAATTATTAGACAGGCGATTAGATATTTGCTATCCCGTCAATTTCGCGCGATATAAATCAGAGATCACAGAAATCTTTAGAGTATACAGATACCCATTCCCGAAACAGTCAGTGGCAAAATTTAAATTTTAATAATATTTGTTGATTATCACTCGGTGTTATTAATTCAGTTATACATGTGAAAAATTTAAATTTGTTACAATTTATATTAAAAATCTTAACCCATTAACGCCGGGACGGACGAAAAATTTGCTTTGACTTTGACGAACTTTCTTTTTTTTATAAAACAAGCATTTTAAAAAATTAGCACATATCAGGGGCCACCCATAAATTACGTAACACATTTTTGTATTATTTTGAATCCGCCCCCCCCCCTTTGTAACAAATTGTAACAAACTCATTTACACCCCCCCCCCTCCCTTTATGACTGTTACGCAACTTTGAAAAATATTTTATCACAGAAAATTTAGAGAAATTTTTGCTCGTTTTTCATGAAATATCAAGTAAATTGAAGAGATATAATTATAATATGAAAAGTTCTTTGTATGTTTGTACGCTACTTAATTGGCTCAACAATTCATGAATTTAAACAGATTTTGAAAGTTCCAAAAGAAGTTAAATTTAAAAAGTATTTTAAACAATGGGTAAAAATATTACGTAACAATGTCTATTGACTCCCCCCCCTCCGACCCGACGTAAAAATTAGTAAAATTTTCTCAAAACCCCCTCCCCCTAAAACTGTTACGTAATTTATGGATGGCCCCTTATTTCTGAGGTAAAATTTACCGGTCTTTCAGATTCTGTGATTAAAATATGTTTATAATAAATGGCACAAAATTATAACTAAATTTTATTTTAAAAAACACGCTTTTTCAAGGAAAAACTAAATGTTATCCATATTTTCACAAGGAAATTGAAAAGAGATTTATTCGGAAGCACAAAATGTCGCGTTCATAGAGCCTTAGCTACAAATATTTGAAACTAATACTTATTTAAAAATTGAAGATGGCGGACAAAAAATGGAGACTAAGTATCAAAAAATTGGGACGTATGGTTAAGTTCTAAAATTTATTATTTAGAATTTTCATTTCATAGAATTTCATGAGGTAGAATTTACTTGTAGCCGAAATTTCATATTTTCAAATTTGTTTTCAATCGAATTTAAATGAACTCGAATTTTTACCTAACAGAATTTTTAGGTCACCGAATACATATTTATCAGAATTTTCATTTAGAAGGATTTCAATTTAAACGAATTTTAATTTAGAAAAATTTTCATTTTACAGAAGTTTCAGTTAGCAGAATTTTTAAATGGCAGAATATTTATTTGAACGAATCTTCATTTGTACGAAATTGTATTAGTACGAATTGACATTTGATAGAAAACTTAAAAGGTAGAATGTTCATTTGTTAGAAATTGCAAATGTCCGAAAAAGCATCTGATAGAAATACGTTGGCGCTAATTTTGAAATTGACCAATCAGAAAATATGAAAAAAATTCCCATTGGCCAATTTCAAAATTCGCGCCAAAATATTTCTGTCAGATGCTTTTTCGGCCATTTGCAATTTCTAACAAATGAACATTCTACCTTTTAAGTTTTCTATCAGATGTCAATTCGTATTAATACAATTTCGGACAAATGAAAATTCATTCAAATGAATATTCTGTCATTTAAAAATTCTACTAACTTAAAATTCTGTAAAATAAAAATTTTTCAAAATTAAAATTCGTTTAAATTGAAATTCTTTTGAATGAAAATTCTGTTAAATATGAATTCAGTGACCTAAAAATTCTGTTTGGTAAAAATTCGAATTTCTTTAAATTTGATACAAAACAAATTCGAAAATGTGAAATTTCAGCTACAAGAAAATTCTACTTCATGAAATTCTATGAAATAAAAATTCTAAATAATTGATTTTAGAACTTAATCATATGTACCAAAAAATTTGTTTACTAGACACCCAGTGTGTCAAATGTACAGAAACTTAAATTATTATTTATCATAACACTAAATAAAATGAGAATTTAGGGATTAATAATTACAAATCTGATTATAGTTGTAAAAATTCAAAATAGCGGAACCCAATATGGCGGATGAATTTTGGAAAATTGATTAAATTCGCATAAAACTTTTTACTCGGGTGTTTTTGGAGTAGCTGATTACGAATTTGACATTTAATTTCAAAAATTCAAAATGGTGGATCCAATATTGCGAATGAATTTTTGAAAATTGATTAAATTTGCTTATAACTTGTTACTCGGGAGGTTTTTGGGTCGCTGATTTTTTTTTCAGTATGAAGTCCACGATTTTCAAACCTTAAATTCGGTTTAATCGATTGTAATTAAGGACAGTATTTGGGATCTATTTCTGTGAATTTTTTGTTGAAATTTATATTTGTTTATTTGAAAATCGCGGTCTTTATTTTGGATCCGCCATTATACATTTTTAAAACTTGGCTTCAGCTTCGTAATCAGCAACCCCAAAAACTCCAGAGTAACAAAGTTCAAGCGAAGTTAATAACTTTTTGAAAAATCGTCTGTCATGATGGATACGCCATTTTGAATTTTTAAAATCGAATGTCAAATTCGAAATCAGCGATTCCAAAAACGCCCAAGTAACAAGTTTTAAGAGGATTATGTAAATTTTCAAAAATTCATCCGCCATATTGGATCCGTCATTTTGAATTTTTTACAACTCTAACCAGATTTGTAATCATTAAGCCCTAAATCCTCATTTTATTTAGTTTTATGATAGGTATAATAATTTATGTTTCCGTATTTTAGCTACACTGAGTGTCTAATAAACCAATTTTTTGAAACTTGATTGTCATTTTTTGTCCGACATCTTGGAGTTGTAAATGAGTAGTATCAATAATTATTTGTAGCTAAGCCTCCATGGACGTGACATTTTTAGCTTTCGTGTCAATCTTTTTTGAATTTTCTTTTGCAAATATGAATAACATTTAATTTTTTCTTTGAAAAATCTTGTTTTTTAAGAATGAAATTAGTTATAACTTTTGTTATGTTTGTTATAATTATAACCGAATTCTAATTGCAGAATCTGAAAAAGCGGTTTTTCGTCCGTTCAGGCGTTAATGTGTTAAAGAGAAGGAAAAGTAAAATTCGTATTGTCTTTTTCCTATATTTGCAAGTAAAAAAAAATATTATTTTTTTGATCATATTTCCTTTGCAATATAGTATCTTTAATAGTATTTTTAACGGCGGACTCAACGGATTTATCACTACTCTGAGAAATCTTTTCTCCTTTAAATAAAATAACGAAGGAAACATTAATTAAAGTATGGCCATATTTACTTATTTATTTGTTTAATTGTATATGTGATATTAGTTTACGTTTTTATTGTATTGTTTATATTTATATTTATTATTTTTTTTTTTTATGATTATATCGAATTGTAATGGGCCTCCCGCCCGTATATACTGAAATAAAAATAAATAAATAGTATCCTTAAGAGGAATATTCTTTATTTGGGAGAAATTCTCTTAATCTAAGAGGATTTACTCTTGATTCCATTTTTAAGAGAATCCTCTTCAATTAAGAGTAGGTATTCCTCTCAAATGTAGATTTATTCTTTTTAAATTAAGTATATTCCTCTCAATTTAAAGGGATGGAATTTTGATATATTCACTCTAAAAACAAGTGTCTTATTTTGTCCTCACTTTTAAGACATTTTGAGGTGTCTTAATTTTAAACCATTGAGATAGTGTCTTAAAAATGCCTGTATGACGCTTTCTAAACGTCTTATGTCTTAAAATTAGACATCTGTTTTTTCAGTGTTGTATAGGAAATATGCTCAAAAGAAGAATATATTTTTTTCGGTGAATATAATTATTCAAGAGTTTATCAGTACCCTTGTAGAAAAATTTCATGGCGTTATCTAGCAGCGCTAGATAGCGCCACGAAATTTTCAATTCAACTATCAGTCAAGAAACAGTTAATATTTGAGTAGTTAGTATTTTAAATGATTAAACACTATTTGTTAAACTTAATAATTATCTTATTACATAAATTGTGAAATGTCAGCAAAATATTTTTGTTGCGAAATTTTGATCTGGGTACTTTTTTGGAATAAAATCTGCATTATAGGGCTTCATGAATACATAATTGCTCAGTAAGTGTGAGCTTTGAATTTCAACTGAATCTAACCCTCACTTTCTGGTGTCTTGTTACAGGTGCACTCATCCTCAAAGATGCTAGAGCTTCGAACTAATTACCCGGAAGAGGTCTATTCGAAACTTTAGACACCCCACGTCGCCAACACACGGGTAAGTTAACAGTTGTGTAACTGTTAATACCACATGATAAGCGTCAATTGCTGTCTTTTAGCAATTAATGAAATTGTAAATACAGTTAAGAGACTCAATTTCGACAAAACTTTAACTAACTAACATTATGTGCCAGTTTATTTAGTAGTAGCTTAGATAGCAGCTAATTTGAAACTCTTCATTCTGCACATTACTATATAGTATAAGGTTATTTTGAACAATATATTATGTTAATATTTATATAATATTTATTATAAATAATTACATGGAATTTAAATTTTTTACATTTTTATCTGTCGACGGTTCGCAATTTGCAAGAGACAAGTAAATTGATCCCTTTTTCGTGAGATAAACATCAGAGAATAAGTTTCCGGAAGTGCGTGAAAAGAAGAACGTATAAGAAAGTATAGGAAAGAAAATAACAGGCGATGGATTAGAGCGAGAACCCTAAGAAAAAGATAATCTATCCTTTATCCCCTAGCTCAACGAACTAGAGGGAGTTCTGTGATCGTAAATTTGGCACATTTCACGGGTTAAGTTCTTGGGTCACGAAATTTTTGAAGTAGGGGTGTGGGGCAAAAGCCAGGATAGAAAAATGAGATGGAGCTGATATTTTAGCATTCTCGACATCCAACGAGAAAGATTTTTCGCAAACTGCTGCAGGAATAATAATACGATAGTCTGCGTATCTTGGAAATATTATCGGAATTAGTTTAAATTGCGAAAATAAAAAAAGGGATAAAATTGGTGAAAATAGAACAAGAGTAGGTGTATATTTCATGGGATAGTGAAGAGACTAAAATCTTAAAAATATTACTTTGGTAATTAATATTGACTTATAAATAAATTTTAGTCAAATTATTATTCTAATTAAGTCAATTAAAAAGTTTTAGAACTCCTTGACGCTAATATGAAAAATAAAAGAGATATTCTAATACCTAAAGACAGTGGTATTTTTCTATTGAAAAAGGGGTCTTTGGACACAAATTTTTTTTCAAAACCTCCCCAAAAATTTTTTTCTGGCTACGCCTCTACCCCAATTATATTCATATAATAATTTACAAGCTTCATTCATTCATTCTGTTCGCAACTGACATTTGTCACTAGATGTTTATTTCTTTTAAAATTTTAAATCAAATTTTCACCTTTTTACAATGTTCTCAAGTTTTAAATTTATAACAATTTTAATTTCTTCAAATTTCAGTTAATGTGAACTTGCATTGATTAAAAGTTCAATTAATACACGTTTAAAATATACAAAATTTGAATTTTGTACTATTTTTATCATTTTTTAATTATTTTAAAATTGTTTCCCTGAATCTTAAATTTACCTTCTTCAAATTTCAATTATTTTCTGCAGTTTTTTTAATCATTTTTTCAATTTTAATTATTTTTCCCTTAACATTAAATAAATTTAGTTATTTATTCTTAAATTTTATATTGTTCATCGCAAATTTAAATTAATTTTTTTAATTTACCATTATTTTTGTCATTTTGCAATTTTTATTTCTTCCTATTATTTTGCAATGATTGTCTCTATATTTTAGAATTTTTATTTTTTTTTAATTAATTTCCTAAATTTGCAGTTATTATCACAAATTAAAATCATTGTCTTCAATTTTCCATATTTTAAATGATTTTTCAATTATTTTTTTTTTTTTTTAATAAAAACAAATTCTGCAAGTTTTCTTTTATTTTCTTCAATTTCTAATTATTATTATTATTGTTTTGGCAAAATTTTAAAAAATTTCGATTATTTATCTGAAATTTCAAATATTTTCATCAATTTTCTATTATATTGCGATTTTTAAACAATCATCTTTAATTAAAATTTTTTACTTAAATTTCTAATTATTTTCTTTCTTTAAACATATATTTTTCGATTATTTCAATTATTTCCCTCAACTTTTATTTACTGTTATCAATTTTTCATATTTCAATTTTTTTTTCTCACTCTTAAATTATTTTCAGAATATTTGAATTACTTTTTATAAATTTTAATTATTTTCTTGGATTGTTAATTAATATTATTCACATTTTCTAAAATTATTTTGTAAGATTTTTAAGTATTTTCCAAAAATTTCAATTATTTTCATCAATTTTCAATTATTTCTGCAATTTCTTAATTATTCTTTTGAATTAAATTTCTTTAAGTAATTTTGTAATTATTTTCTCGTTTTAAACATATATTCTAAAATTTTTTCAATTATTTCTCACAAATTTTATAAACTGTTTTCAATTGTTCATATTTAAACTATTTTTATCATACTTTAATTTTTTCTCAATTTTAAATTATTTTCAGCACATTTCAATAATGTTTTTCAATTTTAAATTAATTTTATCATTTTTCAATCACTTTTCTCAACTGTTAATTATTATTATCATTTTCTATAATTGATTATTTTCTAAATTTTTTTGGTATCTTTCTAAAATTTTAATTTATTTTCTTCAATTTTTAATTATTTCAATCTGATTTCTTAACTATCAAAATTTTTATATTAAATATCGTAGCTCTCAATTATTTTTCACTGAAAAAATGTTTAGTCATATCAACAAAAGTTTTTTTCTGAAATTTTCTTTAACTTTTCTTTATTTGTAATATTATATGTAATTTTTCGAATTACTGTCTCAAATTTTAATTATTTTTTTGCAATTTTCAGTCATTTGTTTTTCAATTTTCAATTATTTGCTCTAATTTTTCATTATTCAATTTTTTCAATTGAATTCATTTTTAATATTTCATTTTTAATATTTTTCTTAGTTTTAAATTATTTTCTTTACTTTTTAAACACTTTTATGATTTTTAAAATTACTTTAACCAATTTTTAATTGATTTCATTATTTGTTTCAGTTAATTTGCAAAATTTTCAAGTATTCAGTATAATTTCAATTACTTTTTGCAATTTTGAATAAATTTTTAGTTTTTCAATTATTTTCCTGGATTGTTTATTTTTATTATCATTTTCTAAAATTGATTATTTTCTAAGATTTTTAAATATTTTTCTAAATTTTCAATTATGTTCTTCAATTTTTAATTAATTTTATTTGCTTTCTTAATTTTCAAATTTTTTTTATTAATATTATCGTAAATTTCAATTATTTTTAGCTCTCTTTAATTATGTTATCCAATTTTTAATTATTCTCATTTTTTCGGGCCCGTATCATTTTGACACAAATTTTTTCGTCCAACTTGTTATATTGTACTCCTGAAGATGAATGTTATATTTTACTCCTACTAAAATCAAAGATTTTTAAGTTTTAATTATTCAATAATTGAACTTACTGGATTAATTAAGTCTTTTAATATTATTTTAATGTATTAAAAGCAATTATTTATTAAATAAGACTTAAAAATCTTTGATTTCAGAAGGAGTAAAATATAACATTCGTCTTCGGGAGTACAATATAACAAGTTGCCCGAAAAAATTTGTGTCAAAATGATACGGGCCCATTTTTTCAATTAATTTTTAAGATCTTTATGTCTTTTCTCCAATTTCAATTATTTTCTTTTACTTATAAAAATTATGTAATATTTTTAAAAATTTTAAACTATTTATCTGATATTTCAATTATTTCTTTCAATTATCAATTATTTATATTAATTTTTATATTATTTTCTTGAATTTTCAATTACTTTCGTTCTTTTTCATAATTTTCAAAAAGTTTTTAATTAAAAATTGTTCTCTTCAAATTTAAATTATTTTTTTCAATTTTTAATTATTTTCTCTAAGTTTTTATTATTCAATATTTTCAATTGATTTTTAAGATTTTCTATTATTTGTCTCGAGTTTGAATTCTTTTCTTTATTTTTAAAACATTTCTATAATTTTTTAAATTACTTTTCCCAATATTTAATTGACTTCATTATTTTTTTCAATTAATTTGCAATATTTCCAATTATTTTTTGCAATTCTTATTAGTCTTAAATTTCATTAATTTTGTTCTAAATAATTATTGCTTCCTCATAGAGGAAGCTTTGTGATCGTTAAGATTTTCGATTTTCCAAAAATAGTCTAAATCGACTTATTTTCATCTAAAAAGCGTAAATTTTCATTCCTAAGCAAATGTCCAGATGTATGTGTGTGTGTGTGTGTGTATGTGTGTGTGTGTGTATAGCGTTTTTTGTGTACAAGATATCTCGAGAACACTTTAATAGATTCCAATAAAATTTGGATGACATATTAAGCTCATGAATGTCTAAATTTGGACACAGGGATTTTTGAAAATACTTAAGGGCATGTGATGATAATGCTAAATTTGTCCGTAAACTTTCTCTTAAAGTACTCAATGTTTTGACACCAAACTTTGTAGAATTACTCAAAACACCAATTGAATGGTCTCTCTGACCCAATTTTGTTTCATTTTTGTCTTTAAACTAAATATTTTTCAAATTTACTTTTTTTTCAAAATTTTCCAAAAATTGTAAAATTGAAAAAAAAATTAGTTTAAAGATAAAAATGAAATAAATTTGGGTCAGAGAGACCATTCTAATGGTATTTTGAGTAATTCTACAAAGTTTGGTGTCAAAACATTGAGTACTTTAAGAGAAAGTTTACGGACAAATTTAGCATTATCATCACATGCCCTTAACCAAATTTTTTTAGGCACCTTTTTTCATCGAAAAAAATCGTTTTTTGACAAAAATTTTTTTCATGCTAAAAATACAACTTAAAGAATACAAAAATCATATTTCTCATCTCAAAACGAATCGATTGACCTATATTACTTTTATAATTGATCAAGAATTCGTAAAATAATTCATATTTTTACATAAGTATTTTTGCATTAAAAAGTTTTTTTTTAACAACTTTCCCAATTAACTTATATATTATTAATTTCTTGCTTCCTCTATGAGGAAACAAATTATTTTGCTTACTTGGAAGCGAAATGTCCATGAAATGGACATAATTCTCACCTAGTTTATTTTATTTGTTTATATAACTTTATTTTTAAATATCATATTTAAAATATTGATAATTGTTGATAACACAAGGTATATAAAATAATCGCAGGTCAGAGAGCGTTGTTTAATTTAGTCAAACTTTAAAGTACTACAATTAGTAAAGTTTTTGGAAATTTTTTTTTTTAAAGGTCTTTTAGCGCGACCAAGGGCCCTCTCAGCTCAAGGGCCCCGGGGCACTGTCCCACTTTGTCCCTTATCAGTTACGCCACTGCCTTAAGATGTATTGGATGTTACTAATAAATAATTAAGAAAATAAAATTGTATAAAATGAATCGAAATATTTTTTTCAGGGCAAAATGTCGATGACTGGGAGTTTGATGGGATATGAGAACAATAACGAGGTAAATCAGGCCAAGTGTAAAAAGTCACTGAAACCACTTCCCGTGGTGACCAGTGTCAATGCCAGCGGGGTCACAACTGCAACAAAGTCTAGGAAGACGAGACAGTCTCAAACAATAGAATCTTGCACAAGGTTTCATGTAAACAGCCTTTGGTCTGTTTGGTATGGAATTATAGCTGTTTGTCTTCAAGCTTACATTGCCACCCGATGTATCAAACGATTTACAGGTAAATATACTTTTTATTTCTCAGAAATTTTAGAAAACATGATTCCTAATTTGAATCGACAAACTCTCAAATCCGCTGGAATGGGATTTAATTAGTACTTAAGGAGTGTCGACCGCTTGACATAACCTCAAACTAAAAAGTGTATTTTAACAGCAAATGAAACTATAATTAAAATTATTTCACCAAATACTGAAAGATTCGTACAATTATCAGAAAAAATTAGATTGGACCAAAAATCTACAATTCCACTCGTTGAATTTCGTTTCAAATATTTTGTTCAAAAGTTATTAAACAAATAAAATTTCTTATTAGGTTTCGAGAGTCCACCAGGGAAGGTTTAGACTTAATTTTATTCAATTCTTAAATTAATTTTTTATTAGATTTTATCTCTAAATTTTAACGAGAATCATCAAGTTATTTTTCCTCATTTAAAGCAAAGTTTAGGTTTAAAACTAAATCTTTAAAATTTATCTTTGACACCGAAAAATAAAAATTTTTCTTCTGAGCGTAACATTTCCTGTACAAATCAAAATTCAATCCTCTCAAATTGAAGGGAATTAAATTTGTTATTAAAAGGAATATGCTTAATTTGAAAGCAATAATTCTTCATATGAAAGAAATATTCTTCATTTTAGAGGAATATCAGGGTGTCTAGTACTTCGCCAATTTAAAATTCCTGGGGTTTTTCCGGTTTTCAAAAATTTGTCCCGGATAATTTTAAGTTAAAATAGCATAGTTAAAGGGATAGGAAGGTTGTGCTACATTTTCACAGCATCGAAATTTATTTACTTAGTTCAAAGGTGCAAATTTTCAAGAATAATTAATTTAGAACATAAAATTAGCGTATGAAGTCAAAAAAAAAAAATTAATAATTTATAATTAACCAGTTTAGAACTTTTATTTCAGAAAAAAAGCAAAATTTGAAAATTTAACTTCCATAAGCAATTTTTAGTATTTTCTATCGCCAATTTGTCGTCTCACTTTTTAAATAAGTTTCCACAATATAGTGGATGGATTTTAAAAAATATTAACTTAGAAGAGAAAATAAACTCTGGAAGGGTCAAAAGTTTTTTTTAAAATTTTTATAATAAAGTATAATTCTAGGTTCAAAACTGAGCTAGCAAAAAAACTGGTACCCTTGAGCAACTAGTTGAAATTTCACTTTTCTCGCCTGTTAAGGATGTTTAACCTATTAGCATAACCTCAAACTAGAAAATATATTTTTTCACATAAAATATTATTAAACTTGATGGACCCCGTTTTTTATGGTTTTTATGGCACCGCGTGTAAAGTTTAAATTTAATGCTTATTTCTCGTCTTTTATAACAAAACTAAGAAAAAAATGTTTTAAAAACTTCGCGTGCACAAAATAGCCCCGCTTGACGGTAGCTCAAAGAAATAGATCAAGTCAAAGAACTGTCATTCCATTGCACAGCTTTTTGCTAATTTAAATAAAGAGAGAAGACTCCTACGTTTCTAAAACAATATTTGCCGTTGAAGTATTTACTTTAAAAAATTATCTTTCTTTTGAGCTACATCTATCCTTAAATATTTGAGCACAAAGGTAGATTAAAGTTGAGGAATTGACGAAAGTAGTTATACCTACAAAGAAAAAGGGGACGAAAAAATTCGTAAAAACTTAATGTGAATTCAAAGTAGAATTCAAAGTGCAGCGAGCACGTAGAGTTAATTAACCAGTGTACTCAATTAAGGGTCCGTTAGTCTCAGCCTGGAGGGTTTTGCTTTTTCGACGGCCTCCTACCCTTTTCCAGCCGCTAACAACGAGACTTTCGTCACTTGGAAGTTAATATAAGTCCATCGTTACTGGACCCGATTATCGAGGGTATGTTTGGTACGATGAGCACGACCCTCTTGATCTTCCACGACCCCTAATTTTGTCAGAATTAAGCCAAATTTCATCCTTCGAACACTTCTCGCATTTCAATAAAACAAAGTTAACGAAACTTTTAGACCGGTTTTACGAAAACCTTTCGTAAACCTCAAGAAAACTTTTTCTTGTTTCTACTTTCTTCGAGGACAAACTTTACGGATTAATCGTGTTTTCTTTATTGCGAGGAAATCTTCAAAAGTAAACTAAAATTAATAACTCGGATTAAGAAAAGTAGAAAGGATTTTTTAAATTAACGAGAAATAATTAAAGTTGGGTTATTCTTTTATTAAGACTTGAGTGATTAGTTTTAATAAAGTTTTTTTTTATTAAAATTTAGATAGTTTGGATTCTTTTAGAGGTTAAACATTTGTCAGATTGATTTCAAATGTTGTCACTTGTCAAGAAAGATTTTGTGTCTAGATGAATTTATAAATTTTAAAGGAGTACTATTACTTAATCTCATCTCCTTCTCATCTCTCTGACTTTTAATTGTTTTTAATTGTCAAAAATAATAAAAAACAGTTGAGGAGCAATTTTTCAAAAGTTGATAAATCCATATTTTGATATTTCGAGAAAATTAAACCCAGTTTTGCACCTAACCCCTAGAGTTATTATGAAGTAGAAAAACTATATGAAATTATAAGTATATAATGGTTTTGGATTTAAGACGATTTATTTTTAATTAAGGTATATCTCTCGGTTAAATACAGGCTATTAGAAAAAAAATTCCAGTGTCCTTTAAAGAGTTCAAAACTTTTTGAGAACTATGTTTTTGGGAAGGAAAAGAGTCCTTTTTTATAAAAAAAAATTGTAATGTTAAAAATTGTTTATTTACACACATTTTGAGGCAGTCAAACTTTTCTCTCACATCGCTTCTTTTCAAATTTTTAAAATTGACACGATTTTGATTTATAATAGCTCAGTTTCTTCAGAAATAAATTTATTTCTGAAATTATCTACAAATTCACGAAAGTGAATTTTAAAACAACTGCACAGTTTTTTAAATATTATTATTTGTTTAACAAATGAAGTGCAATTTTTTTAAAACAAATAGTCATATTTAAAAACCGGTGCAGTTGTTTTAAAATTTTCTTCCGTTAATTTGTAGATAATTTATTTCTGAAGAAAATAAGCTATTATAAATCAAAATCGTATCAACTTAAAAAATTTGTAAAGAAACGATGTGAGAGAAAAGTTTGATTGCCTAAAAATGAGTGTAAATAAACAATTTTTAACATTACACATTTTTTTTTATAAAAAATTACTCTTTTCCTTCCCAAAAATATAAGTCACGAAAAGTTTTGAATTCTTTAAAAGACACTGAAATTTTTGTTCTGATGGCCTGCATTTAACCGAGAGATATACCTTAAGGTTTATAATAATTAGGTAATTTAAAGGTTTTTGTAATTTTTTCTTGGAAAAAGAATTAAGGATTGAAATGATCTTGGTTAAGTACAGATATTTAAAACTATAAACAAATTTTTTTTCTTAATTTTATCAGTGACAGATCGATTTGTAACTTATCCAAAAATATTTGTTTGCAGCCTATTTATCTTTACCATGGCCTGTAGAAGCACCTCCGCCAAAAGTGGAGATTCACGCTTGTCTGGTTTTGGTAGGAACGGGAATGTTTTTACTTCTTGTTCTGCTGGCAACAGCAGTCTTCAAAGTGGGCAATCTCGCCAACGATGGTATAAAACTTGGTCGACATTTGAGTGCCTGCTCACGTGATCCACCCTCATCTGTTCTTACTAATAATCCTGATACAGGTAAGAATTTAAACCTTCATTTTAACAAAAAACTCTAGAAATCATTTAAGAATTTCTTGGTTGTAGAAACTGGGAACGAAAAATCGGGCAAGTACGAGTTATACTCGTACTAAAACCTAGGGTTCCTTACATGAAACTAATAAACTTAACCGGACATCTGGTTAAATTAAAATTTATTTCCTGGTTAAAAAATCCGGAAAATCATGTTAAATGCTGATTGGTTTTAAAATTATAAGCGTTGTTACATTCCATCACTGTCACCTTCCTCCTCGATCTCCCCTAAATCATATAGTTTTGAATTTTGGAATTATTTTTCTGTCCAGAAAAGAATGTCATTTTCAATCATTTTTGCAAAGATAGTATAAATTTCGTAAAACATTTTAATTTTTTGAAGAGTTAATACAAAAATTAAAACATTCAAGAGTTAATTATTTAAAAGCATAAAAATTTATTGCAATTAATTATTTTAACCACACAAATTAAATATTTTTAAATGTAAAAAATGTAATTTAAAAATAAGCATTCTTGTTAAAATATTAAGTTTAACCTGTAAAATATTGCACACCCTTCCAGAGTGTAAACTTGATTCCATGATTCTTTCTGAAATTATCAAGTTTCTTATTTAAGAGTGTTAAGTTAAATCTTCTGGACTATCTGGAATAGTATATCAAACAGAATAACTTATTTTGACACCCTGTAGATTTAGGTGTTTCAAAAAATCTACATTTTTGAATTTTGTTTCCGGAACAAAAAAAATTGACTATAACTCGAAAAAAAGTAAACTATTTTTTTTTTCGATCTGAAAATATTAAGGAGTGCCGCCCGCACATTCTATTTTCCCGTTAAAAATGCATGGGAAAAATGAATTTTTTAAATAATTTTAAAAAATAATGAAAATACTATTCAAAAAGGCTTAGAAGTATATGAGCCCTTGCAAAATGTTCAAACTTGAAGACACCTTCGATTATTATTATATTTTTACAAAAAAACCCTTTTGGGAGGCCACTAAATATACCATCCCCAAACGTAAATTTAGCATTTAAGCTTAAATAGATCTAAAATATCACTTTTTCACGTTGTTTTTTTTAAAAAGGCTTTAATAAATTATTAAATTACAGCACTTAATTGATTGTTAATTAATTTTCAATTTTTTAAATATTTTTAATTTTTTTAAACAAATAATTTTTTGCATTTTTTTTTGTTTCCCATAAAATATTTTATTACCTTAGGATATTTTTAGTAACTAAAGAGACACAAGAAGTTACTGACTTACTGTTTATTTGTTTAAACAATTAAAATTGTTTAAAATCTGCTTCTCATGAAATCTACCTACAGCCGTGTATAAATTTGTGGATTTATAAAAGTAATTAATGACAGGTAAATATAAATTCCGTAGTTTTAAATAAATAAAAATTATTTAAACAAGTAAATAATAAGTTCACAAACTTTTTTTAGACGGAATTATATATCTAAAAAAACTTGCTTACTTTTAAAAACGTTAGAGAAATATTGTTTAGACAAATAAGAATTATTTAAGCAATTGAAAATATCTTGCAAATTGGTGATAAATAAACCAGTTATATTTTGTTAATAATTTATTTAAAGAAAATACACGGCTACAGGTATATTTCATGAGAAGCTGATTTTAAACAATTTTAATTGTTTAATCAAATAAACAGTAGGTCACTTACTTTTTGAACCTCTTTAGTTACTAAAAAGATCGTAAGATAATAAAATATTTTATGGGAACCGAAAAAAATGCAAAAAATTATTTGTTTAAACAATTTCAAATTATTTAAACAAATTAAAAATATTTAAACAATTGAAAATTTGTTTCAAATTGGAGATAAATAAACCAGTTATAAATTAAATTATACAAAAAACAACAAGTTTCTAGGTTAATTTCGTGAAAATTTCATTTTAAATAATTGTAACGATTAAAAGCTATTACAACTATCTTTAAAATCGCACATATAATTTAAAATATAAAATTAGAAAAGGAATATAAATAAAATTATGAAATATAACAAATATGCGAATTTATATGACAAATAACATGAAACTAAAATAAAAATCGGAATTTAGTCACTTATATAAAATTATATTTCGTTAAAATTCAAATCAAAAATAAACATTTGTCGTCAAAAATTAAAATCAATAAATAAAAGAATAAATTCCCGACACACACATACTTTACCATACACGATTGTCTAAAATTCACAAATATAAAATAATTACAAAATTATAGGAGTCCTATATACAACTCAAAGATACAATTTTTCAATAAATAAATTAGACAAAACAATATCATAAAATAAGACAATTAAATAAACATAAAACTTATCGTTCCCGCATTCCTTTTCTTTTGAGACGGCGGCGGTTATTCGGCAGCAGGGGAACCAACGAGAAGAATTTTGAATTTTCTTTCTTTTTATAGCATCCTTCTTTTTAGCGTGAACCATTTTGGGTAGCAGTATTTTACATCATTGAGCACCTTAGAGCTGCATTTTTGGACAATTTAAATCCACCCCATCGTCCTCAAATATCCCGAAATCGTCGATTAAAAATCGCCACACTTCAAAATATTAAAAATAAATAATTAATAAAAATTGCACAAATCACTATAAAAGAAAACCAACACAAAAGAAATAAATAATTAAAATAAAATAAAAACCTTCGTGTTGCCGGCGACACACAAAGTCGTGACGATTTCGGATTCATTTGAATGCCGGGAAACGATTGTGAGGACGATGGGTGCGGAAGAAATTTTATTTAACTCGAAATTGCCCCTTCCCCTCGTTAGTCCCCATGCCCTTAATACCTTCTGGCGCCCAGGCAATGAAGAGATTTGTCATATTATTTAAAATTCAAATTAAATTATTTTTGTCATAAATATCGGATCCCTTCATAATTTTAATTGTTTAAACAAATGACGAGTAAGTCAATAATTTTTTTTCGATTCTTCAGTTATTAAATAGACAATTAGCTATTAATATATTTTATTAGAACAGAATAAATGAAGATTTTAAACAAACTAATTTGTTTAAAAAATTTGTTTGCAGGGGCTAATAAACTTCTGAGCCTTTTTGAATAATACTTTCATTATTTTATTACAATTTTTTAAAAAAATCCGTTTTTCCCATGCATTTTCAATGGGGAAATAGGGGGTGCAGGCGGCACCCCCTAATATTAATATTAATATTATTAATATTGCTGGACCAAAAAAAAAAATAGTTTTTTCCTTTTTTTTTCAATTTGTAATCAATTTTTTTTGTTTCGGAAACAAAATCCAAAAATTTCCATTTTTTGAAACACCCTACTGTAGCTGCATAAAATAAAGTGTTGTCGTACTGTTTATACTGAAATATTGTTTCGTTTGACACTTATCAAGGTATCATTTTATATTTTTATCTGTTCCTTTTTCTCAGTGTTGATGTATTAACAAAAATGTATGTGCCAGAAATATTATATTCGTATTTTAAATTAATAGTGTAAACACTTCGCTGGAGAGGGAACAATATTAAAATTTTGATAAATTGTACCTCTCCATAGCTTATAGAGCTCCAATTTGGTACACATAGGTATTTTCACGTGCAGATTACATAAAATAAAATGTTATGATTGTTATGTTAAAGAAATTATAATTCCTACGTATTATTATAATTAAAATTATTCCCAATAATGCTTTAAATAGTATTAAAGAAATTTAGATATTAAACAAGAATAACTTTAAATGAAAAATACCACTTACCAACCATTTTTGTAGGCTTAAGAAAAAAATATTACTTTTTTGCAATTTTTCAATTAGTTTTTTAAAAATTAATATTATAATAATTTTCAATCATGTTCTTTATCTTTATTTTAAACTCTGAGTATACAATAAATAAAATATAACGTATAGTCTCCAGACCAAGTCCATTTAATAAAATTAAACGATTATCACATAACTAAAAACGTCAACGTTTCGCCAACTAATAAGAAGGCCTCCTCAGGACATAAAACTAAAAATTATAAACATTGTTACATAATTAAAATTCATAATACAGTTATTTTAGGTTAAAAACAAGACATAAAATGAATTAAATTAAACCACAAAACAATAATGAACTTACTTATTTCAAGCATAAAATTGCCATGAACATTCAAAACAAAAACAATACAGTCAACAATAAAATATAAATAGTAATAAATAAACATAAAAAGTATTGTCTTTTTTCAACGATAAAAATCGTAGTCACATTTTTAAAAACAGTCAAAATTAAAAGTATGCAAATAAATATTTTATTCGCATGACGAGTACTGTAGGACAATAAAATTGGACTGAGCTCTAGCATAGGTATCTAACCCTCTTTTTTGCTCAGTTTCTCTTTTTTTTTTGTAACCTTATAATATTTAATTCTAATTCAAAAAATCATATTTAATTTTATCAAATTTTAGCCCTTTAGATCAAATAATGACAAAGTTAAAGGAAAAAATTTTGTTTTTCTTTAGGGGTCGTCCACATATCACGTGATATTTTTAGGGGCGGGAGGGGGGTAGGCAAAATATCACGGTCTATGGAAATTAAATTTTTTAGTAATAGAAAAAGTATCACGAGGAGGGGGGAGGGGGTTCAAATTAGCTAAAATTTGTATCACGTGATATGTGAATGATCCCTTATATAAATTTGCAGTTTTTCCTTGACAACGCTATGACAATCTTCAATCCAGATTATGATTTCTTTATTTTTCCTGTAATATTTATGTAAAAATACACCATTATACCAAATTTCAATGCCTTAGGTCAAATAGTTTATCCGCTAAAAGTGGGGGGGGGGGGGGGGGATTAATGGAATTTGGTTACGGGCGCACGAGTCTCATTATAAGGGTTCCTTTTTTGCACTTCGTGTCCGGAACACCAAAAACCAAAAAAATGTGTTTGTATTTTGTTTTAATTAAAAGAATAATTAATATTTATAATTATTGTTAATTTATTATAACTACGTGATTGTGATTTACAATTGTATAGCTTTGAATGTTCGACCTATGAACGCCACTTGTTGGATGTAGCTTAAATTTGATTCCTACAGATAGTGGGAAAATTCTTTTATATAACCTTTTTTCTAAAAATCTTTGATATATATAAAAAAAACTTTTTTATCTAATAATTTTATTTTATTGAATAATTGTTTATTTGCTTCAATCTATTACAATCAGTAAATGTTAGATAAGACAAAAGAAAGAACTTTTTTGTTTTTAGTAACTTCAGTTCTTTATTGGCAAAAATATCTTTTGTGACACGAGCCCAAGGACTTTAGAGATTCTTATTATCTTTCTTATGAAAAAGTTTTTTTTTCTTCTTTTTTGAAATGATTTGTGTCAGAAGAAGAGAATTTTGAAAAATATGAATAAGTATCCTACTAAGATTATTCTCTTTTTAGGACTGGCAAATAATTTATGGAGACATGGGGGTCCAACTGCGGCGTTTGTTCATCTTTGCACGGCCATGTGTTTTCTTCTACCCTCGCTGCTCATGGAGGCGCGGCTAATCCACGCTGGATTTCTGCCAAAAGGTAATTTCCATCCTTTTATCGTGAAACGAGTTTGAACTTCATGACCGTGTCCTTGAAATTATTATTCACGTTCCAACTTTCTAGAAACTTTATATATTCACTAATGTAATCATTTTTTGTGCCAGTGACTATATTTTAACAAAATATCGGAGTATAAATTCAATACTCTTTCTAATTTTCAATTTCTTTTTCTTACTATATATTTTTTTTCATTAGTTCTAAACTATTTTAAAAGATATTTGCGGGAATTATATTTCAACAGATTACCCTCATTAAATCTTGGTAAAGAGCGGAAAACGTGATTATACTTTGGTTGTGAAATTGCGCTTTAAAATTTGGAGAACATGCGAGAGTTTTACACAAAACAAGAGACTCTTGAGCTTTTATTATTTTGAAAACTGTATATGATTCCTAACTTATTGTTTTGTCGTGAATATTAAAAGTTCCAAAAAGCAACTGTTTCGGGCATACTTGCGTTTGTGAGCAGCGCTGCAAGCGGTACTTGCCCCATTTTTGAAGCATTTGCGTGGGAGTGAGAGCAATTTCGTGTCGTGCTTGAGGCACTTCAACATTCTGACTCTCATACAGAGGTTCTCCAATTTATTAAAACACATTCAGCTAGTCCTTAATTCCGGTCAGGAAATACAAAATTTTTAAAAATTAACTTCCTTTTTTCTTTCATCCTTTTGCTCGAGTTCTTTTTTTTATACATAATACAAAGCTTTTCAAACACGTGACCCAGTTTTCTATAATGAAAACATTTCCCTTCTAATCTTACTCTGATTTCATGATGTGATTCAAACTTATTAAAAATTCCGATTTCAATTATTTTCTTGCAGATGGTTTTTAATTTTAAATCCTTTTTCTAATGAGATACTTTTTATTTGAGAAAAATCAATTAAGAGTTGTTCTTGCAAAACTGATGACTATAACCACTGGAAATTGAAGCACAACCTGGTCTCGTAATCTGGGATTCTCTTCAAACTCAGAAGATTAATGTAGAACCTAATATCGGGATCTGTCGTTAAATTCGTAAAATAATTCATTCAAATACAAATTAGAAATTAAATCCTCGGGATTGAAATCCTCATTGGAGCAAAAATATCGGAAGACATTCAATTTGTTCACTCCAATAACTGGAAATGCTCTTCACAGATTCTTTCTTTTTCAATCATAATGGAATATTTTCTCTCAGTTTTATGATTTCTCCATAAAGTTTGATTTCCTGAATTCGAAATTTTTTTAAATCTCAGAAAATCCGCTTGTGCAATATTCACAGGAAAAGTTGACGCGAAGGGTTAAATCGAATCGTTTAAGAAGAGAATTAAACATATAAACAGAAAAAAAGTCATCTGAATTTTTTAATTAAAAACAGTGCTTATAATTTATTAACATATAAAGTTAAACAAAATAACAAATTTTCTTGAATTGTTTATAACAATTTTCTTCATTTTACTATATTTAATGAAAGATCTCTTATTTGTAAATTGTGTACTTTTTTTATTATAGATAATTACTTTTCTTTGTAATTTTTTTCTGTAATTTTATCCTCAAAGCTCGTTGTTCGTCCTAGGTTTAATAGCAGCAATTAACGAGCTATGGGCCGTCACGTATATTTCGAAATAGGGGCTAGTAAATTTACCCCCGATGGTGACCGTTATTTTCTGCAACGATGCATCACCAGCATCCAGTTGCATTGTCAGCGCATAAACCGTGCTATCGATTCAACTTGAATCGAGATTCGATTTCCATTTTCTATTTTACTTGTAGAAAGACGAAAAGAGAAACAAAACTCAATTCACACAAACAAATGTTGTTACTTTTTTCAATGAAAACTCTTTTCAATTTCTGTGACGGCAATATGACAGTCGTAAAAACAAGTGGAATCTGTTTGAAACAACTGGCTGAAAATCGTACTTTTGATGAGAATAAATACGCAAACAAATTAACTTTAAACAAAATGCTGTGAACTGCAAGTTGATTGGGTAAATAAAACAATAAAAAAAATTTAGTAAAAGAGAGAAACGAATGTCTGCGGATTTTTTTTATTTGGGTTTAGTTTACACATTTCACCAATAAATTATTGTTAAAAATTAATCATCTGACTCAGTTACTGGCATTTTTTGTTAAATTAGTGATTTTTAACTGATTCAGATTTATAGAGTGCAATTGAACTGGTTGATGGATGTGTATAATAAAATTTACATATGTACAGATGCATTTTGTAAGCTTGCATAAGCACCAATATAGACACGGAAGCTTGCAATAGATTTCATTATCTCACACCAACTTCATGTTCCAGTAGTTTAACTTTGGGGTGTTCGTACAACACAATTAGACTCTCCATGTGTATCTGCGAAACACGTTTTTGTATAATGACGGGCTATCAAACTTTAAAACTAAAACATAGGTTGAAATGGAACATTAAATTTGTTCAGATAAAAGCTTTTTATATTTCTTTTACAGAGCTAAATGAAATATAATTATTCTTGGTTCATAAAAAAACTTCAAAATAAGGTTATTAATTTTGTTTTTTATTACCTACATTACTGACCTACTGTTTTCTTTCTCACAATAAAAAAGAGTTTATTTTTTAAGATATTTTAATTAAATTTTTTTCTTTTAAAGTGACGCTCCTTGTTCATATAATTCTTTTTGAAAAACAAATGCAAGAGAATTCTTATTGTCTTCATGGTGCAATAAAATTCTTATTCGTTTTTCAGTGCAATATAAATCTTATTCAAAGTTGCGGGCGCAAAACAATACTTACTGAAGCTAGTGGTCAATATAATTCCTATAAAAAAATGCGTACAAAAAAATTTGTAATATTACGTACAAGATAAATCATATTCAAATTTAAGTTAAATTAAACATTTTAATAAAGGTAATAAGGTAAAAAATTTAATATTAAATGCGAATTATTTAAAAATAATTTATCAACTAAGTTTATTAACTTTTTTTACCAAGACTATTTTTTGTTCTTGGCGATTACATGAATATAAATAATTATACAGTGCCGTCCAGCAGAATTTGCCCACCCTTCAGAATTTTTGTCTTTACAAAAAGTTTTATATTTTGTTAACCAATAAAGATAAAACAATAAATGAGGACTTTCTTTAAAGCTTATGTTCTCTACTTTTAAAATATCTAATGATAAAAAGAAAAAAAGAATTTTTTATTACTTAATTACTCTTAATAATAGTAAAAAAATTCCATTTTTTGGTAAAATTGAAACTGATGTATTTTATAAACAAACTATCACATTTTAATTGCAGACAATGCATTTAAAAGATAATTTTATCGCCTTTAAAACAAATGTTTAAAAATTGTTTTACGATTTTTTTTAATAAAGATATAGGTCATTGTTAAAAAAACAGCACTTTGTTCTAAATAAGCATAAGTCCAGAACGGTTGATTTTGGAAAAAAATTATTACGAAAAAAATGTGCCTTCTTATATGTAAAATCAAAAAAAAAATATTTAGAATTGAAAAAAAAAATTTTTTGTGCATTTTTTGAATTTTTAAATTTTTTTTTTAAGTAGTCATAAGTCTGGAACGGTTCATTTTGAAAAAAACATAATTAATAAAAAAAAATGTGCCTCCTTATACGTAAAGTAAAAAAAAATATTTAGAATTAAAAAAAAATTTTTTTTTTGCATATTTTAAGTTTTTGAAATTTTTTTTAAATAGTCATATGTCCCGAACGGTTGATTTTGGAAAAAAATTATTAAGAAAAAAAATGTGCCCTTTTTGTGTAGAATCAGAAAAACATATTTAAAATTAAAAGAAAAAATTTTTATCATCATATTTTGAGTTTTTTTTTTAATATGGTAAAAAAATTTTTCTTCGATTCTAAATAATTTTTTCTGATTCTATATATAAGAAGGCAGATTTTTTTCGTAATAATTATTTTTTCCCAAAATCAACCGTTCTGAACTTATGCCTATTTAGAACAAAGTGCTGTTTTTTAAACAATTACCTATATCTTTGTTAAAAAAAAAATCCTAAAACAAATTTTTAAAAATTGTTTTAAAGGCGATAAAATTATCTTTCAAATGCATTATTAAAATGTGATGATTTGTTTATAAAATACATCAGTTTGAAATTTAGCAAAAAAATTGAATTTTTTTACTATTGTTAAGAGTAATTAAGTAATAATTTTTTTTTCTTTTTCTCATTAATTATCCTAAATGTAGAGAACATAAGCTTTAAAAAAAGTTCTCATTTATTGTTTTATCTTTATTGGTTAACAAAATATAAAACTTTTTGTAAAGACAAAAATTCTGAAGGGTGGGCAAATTCTGCTGGACGGCACTGTAATTTCAGAATTAAGTAAACATTTAAAATTGCATATGACTATAATAATAGTTATCCTAATTGATATATTTTTTACGGTAAGTAATGAAATATTTTATTATCACTAGTTAATCGACTAAAGAATCTTATATTCTTATTCAATTATGAATATTTACTAATATATTTAACTCTGAAATTATAATTATTTATATTCATGTGATCGCCAAGACCGAAAAATGGTCTTCGTAGAAAAAGTTAATAAACTTAGTTGATAAATTATTTTTAAGTAATTCGCATTTAATATTAAATTTTTTACTTAAAAACCTTTATTATAATAGTCACTAAACAAAAGAATTGGGTTAATTTTTAAATATTACAAAAGTAATAAATTGTCCAGATTAAAATCAGAATATTAACGTGAAATGATGGTTGTAATTCAAACACCATTAACCAAAAGATACCCTTGTCACAAATAACTGCGTAATTAATTTTTGATTGAATCCTTCCTCTTAGGACATTTGTTTTTTTCGAGGCACATTTTTCTTCTCTACCTTTTTTTCCAATCGATCGAAGGGACGGAAGCTAATTTGTTAGATAGTAGTCGATTTGGAGTGGGCAAGGCCTCGAATTCTTCGTAAGCAGCCAATAACTCTAATGGAAGCAAGTCAACTTTATTGCAGAGTGAAATCGGATTTAGGACAGTAAAGATATTTTCTGGGGATTTCTTTATGTCGAAATTGATATTAAATCGGTACAAATACTATTTCGAGTTAGTAAACCGCGAAATTCTTTTTATGGAAGAAAAGCGGCTTTGCTCGTCAGCAATCTTCATGATTCAGAATATTCTGAAAACTTTGTTTCCCGTTTTATGGGACTGGTTTAAATTTGCAAACTTCGTGTTTATTGACGTTAAAGAGAAGTAAGACTTTTCTTGTTAGCTCGCAAATTTTCACTCGAGGAACTTTTCTTCTCATCAATTTTTCCATAAAATTGCAAGAAAATATTTATCTTCAGATGCTTCATAAACTATATATCAAATTTTCGCAGATTAAAGTAGCTAATTGCAAAGTTTAGTTTTTTATATTTTCACGAGGACAATTTTTTATTTTCAAAAATATTTATTTCTAAAAATGTTCTCATTCTTGTAGAAAGTTTTGGAATGAGCATTTTTCAAATATAATTTCAGGAAACAGAAAGCATCGTATTCGATCAGGTTTCTGGAACAAAAAAAACCGAAATCACTTTCTTACATTGTGAGACGGAGGAAAAGGTTGACGAAATCGGTCTACTTATGGGACTCTTGACATCCGCAATAAAAAGTCAACAAGAATCCACTCTAATAGACACCCTCGAGCTTAACAAAGACGGAAGTGGCTTCCAACTCTTTTTCTCACAGCCTAGCCTCTGGAAAGAAGTAATTTTTTTCCAGGATAGCAAAGACCGTCATTAAAGTAATCTCCCTCGAGGTTTTCAAAAGGAGTACACCCTTAAAGTACTCTTGAGCGTGTATTAGATGATAATATGTGTGAGGGCAAAAGGGGAAAATAATTTCAATAGTAATTTTCTCGCTGTCAGTGTTACGAGTCTAAGAAGTAATTTACAACTTTGCATCTTTCTAAGGAGCTCAACATCTTGAGTCAGTGAATAAAAAATGTCTCCTTGGAGTTAAAACGACACTTTAAATCATATTGTGCACTTGAAGAGCCACTTTTCACGTTTTTTTATTTAATTTTTTTTATTATTTACACACTGAATAAAATAAGATCCCTGTCAAGAGTGTGCCAGGAAAATTTATGTTAACTCTGAATTGAAAACTTGGACAGAATTTTACGATTTCGCCTCTAAAGCTCATTTTTTGGGCTTTTTTTACTTCCTAATTCATCGTGATTTGAAACTTTCTTTTCCAGTTCTAATTAGATCAATTTTTTGTTAAAAGAATCGAGTTGAAGGTTTTGCAAAATATAAAATAAAGCTGCTGAAAATTATTTAGAAAGTGTGTTTATCTGGGTGTTAACGAGTTACGTCATTTAAAGAAATAAACTTATTTTAAAGTTATTTAATAATATATTATACAGTAATATTTGTTCGCTAAATAATTTACAACAATACTGGTTACATACTGAGTAATTTGGATGAAGTATTAAGATTAGTTTAAAAAATAAAAAATAAATAAACAAATTATTTAAAAATTGTAATACCTCCGAAATACTATAAAAAAAGCATCGAAAGAATTAAGAATTGACAAAAAAGGTAAAAAATACTAAATAAATAAAAACAAAAGTGTGACAATTTAATGAACAATGAAAAAATAAAAACCTTCAAAGAATCTATGAAATTATGAACATAAAATAACAAAATCTATTGAAAACATTATTGGCTGATTCTAGAAAAAATCGAAATTGATGTCCTTAATAATTTCTGTAAATCAAGATTGTCGATTATGAAAAAAGTTATTTTTTATAATAATACTACTATGCTAGATGTACGAATTTATAAAACAAAATTTCTTATATACGATAAACAAACAAGATATGTCCAAGAGAGTACCCTGAAAATCATTCCCTCACTCAAAACGTAAAATTCCTTACTAATTGTTTGTTATTTTATTTTTTATTTATATAAGATAATATTGACTGTAACTACACGAGTTTATAATTTAAAAACAGCGAATGGGAATATTTTTAAATATACTTCAAAATTTGTCCTTGAAAAAATTATCATTTCCTCACCGCTTTGAAACAGTGTGATTGGAGCAAAATTTAAATACCTACCAAGTCCCGCCTTAAGTTTTTTGAAAGTTGGCAACATTGTTATTGACAACTGTTGACAACCTATATACTGCAGCGAACGTTTGTAGAAAGGATATTTTGTTAAAACTAATTTATCAATGAGATTTTTAAAAAATATATTTCTTCTCGTCATTTCCCTATGTTGATTTATAAATGGGTAAGCACTTTTTTATTTAATAATCATAGTGTATTTGCATAGGTTTCCAGTATTTATATCGCATTGTTCACAGTACATAGGAAAGTAAGGTTATGTTTCTGAGGTTATGGTCATTTTGTTTCGATTTGTCATTCCCTCATCATCATTCCCTCACTAAATTTTACCTTTGTATTCCATTTAAAAATTCAAACTCAAAAAAAAATGGGGACCATTAAAATATTTTAATCAAATAAGACATAAACTACGGCTGGAGAAAAAAAATTCAATAACGAGTTAAAAAAAAAATTGATTAACTTGGTAAAGCCATTTTCGACTTTTTCTGGAATCAGCCTATATTATAAACGCAAATATAAAAAAATTGAGAATAGTATACTTTAAAATGGGAAAATTTAAGAAAAAGAAATGGTAAAAAGATAATTAAAAAGCCTACAACAATAAGTTAATAAGTTAAAAAAGTTATTAATAAAAAAATATGCGAAACATTCAGAAATATGGTAGCTTGACCATTTCAAATTAAATTTTTAAAGTTATTGACAAATACAAGTTTGAATTTTGCAGAATTCATCTACGCATTTTCGGAATTTCTTAAAAATCCCCAAACCGTTTTAAGAATTCCTTTATCTTGTTTTAAATTCTCGGATTTTTCCAGATCGCTAGACGCCCTGCCGAATATAACAGTTTTTTTTAGAGTTGCAAAGAAGTAATATTACATGGAGAACAGTAATGAGAACGAGAATATAACCGGGAATATAAACGACCAAAATTCTAATCGAGAATTTATGAGAATTTAATTGACAAAAACTAATTGAAATTAATTAATTAATTTAAAAAATTAGAATAACTAAAAAATCGGAGAAAAGAATTGAAGAAAGCTAAAGATAATTGAAATTTACGATAATTAATCACAAAGTTTGGAAATTATGAAAACCAATGAAAATAATTAAAAATTGAAAAAAATAATTGAATTCTAGAAAAGTACTTAAAAATTTTAGAAAATAATTTTAGAAAACGAGAAAAATAATTAATAATATTGAGGATAATAATTAAAAAATGATCAAATGAATTAAAAATTGAAAAAATAATTAAAGTACCTATGCTAAAAATAATTTAAGATTGAGAAAAAAATTAAAATATGATGAAAATAATTTAAATATAAAAAATTGAAAATAGTAAATAAAATTTAAGAGAATTAATTGAAAAAATCATAAAATATAATATGTTTAAAAAAAGAAAATAATTACAAAATTACTTTAAAAATTTTAATTAAAGAGAATAATTAAAAAATTTTATAAATAATTAAAAATTTATGAAAATAATTGAAATTTAAGATAAATAATTGAAATTTTTGAAAATTGTGCCAAAATAATGAAAATAATTAGAAATTGAGGAAAATAATAAAAAAATTGCAGAATTTATTTTTAAGCAAAAGAAAATAATTTGGAAAATAGTTTAAAACATGGAAAATTCATAACAACAAACTAAATTTGAGATAATAAGAAAAATAAGAAAATAATTAAGATTTATATAGGAAAAAAATTTGAAATTTATTAAAAATTGCAGAAAATAGTTGAAAAATAAAAAAAATAGTACAAAATTGCAGTTTAAATAATTTGAATCATAATAGAAAGGAATTATCACTTTAATCACTTTTTCAATTTTAATTATTTACTCTTCAACAATACAAAAATTTCATTATTTAGTGCTAAATTTCATATTATTTTTTTGCTAAATTAAATTGATTTTTTTAATACACCTTATTATTTCCATTTTTCAATTATTTTCTCCATCTTCTAATCATTTTAATTATTTTGCAATTAATTTCCTAAATTTTCATTTATTATCTCAAATGTAGATTATTGTCTTCAATTTTCAACTTTTTAAACAATTTTTCAATTATTTTCTTTTGCTCAAAAATAAATTCTGTAATTTTTCTATTACTTTCTCCAATTTCTAATGATTTTCATTCTTTTTGCGTAAGTTTTAAAAATTTTAATTATTTATCTGAATTTTAATTACTTTTATCATATTACACTTATTTTTAAAAATTTTAAATTATTTTCATCATTTTTCAATTCTTTCCCCAAATTCTTAATTAAATTTCTCACTTTGTAAAATTATTTTTTAAGATTTTTCTGAAATTACAATTAATTTTTTTCAATTTTGAATTATTCTTTTTTTAAAAATTATTTTCTAAAATTTTTAAATACTTTTTCTTAAATTTACCATTATTTTCTTCGATTTTTAATCACTTTGAATTATTTTCAAAATTTTAAAATTTTAAACTATTTATATGATATTTCAATTATTTAATTCAATTTTTATATTATTTTTATTATTTTCTTTAATTTTCAGTTATTATATTTACGTTTTTTTTCATAATTTCCAAAAAGTTTTTAATTACTCATCTGAAATTTTAATTTTTCTATTCAATTTTCAATTATATCTACGATTTTCTTGAATTTTAGGTACTTATATTCTATATTTTTTGCAATTATTTCTCGTAAATTAAAAAATGTTCTTTTCAATTTTAAATTAAGTTTATCTTTTTTCATTTTTTCATTTATTTTTTTTTTTTTTTGCAATGAACTTCTAAAAGTTTCAAGTATTTTTCTGAAATTTTCTTTAATTTTCCTTTATTTAAAATATATTACGTAATTTTTTCAATTATTTACTGAAATTGTAATTATTTTCTTCAATTTCAAATTGTTTATATTATTTTTTCATTATTTTCTTAAATTTTAAATTATTTTCATCATTTCTGAATTAATTTTCTGAAATTTTAATTATTTATCTCAATTTCAATTATTTACTCCAAATTTTTCTTATTTTCTTTAATTTTAAAATGTTTTTAAAATTTTTTAAATTACTTTCCACAATTTTAATCGTTATCATGATTTTTTTTGATAAAACTTTTGATAATTGTTATATTTAAAAATAATTTTTACACTTTATTTACTAATAGTTAAGTTGTAATGATAATTATTTTTGTCATTTATCAATTTTTATTACAATAAATTGTTTGTGTTTCAAAATAGTATAGCTTATTCAAACATAGAAAATTCTCATTAATTTTCCGGAAGGAGAATATTCTTGGTTATATTCTCGAGAATGTAACCGGATTTTAAATTACCGAAAATTTTGCAACTCTATTCACAGATTCATTCATAACTGTTGCACTAGTAACCAATTTTTTTTATTTTAAAATTTTTTTATACATTCTATCGCGTTTATTTTGCTTCAAGTTATTTTTATTCCCAATTGGATTTTCTTTAAAAGCAGCCATCTTTTAACATAAAAATATTGCAAGAGACATAAAATGTGGCTAAAGTGTGTTTTTCCACTCGAGTGGTTGGAACAACGTGGCACCTGACGTTTTGAAAGTACTACTAGAGGAAAAGCAAAGAATGAACTTTTCCAGTCACATTGAAGGTGCCTCTTTATTGGGAAGATAATCGTAATTTTTCCAGTAGTACTGGCCATTATCTGAGTGGCTATTGTGAGCCCTCACATTTTCCCTGTAACCAGGTAGAGTGGCAAACAGAAATAACAGAGAATAGGAAGGAACAGCAGACAACTAGAGTGTCTATGGCTATTTTCCAGCAATGCTATGTGTGCAACGTTTTATGCAACTCAACGATACAAGGGCCACATTCCCCTTCACACCACAGTCGCTAAAGCGAGGAAAATGGGTGTGCGGGCGTTACAAGGGGAATCGCTACACTATTGTTTCGCAATAAGCCACGTAGAAACTGTTAAACGCCAACCGGAATTCCCGGTTTGTCGCGCACAATCTCACTCCGCTCATGAGCTTCGATTTACCAAGGGTAGACAAAAATAATTTTTCTCACTTTTCAAATTTATTCTAAACGTCGTGTTTCTTCCCGTTCTTATTATAGAAAATTAGGATACTTATTTAGGGTTTGTATCACGTGTTTAAGATCTCCGTGATATGAAGCCAAACGACACAAGAAGTGAAGTTTATTTTGACAATGGAAATTCAGATTTTAATTAATTTATCACTTAATCCTTGTCTCATTCGTTTTCAATAGTGTCCCCACGTAGACCAGACTGTTTAACCATGCATACCTTCTGAGGACGTCGAGGCCCAGGGCCGAAACCCTTATAACGAGAATTAAGCGTACGTCAGTCGATTACAGACAATAGGAAAATTCCTGCAAAATCTCTCGGAGTCTCTCGAAATCCCTGGGAAATTGATGGGAAATACCTGGGAGTTTCTGGGTATTCCTGTGAAATTCCTGGGGGTTCCTGGGGAACTGCTGGAAATCCATGTTAAATTCCTCTAAAATCCTATATATTTCCTGGGGAATTACTAGGGAGTTCCAGGGAAATTCCTAGGAGTTCCTAGAAAATCCCTGGAAAAGTGATGTAAGTACCTGGGAGTTACCGGGGATTCCTGTTAAATTCCTGTAAAATCCCTAGGATTATCTAGGGAATTGCTAAGCATATCCTACGAAATCCCTAGGAAATCCCTGAGAGTTTCTGGGAAATCTCTTTTAATTCGTCAAATTCCCAGAAATACCCTGGGGAACTACTGGGAAATTGATGGGAAATACCTGGGAGATTCTGGGTATTCCTGATAAATATATGTGAAATCCATGAGGGTTCCTGGGAAATCACTTGAAATCCCTGTTACATTCCTTTGAAATCCTAGAGGTACCCTAGGAATTCATGGGAAATCCCTGGGGGTACCGGGGGAATCACTTGAAATCCCTGTTAAATTTCATTAAATTCCTAGAGATTTCCTAGGGAATTCCAGGGAAATTCCTAGGAGTTCCTGGAAAATACCCAGGAAAGTGATGTAAGATACCTGGGAGTTACTAGGGATTCCTGTTAAATTCCTGTGAAATCCCTGGGAATATCTAGGAAATTGCTAAAAATACCCTGCAAAATCCCTGGGAAATTCCTGGGATATCCCTGAGAGTTCCTGGAGAATCCCTGTTAATTCGTCTGAATTCCCAGAAATTTCCTGAGGAACTACTGAGAAATTGATGGGAAATACCTGGGAGATTCTGGGAGATTCTGGGTATTCCTGATAAATATATGTGAAATCCCTGGGGGTTTCTGGGAAATTACTGGATATTCCTATTAAATTCCTTTAAAATCCTATGGATTTCCTGACGAATTACTAGGAAATTCCTAGAAGTTCCTGAGAAATCCCTGGGAAAATTATGTGTAATGCCTGTGAGTTCTTGGCGATTCCTGTTAAATTCAGATAAAATCCCTGGAATTTTCTAAGGAATAGTTAAGAATATCCTGCGAAATCCCTGGGAAATTCCTAAAAAATCCCTGAGCGGACCTCGGAAATCCATAGAAGTTCTCGAGAACTTCCTGAAAAATCACTAAGCGTTCCTGGGAAATCCCTGGGAGTTCCTGGGGAATCTCTGTTAATTCCTCTGAAATCCAAGAGATTTCCTAGGGAATTAGTAGGAAAATTCCAGGAAAATTCCTGTGAAATCCCTGGTAGTTTCTGGAGAATTGCTAAGAATATTCTGGGAAATCCCTTGGAGTTCCTGGCTATTCCCTGGTATATCCTTGGAAGTCCCTGGAAATCCCTGGGAAATTCCTGGAAAACCTCTGAGAGTTTCTGGAAAATCCCTGAGAGTTCCTGGCGAATCACTGGGAATCCCTGTTAAATTCCTTTAAAATCCTATGGATTTCCTAGAGAATTACTAGGAAATTCCAGGGAAATTACTGTGAAATCCTTGGTAGTTTCTAGGGAATCACTGGGAATCCCTGTTAAATTCCTTTAAAATCCTATGGATTTCCTAGAGAATTACTAGGAAATTCCAGAGAAATTACTGTGAAATCCTTGGTAGTTTCTGGGGAATTGCTAAGAATATCCTGGGAAAACCCTTGAAGTTTCTGGTGATTCCCTGGTAAATCATTGGAAATCAATTTGAAATCCCTGGGAAATTCCTGGAAAATCCCTGAGAGTTCCTGGCGAATCACTGGGAATCCCTGTTAAATTCCTTTAAAATCCTATGGATTTCCTAGAGAATTACTAGGAAATTCCAGGGAAATTACTGTGAAATCCTTGGTAGTTCCTGGGGAATCCCTGTTAAATTCCTTTAAAATCCTATGGATTTCCTAGAGAATTACTAGGAAATTCCAGGGAAATTACTGTGAAATCCTTGGTAGTTTCTGGGGAATTGCTAAGAATATCCTGGGAAAACCCTTGAAGTTTCTGGTGATTTCCTGGTAAATCCTTGGAAATCCCTTTTAAATCCCTGGGAAATTCCTGGAAAATCCCTGAGAGTTCCTGGCGAATCACTGGGAATCCCTGTTAAATTCCTTTAAAATCCTATGGATTTCCTAGAGAATTAATAGGAAATTCCAGGAAAATTACTGTGAAATCCTTGGTAGTTTCTGGGGAATTGCTAAGAATATCCTGGGAAAACCCTTGAAGTTTCTGGTGATTCCCTGGGAAATCCTTGGAAATCCCTTTAAAATCCCTGGGAAATTCCTGGAAAATCCCTGAGAGTTCCTGGCGAATCACTGGGAATCCCTGTTAAATTCCTTTAAAATCCTATGGATTTCCTAGAGAATTACTAGGAAATTCCAGGGAAATTCCTGTGAAACCCTTGATAGTTTCTGGGAAATCACTAAGAATATTCTGAGAAATCCCTTGAAGTTTCTGGCGATTCCCTGGTAAATCCTTGGAAATCCCTTTGAAATCCCTGGGAAATTCCTGGAAAACCTTGAGAGTTCCTGGAAAATCCCTGAGAGTTCCTGGGGAATTACTGTGAATCCCTATTTAATTCCTCTGATGTCCTAGGGATACCCTAGGAATCCATGCGAAATTCCTGGAGAATCCCAGAGCGTTCCTGGGAAATCCCTAGGGATTCTTGGGAAATGACTGGAAACTCCTGTTAAATTCCTCTAAAATCCCTGGGATTTTCTGTGGAAATTGGTAAGAATATACGTGTAAATCCCTTGGAGTTTCTGGGGATTCTCTGGTAAATCCCTGATAGTCCCTTAGAAATCCCTAGAAAATTCATGGAAAATCCCTGGGTGGCCCTGGAAAATTCATAGAAGTTATAGAGAAATTCCTAGCAAATTACTAAGCGTTCCTAGAAAATCCTTAAAGTTCCTAGCTAATCACTGGGAATCCCTGTTAAATTCCTGTGAAATCCCACTGATTTCCTGGAAAATTCATGTGAAATCCTTAGGAGTTTTTGCGAAATCACTTGGAGTCTATCGAAATTCCTGGGAGTCCCTGGAAATTCCCTCGAAATTCCAGAAAAATCCATGGGAGTTATTTAGAAATTTCAGAGAGTCCCTGCGAAATTCCTGTCCTGAGAAATCTCTAGGAGTTCCTGGAGAATCACTGGGAAATTCTTGGAAGTCTCTGGAAATTCTTTGTGAAATCCCTAGGATTTTCTGAGTAATCACCTGGAATTCGTGGGAAATCCCTGGGAAACATATATCGAATCCATACTCGATATTTCGAATTCAAAATCAATTTATGGAATCCAAAGTCGACATATCAGAACGATAATAATCAATATACCGAACCAAAAATTGATATATCGAATCGATAATTAATGTGTAAAACCAGGTACAACTTAATCCTTGTAACAGACACAAAACCCTTGATTACGTAATTTATTTAATATATCAATAATCAATAATAATAACAATAATTGTTTTATACTTAAAGCTGTTTAGGGAAACAGATGCTGTATTAAACGATCAAACACTTTATTCTGTTCACAATTCTTTAAATAGATTATATATTTATGGGCTCAATACGCTTTCCCCCAGAAGAAGCAATTTCTCATTGACAATTTAAGGTTTCATTATTGGCCGAGATTTTAATCATCTATTAATTACCCGTTGATTAAAATTTTTTACGATTCCTTCAGAACCAATTTAAAAAACTTTCTACGAGCCTTGAAGTATCAGTTTATAAAATTTGAAGCTGTGAACTTAATTTAAATTAATGGTACTTTCAGAAATTACTTGTAATTAAATTATCGAAGTTCTATTTCGATTTTGATTTCGTCCTGGTCACTTTAATTGATTTTGCGTTTATCGCCACGTTATACTACTCTCGAGCGGAAATTTCACTTGAATGTGGTCTGTCATATCTCGCTCATCGGGAGCGTTTGATAATTCAATTATTATTCTGAAATTGTACGATAGACGATTCGCAGATCGAACCTGCTATTAATGCACACAAATGATAGGACAGTAAATTTTCATCAAACGCAACTTGAACTAATATTATTTCTAACGAAATTGAAATCACAACAATGACACGGTACAACGGTTATCAAAAATAGTAATAAATATTCCATTAATAAAGCAGAGACGGTTAAAAAAATAGAAAAGGTGTGTTTTTAATACTATAACTGTATTATCAAGAGCAAGCAAGCTTTAAAAAGCCTATCGAAAAACGCTTTTAACATTTAAATATAATTAAAAATAATTCTTCTCTTCAAATCTCTCTTGAGCTGGTCTACATGTAATTCTGCTTTTATCCTTGAACGAAACATTATTGTTTTGATAAAAACATAATAATTTTATAAGGTCACTGCTTTAAAATAGATGTTCTAATTTTGTGGAGCAAATATCATTCGCAGGATCTCATTAACACTGTCCGTAATTACAATAAAGTGTATATGTATATGCATATATGCACAAACGAGCCAGAATGTTCTTGTGAAGAAACATGACCACGTTTCTCTCTCATGTAATATATGCATGTTAATTCGGCAGCAAGAAAACTCTCGCTGCAACAAAACGCATTAGCTCAAAATGCGCAATTTGCGTCAATTTAATTATACAATGTTACTCTGAAAATTCTCTCTTGTCCAGCGTTTCACAAATTACTAAACTCTTGCACAAATGAGGTTAATATTATCATCAGCGGGATCCAGAAATTTCCCTAATTTGCAATTAATTTCATATAATTAACAGAAAGGAATTTTAATCTTTAGGGCATGTGATGGAAAATAACGTCACTAGTACAGGCAAAATTTGTCCATAAACTTTCTCTTGAAATAATGCTAATTATTTTGATACAAAACTTCGTGAAATTACTCACAATATCATTAAGAAAGTCTCTCTGTCCCAAGTTTCTTAAAATTAATTTTTATTCAAAATTTAATGAAATTAAATAATTTTCTTGGATTAGTGTCATTAAAAATAAATAAAAATATACTTTCTCTATGAGAAAGCAACATTGTTAATTATATTAACAAAATCCCTGAATATTGTTGAAGATTTTAGATAACTTTAACTCCCTGACAACAAAACCATGAGAAAAGAAAATCCTCCACTGTAAAAATGTTTACAACAGCAGAGATATTTGATGTTGCTCTTCCAACCTGGAACTATGAGTTGGATCAAACTTTAGCACAGATATTTGCAATTCAGTACACGAAAAACCATTTCATCGTTTACGAGCTAGCTTTTCATTTCCCAGAAATAACGAAATCTTTAGCTTTTATCTAGCCGATATTTTGTTTCATTTCTCCTCACTACTTCTCCATTAAACCATAAAAATTCTAGTTGCATTATATTGTGAAAAGAAAGTTTCTAAGGGCGTTCCGAAAGTTGAGCTTCTCTTGTAGGACACAATTGAATTATCTGGCCTTCACTTCATCCTCGATTGGTTCCTGAACATTTATGAAACACACGAAACTAACCTCAAGTGGAAATCGACATTTTAATTGGTTTCGAGAATAAATGCAATTATTGCTATTCCTTCCTTATGGCAGATTTAATATGATTCAATCCTAAGGCTCCAAAACTTATCACGATTCTCATTAAAACATTTCTCAAGATCGACTTTAACTTTGTTTCAATATTGTAGAGCTTCGTGTCTGATATTCTGCATCAACCCTAGAAATTGTTGTCAGATTTTAAAGAGTGAATAATAATGGGAAGCAAAGGAGTGTACATATTAAATTATTTTAATAAAAATAATAATAAACTGTAATTAATATATTTATCGATTATAATAGCATACGTTCATTACAATTATTCATTAGTTATTATTTTTTCAAAAAATTTGTAAGTAAACAGGAATAAATCAGGAACTAATATTTCATTCTTGAAGCAAGAAAATTATATATGAGAGGAAATAAATTAAAATGAACGGAAGGAAGAAGAAGTGATAAATAATAGCTGGATATGAAAATGAATTATCACTATTAATTCAAATGGTTGTCATACATGCATGAAGTTGAAAAAAGACTGATAATGAAATTCATTTTTACATACACGAATTCAGAGATATTTTTATAAAATTTAACATGAATTAAGAACTCTAATAAGGTGGTGAAAAATTTAAAAAATTGTTATATTTATAAAAAGTATAGTCTTTGGGTATAGTTTTGGTATCCCAAAAAATCTTATCTTAAAATTTAACAATATTAAACAATTTTGACAATATCTAAAAAATTAAAGTCAGTGTGCCAATTATTGGTTATTGAAATTTAAGATCAGATAACGGCCTTAGATAAAAAAAGCAATGAAGTGAAAATAAAAAAAAAATTAAATTAAATAAATATTAATAATTGAATATAAAAATGAAACAAATAATTAATTAATAAATAAGAAAAGTTAAATTAAATAAATTAAAAGTTAAATTAAACAAACTGCTAAGAACGAAAATTATAATTGAATAAAATTGAAGTTTTTTTTAACAGTTAAATCACAAATAACAAATGGAAAATATTTTTCTATTGAGATGTAGAAAAGTCCCATTTTGCTTTAAACAGATAAAAGAGAGGAGAATCTCTTTAAAAACGAATCTTTTGTTTCTATTGAATGTACTCTTTTCATGGATCCTATTAAATATTTAATTCTCCTTTGCCCGTTTGAAAAACTTTAACGAAGCGAGGAAGTAGCCCTTAATGAGATGAAACCCCAATCGTCAATTCCTTTACTCAAAGGGAAAGGGAAGTATCGATGCCATTCATCTCAAATTGAATTTAAGCCTCTAAACTTTAAGAGAGTTTTTTCCTTAAAGAAGACTTTATGGTGGATTGGAAAATTCCTCGTTTCTGAAGCGTCATTAAAAGATTAACTCTCTCTTCATATTTTTATTTGTTGTGTCCTTTCATGTTTTTAATTCCAAATGATTTTTTTCAAATTCATTACAATTTTGTATTATAAACTGAAGAAATAAATAGAAGACAAATAGAATAAAATACAAGTTTAGTTTAAATAACAAAATTGCAATTGAAAATTGTGTGTGCTCAAGGAATTTTAAAATTTAATCAGTAGAATCATATTCCAAATTGAAATTGTATATAGTGACTCGGTAAACTGTTTACAATTCAAGAAAATGATAAGACTCTCAACATCGCTACTGGAGATTTTTTCGCAAGATTCATAAATATTTAAGAATTTAGATTCTAGATATACCTTGAATGCATAGAAAATGTAAAATCGAGTCCGTTGGTTGAAAGTTTTTAAATTTCCATGACGACGTTGACTTCTTAACTCATTGGTTTTTATTAAAAAAGTGTCAAGGGAAAATATCTACAAGTCCTTTTGAGACGTCCGTTTTATATCCTAGCCAAGTAAAAAGCTCGAAGGAACTTAATTTTCCTTTGGTCAAGTTTTCACCTTGTTTTTATTCCGCTCTGGTTCGTGGTAAAAGTTGCGAAGTATTTTCTAACAAAAAATTCCTCAATTGAAAAAAAAGAGAATAAGTCCATGAAGAAGTTGAAGGCGACAGATTAAAAAAAAAATTGTAACTAAATTTGCAACTTTCTTTTGAGAAAAATTGTTGGAAATGTGAAAGAATAATTTTATAAAATGAAAATTTAGATTGTTTTTTAAATGTGAGATTAGAAAAGGGAATTTCCATGAAATAATGAACCGAGTATTACGATGAACAATTTTTTTGAACTTTTTTTTTAAGATGTAAATTCCCGGTTTTATGTTCCAGATTGCACTCCCCAGATTTCACATTATTGATGATATACCCTTTATTTCAGATTCCAGATTTCACATTTAATTATTTAGATTTAACGTTTCACAGTCCACTTTTCATATTTTAGATTCTGTATTAAAAATTCCACATCCTGAATTTTACATTTCAGATTCCAGTTCCTATATTCAATATTCCAAATTCCATATGTATATATTTCAGATTCAACATCCTTAATTTCACAATGTAGATTCCACTTTCTATATTTCCCTTTATAATAATAAGATTTTAGGAACAAAATAAGATAACCTAACAATGTTTTTTTAAAGAATATAAATAATTACCGCGTAAAAAAAAAACCGTTTTTGAACGTTGAAAAAAAATTAATCTGAAATATATTTACAGTTTTCATGAAGAATGCAAATTTGTTAGGGATCGTAAATGCGTTATTATTAAAATTCAAGGCTTAAAAAATAATACATGCCAGTATGAAGTTTTAGTTTTCTTTATTCATAAATATATAAGCCCTTTTTATGATATATTTTTATATATATTTCAACAGTAGATAATAATCAACAGTAGATAATCCATTATAAAATTGTCAGAAGTTGAGGTTATGTTTTGGTAGCATTTTCTTGATTTCAAAGATATTTAAAATTTTAAACTATGTAAATTGTTACTAATTTCCGCTGCTTTAGTTGCTAGGTTTGGTTAAATGTGTCTAGATTTTTCTTATTTCTAAATTTTATTTAATTACTAAATATTAACAAATTTTATGTTGACAAATTGGTTTTATTTTCTAGATTACTTATGTATTACGGGTAAAAAACTGTTCTACAATTTATATTTTTTAAATAAGACCTGCCTTCTGTTGGCAGGAGGTAATTTTTGAGTAAATTTTTATCGTATTATAAAAATACTTATTATAAAACTGAAAAACCGTAACTTTTTTTTTACTTAGGTTATGTTGACTATTATATTGCTGCAATTATAAAAATATGGAGATTGTAATTATGAAAAATTTTATGCATAAAATGTGAGGAATTTTTATTTGTAACTTCCATAAATAATATTTGTTAAAATTTCAATCTCTATATTTTTATAAAAGAAGCAATATAATAGTCAACATAACCTAAGTAAAAAATGAAGTTACGGTTTTTCAGTTTTGCACGGCAGAAATGAGTTGTTAATTTTAGGTCCATTTTGCCAATTGTGATAATTAATTAAATAAATTAGCTTCCTTTTATTATTAAATATTTTCTTAATTACTTCAGCCTGAAATAATTAATCAGGTTTGAGGGATGTAGAATCTAGAATGTGGATTTTATATTTAAATTTTTTCCATTCTTGCTTTTTAAACACAAAAATGTTTAAATTAAGAAAAATATGCGGGGAAGGTAATTTCATGTAAATGTCCAAAATGATAAACGTGGATTTTAAAAAATATAAATGTACGTTTTAAAATAGAAAAATGCCAACTCATTAGTAAACATTGCAGAATTCATTTTATTCCAGATAAATAATTGTGAGTTTTAAATTATTTTCGAAAGATTAAAAAATGGGTTAAATCTCCGAGTGAAATGTTCTAAAAAAAATTGATTCATTTTTTTAAAAATGCAGTTTAAGGGAAAAAGGATGTAGAAAGAAAACAAAGCGTGTATTGTACATCGTGACTAGGTTTATCGTTGTGGATAATGCGGTGGTCGTATTTTCTCAGCAATTGCGTCCTAGAATTGGCCACATCGGCGCAATGGTACGTACGATTTACCTGATTGTTCGATATACTTGCGCAGGATGAGATAAAGCGTTGGGTGGTCGGGTGGGATAAAGCTGGGTAACTTCGTCCTGGCTTGATCCTGGCTCAGGTATTGATCGGCCAGGTGTATGAATACAGTTCCATACACAACGTTTGGGTGGTGAGCATCCTTTCTACCTCCACATCTACACTGCCTTGCATCCCATTTCATCCGGAAAAACTGCATGCCAGGGTCAAGGTCTTTCCGCTAAAACCCCACTTAAAAAGAGGCGTTTGATAATTTTTTAATTATTATTTAACATAATTTTTATTAAGCTTACAATGACCAGTAAAGAGGACAATTGAAATGATAAAAAAACATTTTTCTAGTTTTGACCTGATTTAAAAAAAAATTTAAAAAAAAAAAAATTTATTTAAAAATAAAAGAATTAAAAAACTATTTTCAAATCAAAATTAAAAAGACAAGAACGAAATAAACAACTGTACGAAAAATTGTTCCGCTTGTAATATTCACAATATAATTTTGTAAAAAAAGTGTCAATTTTCAAACTTATAATTTATAATGCATTTTGAATTCCAAACAATCATGTCACAAAAACCAATAAATAAAAAAAGAAAAAGGTCAGAACATAATTTCCGATCTCAATACCATTTTAGAAAAAAAATGGAAGTGTTTAAAATTCTAAATTTGGAATTTCCTATTTTAATTAGGAAATTATAATGAAAGTTATATGTAAAATATTTTGTAGAAAGTAAAAATATTATAATAATAAATAAAAATAATGGTAATAATTATAAATGAACCTATTACGCGAATAAAATAAAAAGATACTCTCTAAATCTGAATTAGTGGTTTTTTACTAATCAGTTAGAGAAAAGTGAGCTACTATTAAATAGTAAGAACTTTACTAATTGTTTAGAAGAAAACTACTAATTTTTAGTATAATAACGGCTAACTTTTTTCCGAAATGGCAAAAATAATAGAAATTTGAAGAAAATAATTGGAAAATGGCAAAAATAATTGAAATTTGAAGAAACAAAATGAAAGATGACAAAACTAATTAAAAATTAAGTGAATAATTACAAATTTGAAGAAAAGACTTGGAAAATGACGAAAATAATTGAAAAATGGAAAAGCAAAATAAATAATTGAAGTGAATACATAATTAAAAAATTGGAGAATAAAATTGACTATTAAAGAAAATAATTAAATATTTGAAAAATTATAAAATTGATAGAAATTTGAAAAAAATAATTGAAAAATGATAAAAATAATTAAAATTAAAAAAAAAACAATTGAGAAATGACAAAAATAATTGAAAATTACAAAAATAATTAAAAAATGGTACAAATAGTCGAGAAATGAAAAAAATAATTGAACCTTGAAAAAAAATGAAAGATGATAAAACTAATTTAAAATTATGTAAAAAATTTATGATTTGAAAAAAAGACGTAAACTAGGTGAGAATTATGTCCATTTCATGGACATTTCGCTTCCAAGTAAGCAAATTAATTTGCTTCCTCATAGAGGAAGCAAGAAATTGATAATATATAAGTTAATTGGGGAAGTTGTTAAAAAAAAAATTTTTAATGCAAAAAAATGTAAAAATATGAATTATTTTACGAATTTATGATCAATTATAAAAGTTATATAGGTCAATCGATTCGTTTTGAGATAAGGAATATGATTTTTGTATTCATGAGGTGGTATTTTTAGCATAAAAAATTTTTTTGGCAAAAAACGATTTTTTTCGATGAAAAAAGGTGCTCAACAAAATTTGGTTGGGTATTTTCAAAAATCCTTGTGTCCAAATTTAGATATTCATAAGCCTAATAAGTCATCCAAATTTTATTGGAATCCGTTTAAGCGTTCTCAAGATATCTTGTACACAAAAAACGCTATACACACACACACACATACACACACACACACACACACACATACATCTGGACATTTGCTTAGGAATGAAAATTTTCGCTTTTTAGATGAAAATGAGTCGATTTAGACTATTTTTGGAAAATCGAAAATTTTAACGATCACAAAGCTTCCTCTATGAGGAAGCAAAATGACATAAATAATTGAAAAATGGAGAAACAAAATAAAAATTAGAAATCAATAATTGAAAAATTGGAGGTAAAAATTGACGATTAAAGAAAATAATAATTAAATAATGACACAATAATTGCAAAATCCCAAAAGATTTAAAATTTGAAGAAAATACTTGAAAAATGATAAAAATAATTAAAATTAAAAATAAAAAGCAATTGACAAATGACAAAAATAATTTAAACTAGGTGAGAATTATGTCCATTTCATGGACATTTCGCTTCCATGTAAGCAAAATAATTTGCTTCCTCATAGAGGAAGCAAGAAATTAATAACATGTAAGTTAATTGGGGAAGTTATTTAAAAATGAAGAATTTTAAATGCAAAAAATATGAATTATTTTACGAATTCTTGATCAATTATAAAAGTTATATAGGTCAATCGATTCGTTTTGAGATAAGGAATATGATTTTCGTATTCATTAAGTTGTATTTTTAACATAAAAAAATTTTTTGTCAAAAAACGATTTTTTTCGATGAAAAAAGGTGCTCAACAAAATTTGGTTGGGTATTTTCAAAAATCCTTGTGTTCAAATTTAGATATTCATGAGCTTAATAAGTCATCCAAATTTTATTGGAATCCGTTTAAGCGTTCTCAAGATATCTTGTACACAAAAAACGCTATACACACACACACACACACACACACACACACACACACATACATACATACACACACACACACATACATACATACACACACACACACATACATCTGGACATTTGCTTAGGAATGAAAATTTTCGCTTTTTAGATGAAAATGAGTCGATTTAGACTATTTTTGGAAAATCGAAAATTTTAACGATCACAAAGCTTCCTCTATGAGGAAGCAAAATGAGTAAATTAAATGTAAATTAAAGTAAGAAATTAAAGAATCCATGACAATAATTTAAAGATATAAGAAAATAAGTAAAATTTGGAGAAAGTAATAAAAAAATGTCGAAAATATTGATAATACTTGAGAAATGAATAAATTAATTGAAAATTTTAAAAGCAATTAAAAAATGAGAAAAATAATTATAATAGGAAAAAAGAATCAAGAAATAAAAAAAATAACAGAAATTTAAAGAAAATAATTGAGAAATCACAAAAAATTTTAATTTGTAGGTATGTAAAAAATAACAAACATAATAAAAAAAATTTGAATAATGACATAAGTAATCGATAACTGGTGTAAATAATTGAAAGAATGAAAGATTGAGAAAAATAATTAAAATTGGAAAAAAATAATGAAACTTGTAAAAGATAATTGGCAATTAGTGTAAAGTATATAAATTTTTATGGATACATAATAATAAAATTATTAAAGAATATTGCTGAGATTTCAAGAAAATAATTGAAATTCGTAGAAAAAAATTGAAAACTATGTAATAAATTGAGAAATTCATTACCACAAAACATACTTTTTTGGAAAAAACAAAATTTTTAAAAAATACAAACTAAATAAAAATTTGTTTAATAGTTATATTTAAAAACTCTTGTGTATGGTTCTAAATGTTGGTAGTAAAAATAATGATACCAAATTTTATGTAAATCCTTAAAACCGTTTTCGTGCTTTCGTTTCGTGTTTTTAATGAAAAAAAAGTCTAGATTCAAATTTTTTTTTTAAATCGTTTAGAATTGTATGACCATTTATTACTAAAGAATAAAAAACATTTGAAAACTTATAAAATTTAAAATGTTTTTACCTTTCATTTTCTAAAAGTTGACAAAATTATGAAAAGAATAAAACTAAGAAAAGTGATTTTGTGAATTTTTAATTTGGAAAGCCTTATAAAAAGTTTATTTTCAATTATATAGAATTCTCATACATGTCATTATTTTTATTTCCGTGATACTTTGAAAACAATTTCTTAAATATATTGCCTCGTAAATTTTTGCCATGCCGAAAGTGTCAACTTTTGATTTCTTTTTTTTTTAATTTTTTTTGTTGAAAATGTAACATTTAGCCCCGGTCTTTCCTACTTTAATTACAATTTACAAATTAATATAAATATGACTATAAACCAAATAAGTGGGGTTTCCTGTTTTTTCTCCAAACCCCAATTGTCAGAATATCCATTTGACCAAATTTCATTCAACCGAAAGGCTATTTATCAAAAATCTAATTTTACAGAAATTTGAATTATCAGAAGTTTTATTAATCCAAAAGTATATTTATCAGAAATCTTATTAATCCAAAATTGCATTTATAAAAAATCCCATTTGTCCAAAAGAGCATTTATCAGAAATCTAATTTTTCCAAAATTGTATTTATGAAAAATCTAATTTGTGAGAAATTTCAATTATTAAATATCTCATTTATCAAAAATTGCATTTATCAAGAAGTTCATTTATCCTAAATTGGATGAATCAGAAATAGCATTTATCCAAAAGTTCATTTATCAGAAATCTTATTTGTCCGAAATTGCATTTATCAGTAATCTACTTTGTCAGAAGTTTCTATTATCAGAACTCTTATTTATCTAAAAATACGTTTACCAGAAATCTCATTTGTCAGAAATTGCATTTATCAGAAAACTTATTTATCAGGAAGATCAATTGTCAGGAAGCTTATTTTTTACGAAATTTTATTTATCAAACATCTAGTTTGTCTTAAATGGCATTTATCAAAAATTTAATTTGTCAGAAATTGCATTTATCAGAAATCTCATTTCTCCAAAAGTACATTTACCAGAAATCTCATTTGTAGAAAAACGCATTTATCGGAAACTTTATTTATCCGAAACTATTTTCAGGCATGAGAATCTCGCTGAAAAAAAAGTGTTAGGATGATGGAATTTAGGGAAAATGAGATTTCGTAGACATGAACTTTCATACAATTGTAGATTCTGACAAATAACTTTTCGGATAAATAAATTTTCCGGTAAATGCGTTTTTGAACAAATGAGATTTCTGGTAAATGCACTTTTAGATAAATGCGATTTTTCATAAATGCAATTTCTGCCAAATTAGATTTCTGTTAATGCAATTTCGGGCAAATTAGATTTTTGATAAATAAAATTTCGTATAAATGAACTTTCCGACAATTGGTCTGTTTGATAAATAAGATTTCTGATAAATGCATTTTGTGACAAATAAGATTTCTGATGAATGTAATTTTGTATAAATGAGATTTCTGACAATAGAAACTTCTGACAAATTAGATTTCTGATAAATGCAATTTCAGACAAATAAGATTTTTGATATATGCACTTTTGGATAAATAAGATTTCTGATACATTCAATTTAGAACAAATGAGATGTTTGATAATTGAAATTTCTTATAAATGAAATTTCGTATACCTTGATTTCTGACAACTGGTCTTACTGATAAATAATATTTCCGATAAGTGCAATTTTGGACAAATGAGGTTAATGATAAATAAATGCAATTTTGGATTACTGTGATTTCTGAAAAATGCTCTTTTGGCTTAATGAGATTTCTGATAATTGCAATTTCTATGAAATTAGATTTTTGATAAATATCATTTTGGTTAAATACAATTCGGTCAAATGGATATTCTGACAAATGAGTTTTGGAGAAAATGCAGGCGAACCTGAAATTCAGCATTAATTATGTTAGAGCAATTTTTAATCTGAAACAATCTATTTTTTATCTGTTTATCTACAAATTTTATTTATTTATTATTTTTTGTATGAAAAAGTTAAAAAGCAAATAGCCTTTTTCCCGATTTTGCTTTCTCAGTGTCAACCGCTAATTTTGTTTGTACTTGGTTGGCTTTCAGGGTTGATTGCAACCTACGGGTCGGCTCTATTCCGAGCACGCGTTCGTGAATCGAATTAACTCTTAATTAGTTTTACATAAATGACAAACGTAAGCCTACTGTATACGTTTTATATAACGACAAAGTAGGGATAAAATGGCGCATAGAATGTGGAAAGCAGCTCATCTCTCACTTGCAATCTCGTTATCGATGATTTACTCGGTTAGATAGAACGGGTCTTCTGTGAAAAACGCAAATTTAATTCACTAAACTGCTAGCAATCATGACGTCGCGCAATTTAGTCTATTCTCTCGACGGTATGGTATTACACGGCACTCACACCACCGAACCAACGAGATTCTGCAAATGCCAGTTTCAACCGTTTGGTTACAATTGAATCGTCTCTATCTTGTGGCAAGTTTCGTGAAATTTCTATTGCAGAAGTTAATTCACTTATTTCAAATATGAAACGCAAGGCAGACGCGATAAGTCAAAAATAATTTAATTAAAAAACATTTGGTCTTTATCATCCCCTTTTTAAGTTAAAGATTAATATCAATTTCAAAAAACATTTTATTCAATTTTTAAAAATTTCGCGAAAGAACAAGTTATAGATAATGTATTTCTATAAAGAATGAGCTATAATTCATCCTAATTGCATTACATAAAAAAAATTGCATTGAGACAACTTGAGAAAAAGGTTTCATTACCTAAGTGTCGAAAATTCATATGGTGACCCCTAATGATATTGATCTTCTCAATTATGTTATAAAAAGTATAACTGATATAGATAATTTCTATGCATTTTCAATGATAATTTGAACGCATTTTACCATTAGTCTAAAGGCTAATATTCAATATTTTTAAAATAAAAAGATTCATGAGAATGAAGAATGTTGATCGGGATGGTTATAGAATATAAAAATTCAATAATCCATCTAATTGATTCTTTTTAATGCCAATTACTTTTAAAGGTTTTATTATAGCGTTTTATGATTTTTCAGCTTAAAAAACTAATTGGATTTAATATTTCTATTCATATATAAACTCTCCATACGCTTAAATAAATTGTAATCTATGTCTGAAAAAGTTATTTCTATTGATTGGTTTTTAAAATTTTAACTGCTCTTTATTAAGTTTTTGCTAAAGTTTATTGTATTTTTGTAGAGTCCACTCGATAAAAGCTCACTTGTGATTTATTAATCATAAAAATGTTCTTCTGTGGGAAAACATAAAATACATATTAATCTTCATACAAAAACAAAGATAAACTGTGTTTACTCCTGATAACAGTTATCTTCCAAACGATTTTCGAGAGTTTTTTTTTAATGCACTCATTTCTGTAATTTGTAATCATTACTCAGATATAGGTACAATTACACAATCAACTTATTTATGAAGAGAAATAATAATAAATAAATTAAATTTCCCCCTTTATTTAACAACAGACATGCATAGTCATTTTAGACCAAGTTATTAACGAATATTAATTTACACGATTAGGCAATTTACCCTGCACTCCTTCATAAATTTTAGCCTTACATGTATAGTTAGAAAATATTGAAGGAGCTTTCTAATTGCGGAGAAATTAATTTACGCTTGCTTGAGAATGTTGATTATTTCGTCAGATATTGGATTTCACTCTAAATCAAAGTTTCTCCCCGACTTGAAATGTGCTTTGATTTACATGTCAGACTTGTCTGAATCGAAAGCAGTCGGGTATGCTACAGACATCTAAATATGATGAAACTCGTGACTGCCTCTCGCCCTATTGGCTGAAAGTGAAGAGAGATTACAAGAGGTGCAAGGACCGCGATCTTCTGCATTCGACGCTTTCGACAATGATCTTTTGTGTCGCATTAACTGCGCAAACTTCACTCTCCCACGAGAATAAGAAAAAAATTGTTCCCAGGATGCAGATAAATCATATTCAAAACTCTCCACTTGCGAATATTTTATTCCATTATAATCTTCTCTCAATACGCAATGTTGAGTGTTCAATAACATATTTGATGAAATATTCTTCATCTTTTGCAAGAACGGTATTTTATGTAGAAAAATATGGATATTCTTAAGATTATTTTTATTTAATTTATTAATTATTTAACCCTCACAAATGCATTGTGCCACAGCAAAAGATTTCAATATTTGCAATTATGAAACAAAAACTTAGGTAGCACTTATGACAGGATATTTCATATTCGCGATCCACATCCTGAATTAAATATTCCTGACTCGGAGTCCCGAATTACATATAACCCATTAAACAACTCTATTTTCGCAATTCGGAATTCACGTTCCGGATTTTATATCCTAGATTTCAGAACCCGGATTGCAATTCCCGTATTCCACATCCTAAATTCACGTACAGAATTTCCAAACGTGAATTCTACTTGACGAATATCACATCTCAGATTCAACATCCTTATGCAATATACTTGATCCTAAATCCCAGATTCCATATCCGGCAATCCACATATCAGATTACACATTCCGAATTAAAAATCCCGAATTCTATTTCCTACTTCTTAGATCCCAAGTTCTATATTCCGCAATCCACATCCGAGATTACACATTCCGAACTCAAAATCATAAATATAAATTCCATATCCCGCACATATCCATATTCTAGATTTAAAATTTCGAATTCCACATATCCGTCTCTACAACTCGGATTTCCCGGATTTTTATGAAATTCCACGTCCAGGATTCTAGAACCCGAATTCGACAGCATGGATTCCACTTAACAAATAACACTTTTCAGATTCCACTTCTCGGATTTCGTAACCCGGATTTCATTTCAAGAATTCCGTTTCATAGATTTTACATTCTCTAGATTTTAGATTCTGCATCCAGGATTTTACAACCTGGATACCACTTCTTCAAATATTCTGCTTTCTAAATCTTTTATCTTCAATTCAAAAATTCACATCCCACAATCCACATTCCATATTATTACTTATTTCGGATTCAAAATTCCGAATTCTATATAACCCATTAAACATCTCGATTTCTGTAATTCGGATTCCACGTTCGGGATTTTATATTCTTGATTCCCGAACCCGAATTTAAATTTTAGAATTCCACCAAATAGATTATATTTTCTCCAGATCCCGGATTTAGCATCGAAAATTCCACAACCTGGATGCCAGTTTTCAGAATCTACTCCGCATTTCATATACTAGAAATTAAGTTGCAAATTGCAATTCCGGCAATTTACATGTCAGATTACATATTCTCGATTAAAAATACTGAATTCCATATATTGAATCTTAGATTCTAGATTCCATATCGCGTATTCCTCAATACGGATTCCTTGTTTCGGATATCATTTCCGGATTCCAGAAACAAAATTCTTAACATTCCTTATCGCGGATTCTAGAACCCGGAAATTACTTCAAGAATTCCATTTTACGAATAATATATTCTTCAGATTTTAGATTTCCGATCCAGGATTACAGAACCTCAGTACAACCCGGATCGTTCTTTAAGGATTTCACAACACTGAATTCCAGATCCTGAATTCCAGAACAAAAATTCAACATTACGGGTTCCATAACCCGGATTCTATTTCACGGAATTCCCATTTTCCAGATCCCGGATTTCACACGCTGGATAATAGTCTGATTTGATTCCACTTGATTCCACATATCTCTGATTCCACTTCTCTAATTACACTTCATGGATTTCTCATTAATTCCATATTATGGATTTCTGAACCCGTATTCAAAATCCTGGATTAGACATCCCGAATTACATATCATGGATACCTGGGTTCCACATCTGGATTCTACAAAAACCGGATATTATTTCTTAAATTCAAGATCCTGGATTGCAGAACCTGGATTCCACTTTACAAATTCTTTTTTACAAATTCCACATAATGGAATTTACTTTACACAGTCTCAAAAAACTATAAACAAATAACTAATAACTAATAACCCGTATTCTATTTCATGGGTTCCAAATCCTATATTTCACGTCCCGCATTCCACATTATCCAGATCTCCGATTCTATATATATTCCTGGTTCTACAACCCGGATTCTACTATTTGGATTCCGCATCTCGAATTCCATAATCTCTTGATCCAAAATTCCACTTTCCGAATTTCACATCTTAGATTCCATACTCTCAAAAGCTCGAATTTCACTTCCCAGATTTTATACTTTCCACATCTCAAATTCTACATTCTAGATTCAACAACTCAATTTCCACATTCCTGATTCCCTACACCGGGTTACACAATTCCGTTTTTACATAATCCGAATGATTAAATCCTGGATGTTGAATGCGGAATAATAGCATTCAGGTCATGGATTTCAGAATTTTAAATGCGGATTGCGAAATCCATTACATGTAATCCAATATGTGTTATCGAGTATGTAGAATTCGAAATATGGAATCTACAATGGTAAATCTATCTTTTAAACTCTGAGGTATAGAATTGAAAAAATATTATTTTCAAGATTCAAGAACTTTAATTTCGTTCAAGAGATCAACAAAAGAATATTTTGTTTCAGAATTTGATCTTCTACATCCGTTAGCCCTAGCAGTATATCATGCTTCATAAACGGACTCTTATTAGTGATGATAAAGGATCATTAGAAACGTCTGTAAAAAATAATAACTTTATGTAAGCACCTGACACAGGTGAAAATTTATCTCTGTGCTTAAATTAGAGCCCTAGTGTTTTTTGGACGATAAAGTAGTCGCGTGGTGATTTTAAGTAGTAACTGTTGTAAAATATGTAACAAAGATCAGACTTCACTGAAGGGGCGTGTCGAAGGGAGATCCGGTTAGTAATTAATAGGCCAGCCGAGGTCGAAACCACCGTCTAACCACGAATGAAGGGCCAGGTGTTGGGATAATTATGCAGAAGCTGTCGGGGCCAATGCTTTCAACTATTACTATATATTGACTAAAAACTTACAAACTTTTGTCTCAAAGATCAAAGTTGTTCAATTTAGTTAATAAAAAGTTCTAGTTCATTCATTGTTTTGTTTATTACACTTTTTATTATTATTATTATTTCACTCAATTTATTAAGATTGTCGTTCTCAAAAGGGTAAAATTAATAGATCATGAATACAATTAAGAATTTAAATTTTAACGTTTTATCCCGTTAAGGTCATATGGGGTCAAAATGACCCCAAAGAAAGTTTGTGGCTAATTGCTAGATTCTTTAAATCGGTCGTACAAAATGAAGCTTATGGTAAATGACAATTAGTTTTGCTAAAATAATAATAAATAAACTAATGTTCCGTTACAGAATTGAGTCGATGAATTATTAAATAGAAGGGAAATAACATCTATTTTGCTATAGGGTCCGTTTAACCCCACATGATCATTACGTTATTATTTAGAAGTGTGACCTTTATTGGTTAAAACAGTTCAATTTTTATTCTCGGATAAATTCTAATAATCTCTAGACAAGTGCATTACTTTTCGAGTGATAAGTGAATTTTCGATGTCTCAGAGCGATTTTATGCAAGCGTGCATTTCCATAGAAATATAAGAGAAAAGACAAGCATGATGTATATTCCCAGTAGTAACAGTGGCTTTAGTCAGACGCCAGTAGTATAAGAAGAGACAGTGACAGACATCCTTGACTTATAAGATGTCAGATTGAAACAACCAGTTTATCAAAACAAAATTTTTGCCTCTTTATTCCTCACATTAATATTAATATTAAAATAATATTAATTAATAAATTTGCAGTAAGACAGGCCCTTTTATCATAATTCTAAGAATATAACAACTCTATACTTCTTCTTTAATTATCCAAGAAGCTATTCTTCTGAATATTTTCTGAAACATACGCTTTCAAGAAAGACAAATAATTACGTGTAATAAAACTACTATTTTTGAGCCAAAAATAATTACAATTTACGTATAAAATTAGTATTATTATAGGCAGTTTATCATTTCTTGAGAAATATTGTGGCTGAGGAAACCAGTTTAATTTAAAGTGGCTTCGGGCAAGTGAAGTAGCACAAGGTGTAATTTGGCTCAAAGCTCGGATTTTTTACACGTTTTCTTTGTTTCTTTTTTCCGTGTGACCTTAAGGGATTAAAACTACGGAAGACCAGTAATTACAAAGTGGACTAACACCGGCTATATAATTACACACTGTATTCTCTGACTTACCGTCTTCTATAACAGATATTTAGATAAAACCCTTCTTCTTTGAAAAATTTGACCTAGATTTGCAAAAAATTATTCTTTTAATTATTCCTACTAGAGGAAAAGATTTTGTTTTGTTTTGTTAATTTTAATTGCATTTTAGATGAACTTCACGCTAATTAAATTGTACTAATGAAGTGAAACATAACATTTATAAGAAATTCATTTAGAAGTATTTACTAAAAGTTATCCATTTATTATTATTATTATTATTATTATTTGAAGTATTAAAAGCGGTTAAAATATAGTTTTTTATCTTAAAGGCAACAATAATCCTTTCGTTTAACATATTTTCTACCACTTCTTTTCTAAATTTTCTTTCTTCATGAAAAAAAAAAATAATAAATTTTGTCTTACATTAAGACGAAAGTAGCTAGATCTCTTTGACGTTTGTACGTTTCATGATCTGTACGAAGATTCTTAAGTCTCAAAGAAAAATACGAATCACCCCTTTGTCCCTCAAGAGGAAGAAAGACCTGGAGAGCTTTCCCAGAAACGTCAAAATCTTCTTACGTTTATTTCATATTTTTGTAGATACGTTAAACGAATCAAAAATTCCAAAAAGATAATAGTAATATAGAATAGAAAAGTTATATAAAGACAAACAGTCCAGAAATAATAAAATATAATGGTAACAATAAAAATATTATTATAAATAAAAATATAACTGAGAATTCCCTCTTCTGAAAACAAGTTTTTATTTAAAATTCTGTAGACATTAAATATTGCTTTTTTAAACTTTTGAGGTGCAGAAATTTGAGCCATAAAAGATGGATCAAATACAGTAAATATTTTTCTAAAAATTTATCGATTTGCTTGAAATTTCTTAATTAGGAATTCACTATTTTGATTTCTGAAAATCTTACACCAGATATATTTTTAAAAACCCACACAACAGCAAAATTATTACCGAACAAGTTTCAATCAAATATGATTCATTTTTAAAAAACCATCAGTTATTTTGAATCTTAAAACTTCTATGTCAAATTCGAATTTATTTACTTCAAATACTCCGGAGTAGCAAGTCTTAGGTAAAATCGACTTTTAAAAAATAATTTAATGTGTATTGGATCCCCTTTAATGGATTTAAATTTTTTTAATTAAAATGAGATTTATAAAACCTGGAATTAAAATTACACAATCTGGAATTAAATGTAAATTAAATCTCTGTAGATTATTTTAATTAACAACATTTTCATGTAAGAAAACAATTATTCAAAATAAAATTCCACAATTATTAAAAATTATAAGCAAAAGTTCATCTAGCTTAGCTCATTATTATTTATTAAAATAAAATTAGTTAACAAAAATTCTACATCTTCTAATTAACTAAATTCACTAACCGTAAAGTAAATGAGAGCATAATAAAAAAGAATTGTTTATAAAAAATGTGTAAAAAGTTGTCAAATAAAGAAAGAAAATAAGGTTACAATTTTAATTACAAGAATGTGTTTGAAACTCAAAACTTTTCCTGTTGCAATTAAATTGAAAGTGATTTGCATTATAAAGGTAAAAGAATCTAAAATTTAATGAAAATGTTGAGCAAGTGAAAGAAATAGAGAAGTGAGTGAAGAAGATGAATCAGAAATTCTGATCGTGGTGACTTTCTTCGCTCGCTTTCATCCAAAGCACCCAAGGGTATTTCAAGTGGACGAAGCTTCCTCCTAAAGGATCTATCCGAAAGGGAACCGACAAGTAAACATTTAATGAAACCGGTCCGTTGGAGAGAAAATACATTACAGCAGACTTGTTTCACCTTTCTCAGAAACAGACTGTTTTACCTTCTTTATTTCATTTATCTTCAATTTCTTCAGTCTATATAAACTTTCGATCGAAACTTGAATTTATTCAATTTCAATCAATCCTAACTTCTGTTAGTTTAAGCATTTATTCATCAAAATTCTAATCGATTCTAATTTTAATAGATTCAAATTTCAATTTCATACAAAGTTCAGTCGTTTCAAACTTCAATTAATTCAATACCAACCTAAATTGCATTTAAACAAAATTTAAATTCCAATCAATCCTAACTTCTATTGCTCCAAACTTGTATTGATTCTTTTAATAAATTCCAATATGAATATTTTAAAATTAAATAGTTTTTCCCACCTCTTGCTGTGAAAATAGCAATTTTCGAGTAGGGAAGTTCGATTCTATCAAAAAATCGTTTCTTGAATCGAATCGAAATGAAGGCAAAAGAATCGATTCTTAAAAAAATTGAACAAAACAGAATGGATTTTATTTTTATTTTTTTTATTTTTTACTTACAGCAAATAAACGGGTAGAACCCAATACATAAACATAAGATAAGATAAGAAAAAGCTATATAAAACTAATTTAACAATTAAGAGGCCTAGTTCCAAAAGTTACTTTTTTCAGCGATGAAATGAACAAATGTAAACTTTTGTTAAAACTTTAGAAAAATCTATTAAAAAATCGACTTAAATTAATCGCACACTCAGATGGTTTTAATATTTTTTTACCGGACTACTCTGTTTCTCTTCATAAATGTTCAAACAATAACATGCAATTATTTACATATGAAATTTGTTAAGTTTACTAATTTTTCAGGACTCAAAAATTGACTACAAATAAAAAAGATAGGTTATTATTGGCAAAAAATATTAATTTAAAAAAAAAAAGGAAATTTAAACTGCTAATTATGGTTTCTATTTCGAGGTCGCTGATTACAAATCTGAAGTCAGATTTAAAACATTCACAATGGCAGATCCAATATGGCGGACATAAAAAATTTAAAAATTAATTAACTTTTATGAAACTCAATTATGTAATATTATTACATATTATTACATACATATAAAAATTATTAATTTTAAGTAATGTAAATAATTAAGATTAATAGAATATTTTTAAGTTCTTAAACATTATGCTCGCCATATTAGATCCGGCACTTTGAATTTTTCAAATCAGACTTCAGATTTGTAACTAGGGACTCCAAAAACCCCTTGATACCAATTTTCATAAAAATTGATTAATTTTTAAATTTTTAAGTCCGACATATTGGATCCGCCATTTTGAATTTTTAAATCTGACTTCAAATTTGTAATTAGGGACCCCCAAAACCCCCTGATACAAAGTTTTCCAGAAATTGATTAATTTTTAATTTTCCATGACCGCCATATTGGATTCGTCATTTTTAATTTTTGAAATATGACTTTAGATTTGTAATCAGCGACTACAAAAACATTAGAAATCATGATTAGCAGTTTTTAATTTCTCTTTTTTTCAGAATTAATATTTTTTGCCAATATAATAACCTATTGTGGTTTATTTTTAGTCAAATTTTGGGTACTGAAAGAAAAAGTGAAACTTTTCTTCAATCATTGGGCGCATGCATAAAACCTTTTTGCAACAGTTATTGGTACAATATTTAATGAAAATAATAAGAATTGATTAATAAATGCGACTTTTAAGTATTTTTACGAGTATTTGTCTGGAAATTTTTGAGATACTTTTAAGATAAAACTGAATATGTGAAACCTAACCTTACTTTTCAAGAAAGTGTAAAACGCCAAATATACTATTAATTTAACGCCTTTCGTTTGTGTACTTAATGATATTTCAATGCAGTAAAATTCTATTTTAAATTTAGTGCAACATGGAGCTAACTCACAGATTTTTGTAAAAAAACTGGAAATTGATTTTCAGTACAACAAAATGCTAGCTTAGAAAATTGAATTTTCCCTTTTGCATGCAAATATCAATGTAATTTTTATATTTATACCATTAGACACATATTATTAAGTACACTATAAAAACAGGTGTCTTGCGGGTGTCTTATTTTAAGACATAAGACGTTTATAAAGCTTGTTACAGTAAATTTCAAGTTATTTCATTGGTTCATAATTTTGTGAGACGTACGCTCATTGCTTGAAATTAAGACACTCGAAAATGTCTTAAAAATGACCACATAAATGTCTTACAATAAGACACCTGTTTTTGCAGTGTATATATTCCATTTGAGATACAATACGGAGTTAATTTCCAGTTATAAACATATTGTCATTTATATTAAAATAAATATTTTGAGATAGCATTTTATTGCACTGGAAATCAATTGTTATTTTATTACACAAATTTGTAAGTTAGCATGTAACAATTTACTTTTTAATTGTACATAAATATAATTTAATTATTCAAAATTTAAATAACCATTTAAATAAATCTTAAAAGTTACACATTATATGTTTATAAATATTAAAAAGAATACTGTACACAAGGATATTTAACGAAATATTATAAGAAATTAAAAAATGAAATTTCCGTCCATAATACTTTAATAAATAAATCAAAATTATTTCCATAATAACACAAGTTAGTCACCCAATAAATTAAACAAATTTCGATATAAACAATTATCAACAAATATTCGCATGTTTCAGGCCTGAATAAGAATGAGTTCGCGATTATAGACAAAATCATACATAGAGTAAAAACAGCTTCAAGTTAGATCATCATCAACATAAAACAATTGGGAATTGTCGATTGAGTCTTGATAAATCTTTCGATATCAATTTAAAACCAAAATTAAAACACCACACTACAAATTAAAATCACAAAATGTACTGTTAACACATTATTTTAAACTCAATAATAATTAGAAACACACACAATCTACATACCTCCAAAATACTTTGTAACGTTTTTAGAGTGTGGTGCAAATTGTACTGTTTTCTATTAACGCTTGTAATTAACTGAATAGTTTAATTTTTTCCTTGCGACGCACAGTGGTTTGAAATCAGAAATTGATGTTCAAATCAACTTTTAGAGAGAACGACTGCATGGATTTTCAATTTTTTTTGAAAAATTCATAAATAAATTCTTAAGAGATCTGTGAGAGTAGATTTTTGTTTTTTGTTTTATTTGTTTTTTAATGTTAATGCAAACAGATGAAAAAATGTCAAATTTTCGTTTTCTTTTTTTATTTTCTACAAAAAATTTTTTTAATGCCTGCCAATACCTTGATTTAATAGAAGTAACGAAATAGAATAAACAAAAATTTTGAAAGCGCTAATTTAATTGTTATTGACCCCCTATTACTCCTTAAGAAGGGGTAGGAATTTCAAATTTTACGAAAAGTTGAGTTCGATGTCTATTCCTATATTTTTTGGGCCGCTGAAATCGAAAAAGACCATTAAAAACAAATTTCACCCCTTCTTAACCCCCCATTACCCCTCGACAGGGGGTTGATATTTCAAATTTCGAAAAAAAATCGAATAGGGTGTTTCTTCCTAAGGTTTTTGGGGCGTTAAAACCGAGAAAGACTACCAAAAACAAATTTCCTCCTCCCTTACCCCCTATTACCCCCTAAGAGGGGGTAGGAATTTCAAATTTTACGAAAAGTCGAGTTCGGTGTCTATTCCTATGTTTTTTGGGGTACTTAAACCGAAAAAACAACCAAAAAAAATTCCTCTTTTCTTTACCATGCTTTACACCCTGGCAGTAAATTCAATTTTTAATTTTTCAAAAGTAGAGTACAGTGTCTATTTTATTATGAAATTCGAAATTTCAACCCCCTCCCAGGGGGTAATAGGTTGTGAAAGATGGGAGAAATTTGTTTTTGGGGGTGTTTTTCGGTTTCAGCGCTCCAAAAAACATAGGAATAGACACCGAACTCGACTTTTCGTAAAATTTGAAATTCCTACCCCCTCTTAGGGGGTAATAGGGGGTAAGGGAGGAGGAAATTTGTTTTTGGTAGTCTTTCTCGGTTTTAACGCCCCAAAAACAATAGGAAGAAACACCCTATTCGATTTTTATTCGAAATTTGAAATATCAACCCCCTGTCGAGGGGTAATAGGGGGTTAAGAAGGGGTGAAATTTGTTTTTAATGGTATTTTTCGGTTTCAGCGGCCCAAAAAATATAGGAATAGACACCGAACTCAAATTTTCGTAAAATTTGAAATTCCTACCCCTTCTTAGGGGGTAATAGGGGGTCAATAACAATTAAATTAGCGCTTTCAAAATTTTTGTTTATTCTATTTCGTTACTTCTATGAAATCAAGGTATTGGCAGGCATTAAAAAAATTTTGTGTAGAAAATAAAAAAAGAAAACGAAAAAGTTGACATTTTTTCATCTGTTTGCATTAACATTTAAAAACAAATGAAACAAAAAACAAAAATCTACTCTCACAGATCTCTTAAGAATTTATTTATGAATTTTCCAAAAAAAAATAAAAAATTGAAAATCCATGCAGTCGTTCTCTCTAAAAGTTGATTTGAACATCAATTTCTGATTTCAAACTACTGTGCGACGTGAAGCGTCTCTACCCCCAATTCTTATTTTGCCCCTTCCAATTCAATTACCAATTCATCAATTCCTTCATTCTTACTAATTATCTATAAATACATGAATCTTTTGAGTAAAATTAAAATTACTTTTAATAGTCATAATAATTTAAATAAGCATCTATATCCTTACAAGCATCATGTTGCACTCATTTTTTTTCAGAGAATCTTATTGTCTTGACAGTTGAAACATGTAGAATTATATCAACTGGAGGCGTAAAATTATTTTGCATTTTCGTAAAAGCTTCAGTTTCTTCCAGAAGATCTTTTTTGCAAATAATCTGAAATAAAGTCATTAAATCCAGGGCTGTTGTTAAATGAAAAATTATCCTCTTTAAAATGGTTATATTCGTTGCTAAGCTTGTAACGAGTAAGAAATAATGGTAGTAAATTGATCGTATCGCGTCTGGATGTTATTAAAGTCGTATTTCACATTTTACGTTTACGTTGCAGAAGCGATATGGAGGACGGACCTGGACTGGGTGGTAATTCACCACGATCGGTTGGTGCTATTGAGCTTTATGAATCCTCCGAGTAACATGAGCCACATAACTCCCCAGCCTTACGTGACATCGACACCTTATCGTGACCTGGAAGAGGACCTTGATAACAGTTCATCAGATTCGCACTTGGACACCACCTGGGGAGCAACCAGGGTAGAGACTGAGGAAACCGACTCTACCAAACTATCAACCTTTCTACCACCGCACTGGCCGTCAACTGTTCCCAATTCCAAGGATATCAACTTGACGATTCTTAGAAGCAGCACCGAATCCTCATCGAGAAAAATAACCGAGGCTGGTGACACCACGGTTTCGAATCTTGGAACTAAAATCTCGAGTATGACAACCACGACAAGAAAACCAACACCCAGAATTAGCGCCAGAAGCAATACACTCAGAAATAGGTCGAAAAAGCAAGGGTCAAGGTCGAGCCGACCTGTGCAGTCGGGAAATATGACTGCACAGAGTCTACCTCTTACGCTCAATAGTTTGGCTGATCTGGACCATCCGGAGAGTCTGAATTTAGAATTTAATCCGAGTAAGTATATTGTTTAAGAATCATATTCTGCTTTGGAAGATTTTGTTTTATTTAATGTATTTTTGATAAATATAAGAGTAGGATGACTAGATTCCCACCTTTTTTGAAGGGCGTCTTCTAAAATCTTTCTGCGTCTAATATTCCTACAATATTTGACATCCGTAGGATTCTAGAAAATTAAAAACTACTGCGCAACCGTAACGGCAAGGACTTGGCCATTTTTGATAACTTTTCAAGATTTATCTTGAGCATGTTTAAAAAAAGGTTTAATCTTATAAGCCCTAAGCACAATGAATTTTTAGATCACAAATCGCAAGTTTTTTTGGGGCATTATTTTTAATATGAATAATTGATACTTTTAATTTCATAAAATAAACAAGTAGGTACATTTTGATAAAGTTAATTAAATATAAGCCTATTCATGTAATTGCAACTCATATACCACAATTTTTAATTCTTGTAACAAAATTATTTTATTTTATCACACGAAATTTATAATTATTCCTTTAAGTCGATTAGTTTTATTTATCATTAACTTATTATAATATTTTCTAATTTCAAAATTCTTTTCTAAAATTAAATAATCTTCAGTACAAAATAAATTATAAGAAATCGTATTATTTAGCTACAAGGTCTATCTAATTCAATTAATTAAAATTAAATTCCTAAAGTTACTGAAATAAAAACAAACAAATGTGACCAAATGAGAACATAAATACACAAATTTAAAATATAATTTCAATTTATAGCAAAATTTCAGTCCCGATTTTTATACAAGTTTTTTATATTGATGCAAAAATAAATAATAAAAACTTTCAAACTCAGCAGAATATAATAATCATTCAGTCATTTTCGGGCCCGAACTTCAACTATAGCTTTTTCTTTTACAAATTTATAATTCACAATTTATAACGTTTTAAAATCACTCAATTAGCACACGAGAAATATATTCACATAAAAATAATTTGTCAAAGATACAAAAATCAAATATCGACCTCAACCATTGATAAATAATAGATGTTTTTAAATTTGTCAATATGACAAATTAGAACAATATATACATATCATAAAAATAGAAAATTAATGGGCTTGATTCCATTCAACAAATCACGGCAGCTTTTTTCTTTACAAATTAAACAGAAAGAAATTAATACTCATCAATAGATGACCAGAGATATGATTCATGTGACCTTCCCAGATAATTTCCTCTGAATTTCTTTGTCCAGAAATTAACGCTTTGTGAGTAAAACTATTCCATCCAACTCACATTAGCACAATTTTTGGGGGATCAAAGATAGCGATGCAGTCAAACAGAAAGTTATCATCAACTTTGCGCCTAATTTCATTTGGACTCCGGGATTTTACAAACGCCACACTTCACATTTATAAAACAAATTCAAAGAAAATAAATTCCTGGTAAATGGAAAAATCAATTATAATTTTATTATTTAATTTAAATTGAAAATTACCTTATGGTGTCACTGACCAGTACCCAGGAGTGTGGCGTCAATGCTGCCGTCTTGATTGAAGAACGAAAATCAAGTGAAAATCGTTACCTTCAATCATTGACACCAGAATTTCAGACAATTAGTAAATTGCTGCCCCACTCCCGTACAAGTATCCAGTAGACATAAAGGCTTAATTAAATTTACACATTAGAAATTCAAAAGGTAAATCCACAACTTAAGTAGAGATAAAAATTCTCTTCTAACTTTAATAAATAGAAAAAAATTATGAAAACAATCATCTCTATGAAAATTAATTTTTGAAATAATTAATATGTCTCAGTCTCTTCTTAAAAACATTAAAGTTTTTTTTACATAACCTAAAAATGTCCAAATCGGTAAACGAATAATTATATTAGAAACGATTGGTCATTTAGAAAACTGTAAGAGACATCAGTAGGCATTTTTATGCATTAATATGTATTTACTATCCTTTCCAACTTTCATAATTTTCCTTTTGCAATAAATGTTATTTAAATTTTTGCGCTATAAAATCTTACCTGAGATGCTGCTACCTACTGGAAAAATTTGTCAGTGACCTTTCTTATAAGAATGAGAGGGAAAAGGAAACATTATTTTACTTAAAACACTATAACCTCAACAACTTCACTAAGATCAATGTCTCTTTTAGTATCACTCCTTAATTATTGCAATTTCATTTATTCTTCATTTTTTATTATTTAATAAAATGCAATTATGCAATAAAAAAATTTTAATATATTGAAAAATACTACAAATGAACACCTAAACTGTGATGTTATTGTTGACAAAAAGTATCGAAAATCTGCTAGCCAATCAGAAGCCAGATAAAACGTGTTACACCTCGGAAGTTGGTCGAAAGGTTTTTCGTATAGGGAAGCCAAAGTCAAAGCTAAATTCTATGTGGGTGATTCTACTCCCACACAGCACCGGAAATTCCCTGAATTTTCCCTGAATATCCGTCTACATTTCTCGAATATTCGAACCTAATATTCAAGGAAGTTTCGAGGAAGTAGTAAAATGTCCGCCTAGAAAAATATTGGGCGCGGAATTTCCCTGAAAATGTATTTCTAATTTTCAGGGAATTTCCGCATCTAACATTCCTTTAATATTCAGGGAAAGTTAAAAAAAAATTTCCAAAATTTTTTTTGATCTGGTAGTTGATCAAAAATATATGATATTCAACATCCGTAGGATTCTAGAACATTAAAAACTACTGCGCAGCCGTAAGTGTCATAGAAACCAAGTTCGACCAGTGCGCATCATGTACAGTGAATATACGAATACCATGAATATTAAAGGAATGTTAGATGCGGAAATTCCCTGAAAATTAGAAATACATTTTCAGGGAAATTGCGCGCCCAATATTTTTCCAGGCGGACATTTTACTACTTCCTCGAAACTTCCTTGAATATTAGGTTCGAATATTCGAGAAATGTAGACGGATATTCAGGGAAAATTCAGAGAATTTCCGGTGCTGTGTGGGCTTCAGAAAAATCACAATCTGCAAGTTGTTCACAGAATTTAATGATACTTGGTGAAATTGTAGTATAATATGAGAGAAATTAGTCAGCAAAAGGAATTTTTAAAATATCATAAATTGTAGGAGTTATACTATTTTGAATTTTGATGCAACATTTTCTTAATTATTTTATATCTCGGTTAATTTTGAACCGATTTTGATGAGTCACCCACCAATTTCTTCATAAAATTGTGTTTTTTCAGAAAATCATAAAGCAAAAAACAAAATTTATATTTTAGACAGTAAAAAAGTGGAAATAAAACTTTATTTATATTTTTTTTCAATTTTGACCCAAGTCTTTAATTTTTAAATTTTTTAATAATATTCCCCTTTCTTTCATCTTTATTTTAAAATAAAGATCATTCTGGAGACTATTAGATCTTGGGATATCGCACAGTAGTTCCAATTGCACAAAAAGCTGGCCAAAAATCATAAAATCGACTTTCAATTTCAGCTTTTATTTCTACGTAGTTTTATAGTTTTTTAAAATTAGAAACTATTTACTGTGAAGATTTTTTTTTAATTTCTCTATTAAATACAGTGAAAATCAAATAAAATTGTTATTCTATTAATAGATTTAGAAATAATGATTAATTTTAAGTAAAAATAAAAAAAAATTTAATTAAAAATTAATTTTAATATAATTAAATAAATTAGGTAGTTAAATCATTATTTATTTAATAACAATATAGTTATAATATAATATAATAAATATTTATACAATGATTTATTTAGTAAGCAATTTTGCCTTAATAAAAAATTTAAACATTAAAAAATTTGTAACAAAATAATTGTCCTAAAATCTATCGCTTTTGTTTTTATGATACTTAGACTTAAAATTTGAAGGTTTCTTTAGCAGCAAAATATTTTCTGCATTGAATTGTTTAATTTCCATAATTTAATTAAATGTTTTTATTTTTACTTAAAATTAATAATTATCTCCAAACCTGTTAATAGAATAACAATTTTATTGAATTTTTACTTTATTTAATAAAGAAATTGAAAAGAAATTTTCACAGTAAATAGTTTCTAATTTTTAAAAAAATGTCGAAAAACAAATGAAGGTAAAAACATAATTTCACGTAGTATTTTTCTTTGAGATGATGATGATACTAAAAGGACGATATTACAAGATCTAATAAAGTCTCCAGGATGATCTTTATTTTAAAATAAAGATGAAATAAAGGGGAATATTACTAAAAAATTAAACTAGGTGAGAATTATGTCCATTTCATGGACATTTCGCTTCCAAGTAAGCAAAATAATTTGCTTTCTCATAGAGGAAGCAAGAAATTAATAATATGTAAGTTAATTGAGGAAGTTATTTAAAAATGAAGAATTTTAAATGCAAAAAATATGAATTATTTTACGAATTCTTGATCAATTATAAAAGTTATATTGGTCAATCGATTCGTTTTGAGATAAGGAATATGATTTTTGTATTCATTAAGTTGTATTTTTAGCATAAAAAAATTTTTTGGCAAAAAACGATTTTTTTTCGATGAAAAAAGGTGCTCAAAAAAATTTGGTTGGGTATTTTCAAAAATCCTTGTGTCCAAATTTAGATATTCATGAGCTTAATAAGTCATCCAAATTTTATTGGAATCCGTCTAAGCGTTCTCAAAATATCTTGTACACAAAAAACGCTATACACACACACACACACATACATACACACACACACACACACACACACACATACATCTGGACATTTGCTTAGGAATGAAAATTTTCGCTTTTTAGATGAAAATGAGTCGATTTAGACTATTTTTGGAAAATCGAAAATTTTAACGATCACAAAGCTTCCTCTATGAGGAAGCAAAAATTAAAGAATTGGGTCAAAATTGAAAAAAAATATAAATAAAGTTTTATTTTCACTTTTTTACTATCTAAAAAATAATTTTTGTTTTTTGCTTTATGATTTTCTAAAAATACACAATTTTATGAAGAAATTGGTGTGTGACTCATCAAAATCGGTTCAAAATTGACCGAGATATAAAATAATTAAGAAAATGTTGCATCAAAATTCACAGTATTATACTACAATTTCACCAAGTTTTATTAAATTCTGTGAACCACTTGCAGATTGTGATATTTCTGAGGTAGAATCACCCATGTATTATTTATTTTAATAAAATTTTTGTTTTTTAAGATTGCAAAAATTATCAGAAATTTTATAAAATAAACTTGAAGTTACAATATTGAATTCAAAGATATTAATTCGTCTGCAAAACAAAAAATTGAAACTGAAAACTATCGATAGTGAGGTTTGATATGTACTGACCAATGAGAGGCTCGAAAAAGGAGTTACACGTCTGAAGTTAAACACAACGTCTGTTTTTTTTTAGAATAGGATTCTAATTCTTGCGATCTGAAATTTCATTGTGTTTTGGGCATTTCTCGGTACAAATAGCAGAAAATAAAAAAATGTAGATAAAGTTTCATTTAAAAGATTTCATCAGAGATGGAAATGTAAAAAATTCTAAATAAAATTGGTTGACTTGATAATCGGATGTAGAAAGCAAAGATTTGTGCAATTGAAGAATAAATGTAAATTGTGAAATCTTGTTTTCAGATGATGGATATGGAAATATTACAATTACACTGGAATATTTGAATTACGCCATAGCTCTTGGCGTTTACTCAGTGAGATATCCAGCCGTCTTCTGGTCCTGCAACAAAGCGCTTGGCACCATTTTCAGCCTTCAGCTAGTTGTAAACTCCGCCCAGAGCTTATTGGCTTTTACTGGAATGTCCGTCCTTTACAAGGTAAGTTGAACTATATTGCTCCAAGTTATCTTAACCATTATCTCAAATTCTGGGAAAATTCTTCACAATTAATCACTTCTATCCTTTTATCTTCTCGTATTCAATCTCACTACACCAAAGCCTTTCAAACTAGTTCCTGAATCTCATTTCATCAATAGTCAGCTTTTTTAGTCCTTTTTATTTAGCATCTTATTACCCTCCCTTCAATTCTTTTTTTTTACTCTGAGAAAATAGTTTTGCATGATTAGTAAAATCTTAGCTTCATTCAGAAGCAAGAATTTCAGTTACATCAACAAAGCTTTGAGGCAACAAAATACAAAATTAATTAATAATAATCTCCGTAAACTCCTGAAGTTAGTTACTATTTATATTTATTAATTTTTTTCTGTCCATGTTTTAAAATCCAAAGTGAAGTTAGTAGCTGTTTTTTTTTCATTAATTTTGATTCTCTTTATCGGAAAATTTTAAAATTGTTTTAGTTTACAGACAAAATATGCAGATGAGGTAGCTTAAATGACGAGATATTGATTATGACTAATAATACTTTCTATATTACCCAATTACATAAATTTTAATAATAATTTAGACTAATTTAAAGTGCCGAATAGTAGGATTTATTAAAAATTCAAATGACGTTATTTTACTTTATTGGAAAAAATTAAATACATTTTAAATTATTCTGTAACTTTTTTTAACCATTTTTGAAGTTCCGAAACTTTCATCAAATTTGCTGCAAGTTTGAAAACTTCCGGAAAGGTTGCGGCAAAATTATAGCAAAGTTAATAGTGTTGTGTGGGTTTGAATGAAGTAATATTTAGAATCCCTAAATACTTATTTATTTATACTTATTGCAGAGCTGCCAGTTACACACTTTTTTTACTTTGACTGACTTTTTTTAAAATTGCTAACTATTACTCACTTTTTTAGTAAAAGTCCAATACTTAACTGTGTGGGGGGAGGGGGTCCTCTGATATTAGGTGCATGATTAAAAATTTACCTTCTAAATCAATTAGTTTTTTTATATTCCAATTACATTGGCAAATTTTTAATTTCAATTTACAAATATGTCATTTCTACACCTCTTTTCAATTATTTTTGTCATTTTTAGAGTACTTTTGTCAACTCTAAAGTATTATTGTCAATTGCTAAGTATTTTTGCAGTTTTGAATTTCATTTTTTCAAATATCAATTATTCTTTTCAGTTTTTAAATTATTATTTTAAATATTTAAATTTATTAAACCAGTTTTCATTTACTTCTGTCATTTTTCAATTATTTTTTCTATCTTTAAATTATTGCCAGGAATTTTAATATTTTCAACACCAGTTTCTATTCTACGTTTGCTAATTTTCAATAATTTCTTTAAATTTCAATTTCTTTTGTCATTATTCAAGTATTTTTGTCATTTTACGATAATTTTCTTCATATTTGTATTATTTTTGCAATTTTAAAATTATTTTCTACAAATTTTAATTATTATTTTATTTAAATTATTGAATGCGACCTATTAATATTTAATATAGTAATTATTATTATTGTTATATCAAATTTTAATTTTATTGTTACTTGAAATAAATTTTTTAATTTTATATTGTAATGAGCTTTTGACCGTAAATAAATAAATTCAATGTTTTTTATTAACATGAATTTTTAAATTTATTATTTATTAGTTTTCAATTATTTTCTACAAATTTCAATCATTTTCTTTATTATTTTTATTATTGTCATGAATTTATTAAATTTGTACATTGTTTTTCAATTAATTTCAACAAATTTCAATTATTTTCATTAAACTTTATTTATTCTCCATAAATTTTTTATTTATACACCAGCTTTCAATTATTTATGTCATTATTCAATCCGTTTCTTAAGATTTCAATTGTTTGGTCAATTTTTCACGTATTGTCTTTAAATTTTTAAGTTTATGCACCAGTTATCAATTATTTTTTTTTAAATTACAATTATTTTTGTTATTGTTGAATTATCTTCTTGTAATTTTAATTATTTTTGAAACTTTTCAATTTTTTTTTTAAATTTCGATTGTGTTCTTCAATTTTCAAATTATTATCAGGAATATCCAAAATTTCTACACAAGTTCAATTCACTTTCGTTATTTTTCAATTACTTTTGTCATTAATCTATTATTTTTGTCATTTTCCAATTCTTTTTTTCATATTTTTGTTCTTTTTGCCAATTTAGAATTAATTTTTACAAATTGCAGTTATTTTATTCAATTTTTTTATTCTCATGAACTTTTAAATTTCCTACACTTGTTTTCAATTATTTTCATTATAATTTTTATTATTGTTACGAATTTATTAATTTTTTTACACCTTTTTCAATTATTCTCTTCAAACTTTAATTATTTTTTTCATATTTGAATTTTTTTGCCATTTTTGAATTATTCTCTTCAAACTTCAATTATTGTCTTCAAACCTCAAATAATCTCTTCAACTTTCGATTATTTTCCTCAAACTTATAATTTTTTTTTAACTTTACAATTATTGTCTATAATTTTTTTTTACACCAGTTTTGAATTATTTATTTCAATATTTCAATTTTTTGTCAAGTTTTCAAGTATTTTCTTCAAATTTTTATTTTTTTAAAGTTATCAATTATTTTTTCAAATTACAACTATTTTCTTCAATATTCAAATATTTTTGACATTCTGGAATTATTTTCTTTAAAAGTGTTGTAAGGAAAGAATTAACATAACCTTAACATTCAGCCAAATTTTTCAGAAACAAAAAATGTAATTAAAAATATGACCATGTATCCATAATTTAAATTTTATGTAGATTTTAAAACTAATTTGACATTTTAAAAATATTTATTAATATATTGAACAAAATATATTGAAAATTGTGTACTTTTTTGTTCGTAATTTTTAATATTTTGTTCATAACCTGATGCCCAAATAATACATTTTTTTAAAATATCAAATTAGTTTTAGTATCTGCATAAAATTTAAATTATGGGTACATGGTCATATTTTTAATTACATTTTTTGTTTCCGGAAAAATTGGCTAAGGGTCAAAATTGTACGCTGCCTGGAAAAATATATTAAGGTTCTGTTAATTCTCTCCTTGCAAAACCCTTACATGTAATTTTCTTTAATCTTTTTATTATTGTCATAAATTTATTAACTTTTGAAGATCAGTTTTCAATTATTTATGTCATTATTAAATTAGTTTCTTCATATTTTAATTATATTGTTAATTTTTCAATTATTTTATACAATTTTTCAATATTAATGTAGGTATTATATTTTTAATTTTTTACTCCATTTTTGAATATATTTCTCATTTTCCATTAATTTATTTTACAAATTTTAGTTATTTTTGTCATTTTTCAACTTTTTTTTACACATAAACATTTTTTTGATATTTTTAAATTATTTTTTTCAAGTTTTAATTATTTTCTTGAAAATTCTATTATTTTTTTCAATTTTTCAACTATTGTCTAAAAAGTGTAATTTTTACGCCAGCTCTTAATTATTTATGTCATTATTCAATTAGTTTCTTTACATTTTAATTATTTCGTCATGATCTCAATTATTGTGCGCAGAATTAAAATTTTTTACACCAGTCTCAAACCTTTGTTTCAAATTTTAATTATTTTTCTTATCCTTCAATTATTTTCTTGTAACTTCAATTACTTTTAAAAATTTTCAATTATTTACTTCAAATTCCAATTACAGTGGAGACCCCATTATCCGGACCCCTATTATCCGGATTTTCGATTATCCGGATAAATTTCAATTTTTTTTTTTTTAATTGTAAAGTTTATTAGCATTTAATACCATGAATATTTTAAAAGTTAGTATTTTGATATTTAAAGTACAAGAAACCATGAAGTACGTGAAAAATTTATATCCTTAGGGTAAAATTTCATAGTTGTGGAAATACACAAAGTAGAAAACTGTCAGCTTTTAAATCATCGACTTTCGAAATATTTCTAACTAAACATTTATTAATGTTAATTTTAAGAGTTTTAGATTGTTTCAGTCTTATTTAAATTCATTGGAGATAAATACCTAAAATTATAAATTGAAAATTCATTTATTTCGTACTTTTTTCGATTATCCGGATTTTCGATTATCCGGATGAGTGGCGGAAATTCATTAGTCCGGATAATGGGGTCTCTACTGTATTTCGTTTCAATTTTTGTCATCATTTTTTGATTTTTAATCAATTTTTCAATTAGTTTTGTCATTTACAACTTTTTTTTCAAATGTAATTATTTTTGTCATTATTTAATTGTTTCTACATACTTCAATTATTTTTGCGATTTTCTAATTGTTTTTTTTTTAAATTTGAATGGCTTTTCCTGCTGGTGCCCCCCAATTTAATATCAGTAATATCAAACTCTATATTGCTTATTCACTTTTTTTATTTAAAAACTTACTATTTAATCACTTTTTTATTTAAAAGCTCACTATTTACTAACTTTTTAAATTAAAAAGTCTTTTTTTCACTATTTTCAATCTACAAATCTACTGGCAACCCTCCTTATTAAATAAATATTATTCATCGATTTGTTTTATTTATTATTATAGTGTAATTTCTAAAATGTATGAAAAACTAATCGTGCGCGTTATATTTAGCTAGTTATATTATAATTATGAAATTATAATCTAAAATAGTTTTTGTATTCAGTGTAAATTGATTAAATTCACAAAACACGCAATTCTCCTGGAAATGAAGTAAAAAGAAAAAATAAGTTTTATTTTAACAGACTTGTGCGCTTCTGTTCTTACTGGAGAGCGTAAAATGTAAACTAGTAAAACAGCAATTTCTCTGGGCCCTTTTTGACGTGAATTGGCAGTGGGATAGCCAGCTCTAAAGCTTGTAACTTTCCGTAATTGGTCGTAAATCACGCTTGAACTTTAATTACATATAAAGGTCTGACGAGCCTTACATCAGGAGCAATGACGATTTTACGTCAGTGTTTCTCAGCATGAAACTGCCTTGTTTATTCGATTAAAGTTAAATTCCACTCAACAGCCTTTTTTATTTTTGTTTCAGGTTCAGGTGGTTGGACCGCTCAAGGTATTACCATATCTGCGACACCGTACTATTTCAACTGCCACGACAATTTCTAAACTTTTTGGACATTCGTTTTTTCTTCTGAATCCTCATGCAACTCTAGGACTATTTGCGCTTTCATCACTTTTGGTCCTCTGCTCCAGTATGGTCATGTATCTGTACGCCCATGGAAGGTAAAAATCCAATTTTTATAAAATTTATTCGTAATTTACTCTATACATTTAAAATAGTAGAAATATATACTGATCCATATAGTTCAAAGTGGGCCACTAATTCACTTCAATAAAATACTTATTTTATTTCTATCTTTGCCCTTTACATCTTATTTATACTTATCAATATTTTCAACTGTAAATTTCTCAAATTAAACAGAATTAAATAAATAAAAAGACATCCCTCTGGTTTAAAAGAAAGGTCAAACAGTTTCAAAGGCAGTTAAAAACATTCTCGAAATTTTCTCCTGCGACTGAAATTCCAATTTCTTTTATTCCACGAAGCAGAAAGATTATCAAAAGTTGGAACTTAATTAATAAGTTGAAGTGAATGAGAATCCGATTTGAATTTACAATATTTAATAAATCCCTTGAATGTCATTAGTTGGAATGCCAATTTGTGGAACTTTGACCTCTGATCTTTCAATGGGATATACAAAGTACGTTTTTCAGTTTTATTTCAATCCCTAGTTTATACAAACGAACTACATATAAACGGTTGAAAGATCGTCAAAGGCGATGAATACCTTTCCCAGTCCCGCTTGCTGGGAAACGTTTTCGTTTTAACTTGCTAATTTCAGATCTTACCCAACTCTCGTAAGAACTTAGAGAATTCAATTTCTCGGTGGATGTCCTCGTTCGTTACGACCCCGCTGCAATTTTCTTGATATAACAGCTCATAAACCGCTTTCTTCGGAAAGCAGCTTACGTGTAAGATGCGCCACTGGGACTTTAGAAAATATCTATATAAGACAAAAAAAATAACTTCAACTTAAACAGAAGCCCCTTCTTCTCGTTTTTCATATAATCTGCAAATATTTATGATATCATATTTACGTCAGGGAGAATAAAAGAGAGAGTATGGTAAAGACACGTGTTTGAAATCCCTTGATATTTTGTAACCTTTTTCAAAGCTGGCTATTATATGCAGAGTGTAGAGTTTCTAGTGAACTTCATACTCTAGAAATGAAACTAACCCGTGTGGAAAAGTTCCCAGTATTTCCCAGTTTGTAAGTGGGCGCCAGTTGGGGCCCACTTGGCTTTTCCACACGGGTAAGGTAAAATCCCTAGAAAGAATACGTATAAACTAAATTTTTTTAAAAATTATATATAAAAAAAATACTTGAAAGTGAATTTTTTTTTAATTTAAGAAACAAACTAGAAAAGGGGAATATTTGCTGGAGGATCGAAACAATTTCTAGAAGTTGATTATATTACTGTAAAAAATAAATAATTAAAAAATAAATAAGAATTAGCTAAAAAATGAGGAGATTACCAGCAAAATTAAGAAGAAAATAAATAAAAAATCTAAGAACTAAAAACAAAATTAGTAGAAACAAGCAAAATTGATAGAAATTTTAATAGACAATAAAAAAAGATCTGAAAATTGAATGAATAATTGAAATTAATTCAAAACAACCAGAAAACATGAACAAATAACTATAAGATGAAGAAAATAACTAAAAATTGGTGGAATTACGAAATGACTTATAAACGAAAATATTAATTGAAAAAAATTTGAAGTTTCAAGGCATTACTAAAAAATTTAAAAATATCACTAGCAAGTAAGTTAGTGAATAGAAATAAAGAATTTTTTTAATGAAAAAGGTAAAAAATATTACTCGAATTCGAAGGAAAACTAGGTTATTGCAATTAAAAACTATATGATGTTAGACTCTCCTAGAAAGAGAAAAACATCTAAAAAATAAAGAAAGATAACAAGTAAATAAGGAAATAATACTTCTTCTACGAGAAAGTAAAATGATTAAAGTATACTAGGAAATAAATAAAAAATCTAAAAAGTAAAGAAACAACCTAGAAATTGAATAAAAGTGACTATAAAAAGCAGAAAAAATAATGAAATAACTAGAAAGTGAAGAAAAATAAAGATTTAGTTGATAAAAAATTTAGAAATTTCGAGAATTTAAAATAAACTGCAAATTTTAAGAAACTACTTAGCAGTGAAGAAAAATCAGAACTATCACTGTAAAAACAAGTGTCTTAAATTGAATAAAAGTGTCTTAAAATAAGACATATTTCGTTCTTATAATCATCATTAAGTCACGAAAAATGTCCTAATTTAAGAAACCACGCTTTTGCAGTAGGTATAGTAAAAATTTATGTAAAATTTTATGAAAACTTTGGTTCCTCATAGAGGAAGTGAAGAAGTGAAAAATTGGAATAAATAATAAATAAATCCGAATCCAAAGTCAGAATTGCTAGAATGGTCCTACTTTTTGAGATAATCTCAAAAAGAAATGTAAAACACAAATCAAACCCAAAAAAAATTATTTCTTTTTGTCCGGGACACTACCTAGTATATTCTTACGTATTTTTCTCCACTGAATCCGAATTCGAAATCAGAATAACCAGATTGATTAAAATTTTTGAGATAATCGAAAGAAAACTGCTCAAAAACACGAAAACAATCAGAAATTTTTTTTGTCCAGGACACTACACTAGTGTAGTACTACGCATTTTGCTCTGCTCAATCCAAATTCCAAAGTTTAAATAATCGGATTAGCTAAAAAAAAAAGGTTGAGCTTTTGCGAGTGTAAAGCTACGATACCCTACTGTAAAAGTTGAAGAAAAAATACAAAATTGACAAAACATAAGACTATAAAACAAGAAGTTACTAGAAAAGAAAAAAATGCTCAGCAATATTATAAATATAACTAAAAACTTTATAAATCACGAGTAAATTTAACAATAATTAAATAATAATAATAATCTCCGTAACCTCCTGAAGTAAGTTAGTATTTATATTTATTCATCTTTTTCTGTCCACGTTTTAAAGTCTGAAGTGAAGTTAGTTAGTATTAATATTTATTCATCTTTTTCTGTCCACGTTTTAAAATCTCAAGTGAAGTTAGTCCCTGCTATTTTATTGATTTGGACTCTCTTTATCGGGAATTATTTTGAAATTTGAATTGAAAAAAGAAGGTAACCTTTTTCTTTAGGGTCGTGCTGTGCTGGTTTTTAATTGTCATTTGTGTGAAAAAAAAGTTTCGAAAAATGCTTTAAAAATTTATTTTTGTTTTTGAAAAAAGTTTAAAATAAATACACATCCAATTAATTTCCTAAATTTTCAATTATTATCTCAAATTTAGATTATTGTCATCAATTTTTCATTATATAACGATTTTTTAATTATTTTCTTTTGCTTAAAAATAAATTCTGCAATTTTTCTTGATTTTCATCAATTTATCATTATATTCATTATTTTGGCTTTACTTTTAACAATTATTTTTTCAATTTTGAATTAATTTTATCATTTTTCAATTATTTTCCTCGATTGTTAATTATTATTCTCATGTTCTAAAATTATTTTCTAAGATTTTTAAGAATTTTTTTAAAAATTCAAATATTTTTTTCAATTTTTAATTATTTTCATTTATTATCAGAATTTCAACTTTTTTTTATTAATTATCGTAAATTTCATTAATTTTCAGCTTTCTTCCAGACTTTTCTCCAATTTTTAGTTTTTCTCATTTTATAAAATTAATTTGTAAAATTTTCAAGTATTTTTCTCAAATTTCTATTATTTTCTTCAATTTTTAATTATTTCATTTTATTTATTCATTTGTTTTCATAATTTCCAAAAATTTTTATTAATTATCGTAAATTTCAATTACTCTTAGCTTTCTTCAATTCTTTTTTCCAATTTTTAGTTATGTTCTTTTTTTTAATTAATTTTTAAGATCTTCATGTATTTTTCTCAAATTTGAATTATTTTTTCATTATTTAAAAAAATTTCTCTAATTTTTTCAATTATCAAACTTAAATGTCATTTATTTTTTTACAACTTATCATTGTTTGTATCATATTTAAAGTATTTTTGTCAAGTTTTAAAATTTTAAAAGCATTTTTTAATTATTGTCCAAAATTTATTTCCTTCAATTTTCAATTCTTTACGTTTGTTTTATAATTTCAAAAAATTTTATCTATTTATCTGACTTTTCAATTATTTTATTTAATTTTTTTCTCGTTCTTTTTCATAATTGACAAAAAGTTTTTACTTATTTCTCTTTAATTAAAGCTTGTTCTGTTCAATTTTAAATTATGTTTATCTTTTTTTATTTATTTTCTCTAGTTTTTTATTATTTTTTTATTCATTCATTTTTCATTTACTTAAGATTCTTAAGTATTTTTCTCAAATTTAAATTATTTTCTTTATGTTTAAAACATGTCTATGATTGTTTAAATTACTTTCCTGAATTTTTAATTGATTTCATTGTTTTTTTCAATTAATTTGCAAAAATTGCAATTATTTTGTTTAATTTCAATTATTTTTTGCAATTCTTTTTAATTCTAAAATATTATAAATTTTGTCTTAAATAAATATTTATTTTATTTATAGGGGAGTGGGCCCCAAGATGGACATTTCGTATAAAATTTTTGTTTAAGGTGACAGCGCCTTATGCTTTCTGTCATTTTTGTTGTTTGTATAGACGAACATTTTGATGCACATTTGAAGAAAAAAAACCAGTTGGTTTTTCTTCTACACATACCACGTAATTTTGTGTCTAAAAAAGTTTTGTAACAGTTTTTTCTCAAGTTGGTAAAGTTATTTAAATTTATGATTTAGAATGAGTACTGAACGTTATAATATTCTTTATTTATCGTATAATAATATTCTAAAATGATTTTACTAATTCAGTATTCATATCTATATTTTTACTGGGCATCAAAAAATGGTGTCATGTACCCTAAGATGGACAGGCCTAAAATCTCAATGTATTTTTTTGCATATTTTCGATTTTACACTTTTTTCAATAATTTTTTGAGCAAATTAATTAAAATTTTTTATTTTCCACCATAAAATTTCATTTTATCGTTAGAGAATTTATTATATTGATATTTTTTGATATTTTATTACTTTTTACTGTTAAGCTATTAAATTGAAGTTTTTAGAAATTTTATTTCTTGATAAATTCCGTAAAATGATTGAAACTTAGTTCAAGAATTGTTACACGATGTTCATTTTTTATTTACTACCATTTTCAGAGACTTTTAAGAAGGTGTCCATCTTGGGGCCACTTTTTTTTAGACCGAAAATTTTAGCAATTAGAAAAAATGCTTTAAAAAATGTTTATGTTCAAAATAAAATTTTATCTCTGTGGCCATAAGTTACCTTATAAATTGTACTTTCATCCGGTATAAAACATTTTAATAGATTTTATTCGGTTTGGATTCTACAGCAATAAATCGATAGGGTGGCCAACTTGGGTCCCTCTCCCCTAATATTAATTGATTTTTAAATATTATATTTAAAATATTTATTTCTTCTTATTAGATAAATATTTATTTTATTTATAATATTAATTGATTTTTAAATATTATATTTAAAATATTTATTTCTTTTTATTAGATAAATATTATTTATCGATTTATTATATTTATTACTGTATTTTATAATTTCTAAAATGCAGGAGTAACTTATCGCGCGTTTTATTTTGCTAATCGTAAAATAAAAAACTTATTCTTTTTAATACTAATAAAATTTACTTTTTAATCAAACAAATACAGAAAGGTTTTTAAACACAATATTTCGATTAAAACCTGAAATATTTCTCATATATTAATTAAACTTAATAACATTATTCATTGAATCAAAGTAATTGAAACAAATGCTTACATTTAAATCAAGAGAATTTCATTTTCTTAGTGCAAAATAGCCTCAATATTACCATAGCCACTTGAGTATATTTCAAATATATTTTATTTACATTGACAATTAATTTCTGCAGATTTATGGCGTTTCTGAATCAAGAACGGGAGAGAAGAGTGATTCTTTTGAAGGAAGGACGATATGGAAGTGGCTGGGGATATATTACGCATTGTGCAGCTCTGTGTGTCTTTCTTGCTATCGCATTTTGTAGCGCTCCACTCCTTTCTGACTACGTGGTGGTATATCGTGGTAGTTTGGACGGCGCTGTGTTGGTCTGCATAATTAGCACCGTCCTGCATTTATTCCTCTGGCTGATCCTCTGGATCTTCCTTACAATTAAACAAAAGTGGATTTTCAAATTACGAGTCACCGTTGGACGTGCAACTGTTAGATCCGCGAGATCCGTCAAATTAGTAACTGATGTAGATTTACTTTCCGCAAGAGATGAAGAGGACGGCACCACTGCACCGTTATTGGTCGTTGGAAATGGAAGAACTTACACAATTGCCGACACTTCGCCTAAAAAAGCCATTATGAGCGTTATTCAAAAAGCAGCTTTAGAACGAAAAGCTCGAATTCAAGGTAATTTAGACAATCTTCTTAAAGTAAAATTAACCAGATGAAAGTTTATTCAAGCAACCATAGTTTTCTTTTGATTAAGAGTGTTTCAAGGAGAAACATCACAGTTTAGTGGATACTAATTTCATAGTTTGAGAAAATTAACCTCTAAACAGTATTCAAAAGTGAATAAAATATGATACAGGGGTACATAAGTCATTCTTTTTGAGACAATTAAAAAGCATCAATTATTGTTTTTACTTTCCGACAATATCCATTGTTCTCATCAAAAACGATAAAAATATTTATTAAAATTATAGTCTTTTAAAGTTTTACACCCCGAAAATAAAAGCTTATTGATGAATTTCTTTGTGAATTAGAGATTTGAAGAAAGAGGATTCAGGAGTTGACTTTCTGAATAATCTTGAATAGGAATTGTCTTTAATAGGTTATTGATGATCACTGCCTATTGATGAGAAATTTACTGAATCAATTTTGGCAATTATGAATCGGATCGAAAATTATTAGGGAAAATTGTAATAAAAATGGAATAACTGGAATCAATAGATTACTTTTTAAGAAACTTCGTAACCGATTCAGGAGCTCGAATAAATCTTTTCAAGAATGCTCAATTGCAGTTTTAATCGAGCTCCAGCGAATAATCATTTTGAAATTTCCGGATTTATTACTTTTTTTATTAATAACTGCACAATTTCAATATTAAGAAAGTTTAAACGAAACAGTAATATTCATTCAAAAATATGTGACGCTCCATGGTAAAAGGGACCTTAGTTGCAAGAAATAAATTTTACAAGACGGCAGTTAAAGTTGAGCCTGACTATGTTATTTTTAGGTTGTGCCTATGTTTCATCGCGAATAACAGAAAAAACTAATAGACATAAACAAGTTTTGTTTACTGTATGTGAAAGAGCAACTTAAATTCTATCGATTCATAATAAAGATTCAAAATCCAATGTTTTGAATTTTTCAGGACGGATGTTTGAAGATGAGTCTGCCTTTGTTATTGTTATGTTCTGCCTTTGTTTCATCGCTTATAACACAAAAACTAATGGAGATAAACAAGTTTTGATTTCTGTATGTGAAAGAGCAACTCAAATTCTATCGTTTCATAATAAAAATTCAAAATCAAATCTTTTGCAGCTAAGGACCCTTTCACCGTGGAGCATTACATATGTACAAAAACAAAACAGACAAAATAAAAAAAAACATTATAAACATTAGAAATTATATGGAAAAAATAAAAATACAACGAAAAAATAAATAAATTTAAAAAACAGTCAAGAAGTCTGAAGAAATAACAAAAAGTGCGAGCATTTATTAAACAATATAAAAATTTTTAAACAATGGAGAAAATCTTCAAAGAATCTAACAAAATGTGAAAAATAAAATTTTACAACAACTACAAAAATTACAAAATTTTATTAAAACCAATATTATGAATGAGCAGATAAGAAAGTTAGGGATAATTTACATTAAAATGAAAAAATTACAGCAAAAATATGTAAAAAATGTAATAATGTTTTATTTAATGTTTTATTATTTTTGTTAATATTAAAAAATTCTCGCCTTTTGTTAATTATTTTTTTACATAACCAATTGTTTTTGAGTAATTCAAATTATTATTTTCTACAAATCTCAATTTTTTTCAACTTTCAATTCTATTTTTCAGTTTTCAATTATTTTCTTCTATATTCAAAAACTCTCAGCTTTTTCAATTACTTTTTTTAATTTATTCTTCAAGTTTCAATTATTTTTTCAATTTTAATTATTTTTTTCGATTTTGAATCTAATAGGCAAGTATTCCCAACAATTATCTCTATAAATTTGCTTAATTTCCAATTATTTTCTTTAAATGTAATATTACTTGCTTAACTTTTTCAATTATTTTTTTCAGTTGTCTATTAATCTAGTAATTTTTAGAATTCTGTTTTTAATTGTTTGCAATTATTTTCGTCATTTTTCAAATATTTACTTAAATTTTCTAATTATTCTCGTCATTTTTCAATTATTTCTTTCAATTATAAATAATTTTTTGCGATTTTCAATTATTTCCTACAAATTTCTCAATTTTCCATTATTCTCTTAAAATTTAGTAATTATTTGTTGAGTTTTTCAACTATTTTATTTGGTTGTGTATTAATCTAGCCATTTTTCGTTTTTTTTTAATTGTAAATTATTTTCATGTTTTGTAATTTTTTTCCAATTATCAATTATTCTTTTTTCAAATTTCAATGTTAATCTTAAATTTTGAACATGTTTCTTCAATTTTTTTATCATTTTCTTCGAATTTATATTATTTTTTTCAATTTTCAATTGTTTTCTTCAATTGTTTATTATTTTCTATAATTTTTAATTATTTTCTTTAATTTCAAGTTTTTTTCGATTTTGATTTCTCGCGCGCCTAGGAGCTCGTTATTGTTTCCAGAAATTAATATTTTACTATTATAAACTCGTTCTACATATTAAATAAAATATGGTCAGAAGAAAAAAATATTTGCTGTCACAAGCGAATTGGAATGAACAATATATGTAAACAAACTTTGCATATTTGGACACAAGCAATTCATTTCAAACGAGTTGTATATTGTATATGGGGCCTTCCACGTGACATTTTCATTCAAAATTTTTTTTGTTTGGAATAATTTTTTTCTGATTCTATATGAAAAATAAGGAAACACGTATTTTTTTATTTTTTTATTGAATGAAAATTGCAGAAGTTATGAATTTTTGAAATAGAGCATTTTTAACCTTCGTTTTTTCCGTTATTATTAGTAAATTAAAAATAATGCCCTACATAAAATTTGTTCAATTTTTCTTAGATTTTTTAGATATGTAGTAAAAAATAATGAATTTGCAACAAAAATACATGAAAAATTGAATTTACACTAAAAAAGTGACTTTTCTCAAGACCGAAGGTCTCGATTTTCGATTTTTTTCTTTCAATGCTGTTACTGATTAATAAAGACATTTTTCTCGTGAGTCTAAAAGTGGTGCTCTATAGCGTTTTAATCATATTTGCATTTGTATAGTTTACTTTTACATTTTTTTAAATTTTAACGTTCTGTTACAAAACAAAAAAACTGTTACACACAGGAATTTGTAAGTTGAAGTTGTTTCATTTCTATAATTCATAACTTAAACTTTTTGCAAAAAGGAATTATTATAAATATCATTGAAACATTAAAGAGGACCACTTTTAGACTTACAAGAAAAATTTCTTTATTAATCAGTATCAACATGGAAAGAAAAAAATCGAAAATCGAGACCTTCGGTTTTGAGAAAAGTCACTTTTTTAGTGTAAATTCAATTTTTCATGTATTTTTGTTGCAAATTCATTATTTTTTACTACATATCTAAAAAATCTAAGAAAAATTGAACAAATTTTATGTAGGGCATTATTTTCAATTTACTAATAATAACGGAGAAAAACGAAGGTTAAAAATGCTCTATTTCAAAAAACGTTAAATTTCAAAAATTCACAACTTCTGCAATTTTCATTTAATAAAAAATTAAAAAAATACCTGTTTCCTTATTTTTTATATAGAATCAGAAAAAAATTATTCCAAACAAAAAAAAATTTGGAATGAAAATGTCACGTGGAATGCCCCATATATGGGCATTTCCAAGTGAGATTTACCTATCAAAAATTAAATTAAGTTTAATGTATATTCTTTAATTCTAGGGTGAAAAATATTGTATACGTAACTTTTTATTTGAATTTTGAAGGCCAAGGTTTTGAGTTATGAATTTTCAAAATTTTGATTTTGCAGACCTTTTTTCAATTGTTTATAGTTTGCTAAATATTGAAGATACAAAATTTATGTAGAGAGATAAAATACTTATTTTCTTGTCAACTTTTCAATTATTTTAGCAAGAAAATTGATTCGTGTTTTATTAATAACAAAATAACAATTTTTTATAAACAAATTAATTTTTTTCAAATTTGGGCGTGAAAAACAAAATATTTTTTTTTCTTTAAATAAACTTAAAAATGTTACAAATAAAATGCAACAAGTCCCATAATGATCTGACTCTTAGTTTGATTTAAATAAATTTTATAAGTTCGTCGTGCCAGCTCTAAGCGTGACGCAATTCGCGCGTACAATAATTCGAAATGTTCAAAGCAATTCAGTGATCAAATTAAACATTTATTTATTAATACATATATTAATATAAACATATTTTTTACACTTAGTATTAAAAATTTATCTACCCAGTTGAAAAAAAAAATTTTCACCCCTAAATTTGAAAAAAATTAATTTGTTTATAAAAAATTGTTATTTTGTTATTAAAAAAACACGAATCAATTTTCTTGCTAAAATAATTGTACTGTAAATAAGTATTTTTTCTCTGTACATAAATTTTGTATCTTCAATATTTTGCAAACTATAAACAATTGAAAAAAGGTCTAAATTTGCAAAATCAAAATTTTGAAAATTCGTAACTCAAAAACTTGGCCCTCAAAATACAAATAAAAAATTACGTATACAATATTTTTCACCCTAGAATTGAAAAAAGTGCATGTATTGTAGTGTTAAAAGTATTGGTTCAAAAAATAATTAAAATCTATAATTACAATTAACATTAATTTATTACTATTAAAATTACATTGAAAGAGTGCCTTAATCTTTCTCGTCAATACCTGATGTACCTGATGTAAAACGACATTAATAATAATAACAAACACAAGTACAAATATGAAGACAAATACAGATACTAATAAAAATACTGATAGGGGAAAGTCGGATAGCCCCGGACACCTAAGCCTTTTGGTTAACAAATTTGTATAAGTTTTTTGAAATATTAATTAAATCATCTTATAACAAAGACATGACCTCTGTCCATCTTTGAAATAAATTCGATCATAAAATAAACACATTAATTGAGAGAAAAATGAGATCATATATGAGTAGTAAAATGTAAGCCTCCAAAAACTTGTCGGGTGTCACCGGACAGAGAAAATAAAAGTGCTTATTTAAATTGTTTAATTTGATAAAGTGCGAATAAATTGTGTCTTAAATAATGACCGTAAATTATTTTTTAGAAATAAATTAAAACATCTATTTAATAGGAACAGAAAGTCCAAATATAATAGAATTTTTATATGACGTTTAATACGATACACGTTTGTTAAATTGTCTAGACAATTTAAGGTTAAATTTAGAAATTACTTATTTTCAAAAAGAAGAAATGAAAAAATAAATTAATATATTAAAAAACGTAAGCTCAAGTGAATTATACACAGTTTGTAATTTGTGTCAATTATAAAAATGCAGTATTATACGTGAAATAGCTACCCACATAACACGTAATATTCCAGGGACATTCCTGGAATATTTTTTTGTGACATTCGGAACATTCCAATGGAATATTGCATTGACGTTACTGGAACGTTGCTATGTCCGACTCAGGGAATATTTCAGTGGAACATTCCATGAATATTAAATTGTAATGTCTCTGGAACATTACAATATAACAGTGCAGGAATATTCCATTGGTATATTCATAAGTTTTTTGAAGCAAAAAAATTTTAGTTTTTAAATTTATTAATTCTTTTTAGAATTATTTATCATTTTATTTTTTCGTCTTAAAACAAATTAAAAATTCCAAACGCGACGAGAGGATTCGAACCCTAAACCTAAGACCTATCTAACGATTAACGCTCGCAGCTATTATCGGTATGAAAATAAGAATCTAAACCGAGTAGATATAGTTTTAATACATATCTAAAATAGTTGAAGTTCATCCAGCTTTATTGTAGAATTTTCATACCGATAAAATAGCCGCGAGCGTTAATCGTTAGATAGGTCTTAGGTTTAGGGATCGAATCCTCCCGTCGCGTTTAGAATTTTTAATTTGTTTTAAGATGTAAAAATAAAATGATAAATAATTCTAATAAGAACTAATAAATTTAAAGACTAAATTTTTTTTGCTTTAAAAAACTTATGAATATTCCAATGGAATATTCCTGCAATGTTATATTGTAATGTTCCAGAGACATTACAATTTAATATTCATGGAATGTTCCACTGAAATATTCCCTGAGTCGGACATAGCAACGTTCCAGTAACGTCACTGCAATATTCCTTTGGAATATTCCGAATGTCACAAAAAAATATTCCAGGAATATCCCTGGAATATTACGTGTTATGTGGGTAGTGTCTGGGGCTACCCGCTGTCCGGGGCTATCCGACTTTCCCCTATAAGTAAAAATACAAAGAATAGTATAAATGATAATTCATTATTAACATAACAATGTATTCAAGAACTGAACATTGTTGATAAAATCAATTTTTGGAACATTGTACGAATTTGATTTCAATTACGTCTATTCGACTGATTTTTGTGAATGTTTTTAGGATTAAATGGTGATTCTGTGGATGGTGAATCAGCAGCAGACGGGGATGAGCAGATCTATTGGCTGAGACCAAAACTAAGGCCTTCACCGACTCAATCACCAAGTGATGGAGGAGCCGCAACCACTGGAGACAAGGGTTGGCTGAACAAGAAACTCAAGCCGAAAGTCACCTTTAACGACCTGCCTAGTACGTCAGGCTCGCGGTAACTACCCTACTCCCTCCTCTTGGTGTCTTTTGTGTCTGACCATTAGTTTGCTGGGTGTTCTTCCTCTTCATTTCGCTGCACCTAATCACCACTCTCATCAACATTGACAGACAATTCACTATCGCGAAGCTTCAGTTTACGCTTGTTCCTTCCTTGACCTCCTCCTTCCATTTCACTACTCTCTGGACAAAGACAAACTTTCATTGTTCGATTTCATCAATGTCCTTAGGGAAAGATACAATCAAACCTCTAGAAAGTTTGAGAAGCAGAAACCTTTTACTTCTTATATTTACAGACGAACAATATTGATGTTCAGGAATAATTGTGGGTTCAGTTCATTATATATTTATTTAAATCAAGGTCGTTGACCATCTTTACAAATTTTTGTCACAAATGTTTTAAACAGTGCACTAAGTTTTAATCAATTTTTTGAAAGCATATCTTTAAAAGATATTGTTTGTTATTGTCACAAAGAATTTTGTATACTTATGAAGGTAGTCATTTTATAGATGATAATACTCTAATATGATTTAGTAAAAATTTCCAAATGATAACACAGATATTCAACAAACAACATTAGAGACCCATGAATTCCTCTAGTTTACAAATTTAAAAAATATTTCTGACTGTTATTTCTTATGTAAAATTTTTTACTGAATCAAAATATGAAATCAGATATGAGGAAAGTAAAACAGTTTTTGAGATATAACCAACTTTCAATTTTTTGAATTTTGCAAAAAGTTAGTTTACTAAATTGCAATTATCACCAAAAGCAGTTAATCGATTTTAATTTATTTTTTATTAAGTTAAAGGTAATTAAATTTTCTATTAAAAGTGTGTGCAACTTTTTTTAATCAGATTATCAGTTAAGCAGCTATTTATAAAATTGTCGAGAATTTTGGTTTATTTTTAAAAAATGGATAGGAAATTTAATTACTTTCAATTTCATAAAAAATACATTAAAATCGATTTACTACTTTCAAAGATAATTGCAATTTAGTAAACAAACTTTTTTTCAAAATTCAAAAAATTGAAAATTGTCTGTATCTCAAAAACTGTTCTACTTTCCTCATATCTGACTTCATATTTGGATTAAGTGAAAAATTTTACATAAGAAATGGCAGTCAAATTCTACAGGTCAAAATCATTGTAAACTAGTGATTCATTAGTTCAAATTTTTAGTGAATCGAATTTTATGATACCGAATTATTATACGGAAGAATTTATATCAATCAAATATTTTTTTAAAAGAATTTCTATTAAACAAAAATTTGTAATAGCAGATTCTTAATTTCGCCGATTTTTCATTCAACAGAATTTTCATTTAAGAACATTTTTATTTAACAGAATTTTCGTAAAAGAGAATTGTTATTAAACGGAATTTTTAAATGGTAGAATTTATAATTGATCGAATCTTGATTTTCCCGTACTTGTTCCACAATTTACACTTTTTTGTACCACAATTTTTTGTGGGTAAGAAAGCGCGCTTTTGTATCGGAATTTCATGCTATAACAGCATCAGAATCTAAAAATTTAAGAATTATTTTTAAAAACGAATTTTTAAATAACAAAAATTACAAGCAACAGGTTTATTATTTCACCAATTTTTTAATGTCAGTTTAAATTTACAAAACGCCTCTATTGGTTACTTTCAGAACTATCAAATATGTCCGACATAAGAGTAGTTTTACAGAAGGAAAACGAACTGCTTTTAATTTATATTACTTAAAAAATAATAATTTATTGTAAAAATAAACTTCAAACATTGCACTGTCTGAAAAACCACTCTTATGTCGGCCATGTTTGTTTTGGAACAATTGTCGCCTCACTGACCGTGGTGGTAATTTTCTTGGTCAATATAACAGAATTTTCATAAAAAAGAATTTTGCTTAAACGGAATTCTCAAATAGTAGATTTTACATTTGACCGATTCTTTAATTATATGAACCTTTATTTGTACGAATTGTCATTTTACATCATTCTTGAAACATCGATTTTTCATTTAGCAGAATTTTCATTTTTCCAAACACTTCCAACAAAAAATATTTCCACGGAAATTTTAAATTTGACTAAACAGACATAAAAAAAATGTAATTGTTAAGTGTCAGTTTTTTGTGGATTTGTATATGTTAAATAAAAAACAAGTTTTAGGCCATTAATTCCACATTTCTTTTAAAATTTACAATATTTTATAACGACGTTTCGGCAGCTACCGCTACCCTTATCAAGTTTATTATTTTTTTTCCTTTCATAAAATGGCAAATAAATAAAATAATAAAATGAAATTAATGGCCTAAAACTTGTTTTTTATTAAAAAATGTAATTGGTTAAATATAAAATCTTGAGCATAAATTTTTCGTTCAGAATATCAAATGACAATTCGTGCAAATAAAAGTTCGTATACAAATAAAGACTTGCTCAAATACAAATTTTACCATTTAAAAATTCCGTTTAATAAAAATTCTCTTCCACGAAAATTTTATTAAATATAAATTTTGATAAATGGCAATTCTGTTGAACAAAACATATAATAAAGAAACTGTTAGTTTCAATTTTTGTTTAAAAGCAATCTCTTAAACTTTTCTAACTTTTTTTGTTAGTGAAAATTGTGGAAGAACTTCAATTTTTAATAATCCTAATTTTTTCAAAACCGAAATTTCTAATCTAGTCAAAATTAAAATTTTTTTTGACATTAAACGATAATTTTAGGTCCTAAAGTTTCCAAAAAAACTGGAACCTCTAAGCAAACTGAATTTAAATGTTTTGAAAATATAGCTGAACTCTTCTCATAAATTAAGACAGATAATTAGATGGTAAATAAGAGTATAATTACTCATAAGAATGGCAATTTTTTTATGTTTGTTATTTTTATGGATTAAATTTTTTCCAGATGTTAAACTGACTTTGTATAGTATAATTTTTCAATTTAATTAAAACCCAGAAACGAAAAAACTAAAAAAAAATGTTTATCAACATAAAAATAAATAATAACAGATTTTATTCAATTTCATTTTTAACAATTCACTCATAACATATTTGTAAAAAAATAATTGAAATTATTTTAAATTTAAAACACTTTTTTATTAAAATTCTAGAAAGTTTAATAATTAATATTCATGTAAGTGGCTTTATAAATTAAAATAAACAAAAAAGATAGATCAACACTCAAACTTTCTAAAGGGTAATGCGTCGAAAAGTGTTAGATCGTGTTAGAGTAGTAGGTATTGTTAGATTGTGTTGTTTAATTAATACTGCATTTTGAAATCCGTTGTTAACGCGATAAACACTGGCGATGCACCTCAGGGATTACTACGTAAGAATTTGTATTAATTCAATTTATTAATTTGTATTATTTTTTGGCTTTTAACCCCACCTGCCTGAAACTTGTTTTAATTAATTATTTATTATCATTAACTAATACTGCTTGATTCTGTACATATTCATGTTCCCATAAGTGAAATTTTTAAGTTTACTTTCATAAAAGTTTTTTTATAAAAATCTTTTATCGAAAGTTATTCTTTCGTAAATTTGCATGTTATGGTTTTTTATTTCGTTCATTTATCTTAATCATTTCATGATTAATTTTATATTTTTATCAGTTTCTTGTCTAGTCAAAAATTGTAGTGTGTTTTTTAAAAATGTGTAAATATTATATTTTTGTATATTAGTTTATATATTGTTTAAGTCAGCAACGTTATGTAGCTTTAATTTTACTCATTGTACATGTAGATTTACATATTTTGTACTTTATTTCTTGAAATACATACAACCTTGCTTTTTGACACTAACATTCAGTTCTTCACCCTCATTAATTAATCTTCATTTTAAAAATATCCTACACTCAATCCTTGCACGCGAATTCACTGATTTTTACTTCTATACACATTAACTAATAGAATTTAGCCTATTTTTGAACATTAATTAACTGTCTCATTTTAATAAATTAATATATTATTTTTGTTTATTTTCATACATTTTTAATCTTGTATCATTATATTGAAGTGATTATAATTTAATATAGGATAGTTGCACCGACGATGAATCATGTACCCGTCGATAATCATATCAGCATTGATAATTTTTTAAAAGTTTTTGTAAAAATGTTAATAATCTTTTTTTACAGTTGATCCATCGCTGGTGCAAATACCCTATTTCTTAATTCAATAAAAAGCTTCATTTTATTTTCAGTTATTTTTTTTTGTTAACGTTAATTGCAAATTTTCTAAAAATTACATCACACCTATCTACGCCAATTTTGAAAGAGCTAAGTAATTAATTTTTCTCTTAAATTTTAATAAGACTTGGGGTCTTGAAACTTAAAAATCAAATTAGTTAATTTGAAGAAGGGAGAAAATATATAACGTTGGAGTTATTTGAAGATTAAAGGCCTCTTTTCTATACTCTATCAAAGTAAGAGAAAACGAGAAGAGAATATCGGGAGGAAAACTTGGCTCTTTTTGCAATCACGTCTTTTTTTAAAAAAAGCTTCCATCTCGCCTGACCCTTTAATAAGACGCACGGTGTGTATTTATCGATACACGCAACAGAAAAAATCAACTGAAGTATCTTAACTTGGAGTATCTTTGATGTTTAAGTAATAAGGGAAAAGCCAGACGAGGTGTCGCTGATGGTGGACCGGACGATGATGGAGATTACGCCACGTTACGTGAATTACCATTGATGACTTCGTTAGACCCTGCTGATGATTCCGCATCTGAAGAAAATAAGGTAAACCTCAAATTAGTTTTAAATCATATCCTTTTCAAGTTTACGTATGTCATTTTAATATACGGTTTTTACCATTATTTATTTTATTTTATTATTTTCAAAAATATTTTACTGACGAAACGTTTAAATAATACTCTAAGGCTTTTCTTTTTCTCTTCTGTAAATTATTTCTTTATTATCATCTACATTATAGCGAAGGGTATTATTTATTAAAAACTTTATCTGCTGTAGTCAAAACTTACTTTTTTTTTTTACTTTGACAGTGGGGAAGGTGGCTGGTACCTCACAGGACTGGTATTCCTAAATTTACTGATGTAAGAATCACGATTTTCTCAAGAATTAACAAGACTGATTTTTACTTGTTCTCTAACTACTTTCGCTTCTTTATTACTAACTCACGCTAAACTAGAATAGAATTGATGTTTAGAGGTTTTGTGTTAGAGGATTGTATTTGTTGAATTGTGTAGATTTAGATGAAAAAATTATAGATAACTAAAACGTGAAACTTTCTTCAAAAAATATATTTAAAAAAAAACCCACAGACAGAACAGACAGTTTTATTATTTGTTCATTTCATAATTTTTATTTAACAGCTTTCAGATAATATTTTTCTTTAAATCATTGGTATGATTATTCAATTGTTCACTCTTGTCATACAAAATATGTATTAAATTATGTTTGTTTTATCTACTAATATCTACCCAAATAGCAAGTAATGTCGAGAGAACATTGCACATAAATTCAGATAATATTGCAGTATAAAGTTGACGAAATGTTGCGTCAATATTGTAGCTATTTTTCCAAAAAGTATTTTAAACAAGCTTTATTGTTCTTTAAAAATGTCCCTTAATAAAGTAAATCACTTTCTGCAATAGTCGTTTTAAAATGACTTTCTTTTTAAATTTTTCATAAATAAAATTATTGTACTAAATACGCACTTTCTCTCTTTTTCTTTAAACTTCTACTTTACGGAGTAAAATTTCTAACAATTAATGAATCATTTTTAAAATATTACTTTACAATATTACTAGATCATAGAACATTACATGACAACATGCAGCAACATTTCAGCGCAATACTGTCATTACCTCAATATTATGTATACTATTTGCAGGCTTCACAGCGCTTCACCTCTTCCCCTGTTTTTCCTCTATTTCAAAAAATCCCTCTTTTCCCCCTTTTTTTAGAATATTTCCTCTTTTTCCCATTTTTTCAACACGTTTCCCCTATTTTAAACGGAAACCTGAATAGTGAAGGGAACTTTTGTTCTACAAAAACTTTTTATAGATAGTTTCAATAGTTTATAAGTTGAAGAAGTGAGAATAAATAAAAATATTATACTTATTTATGTTAATATTTTGATGACTAAAAGTATGCACAAAAAAATTTATGGTAATTTCTGGGGGAAAATTATACGAAAGAACTAAAAACTAAAAAATCCATAAAAAATAAAACTCAACATATTCTCCTATTTTTCCCTATTCTGAATATAATTTATGTTGTGAAGCCTGTATTTGGATACCCTTTATTATTTTATTAAGTACATAAAAATTACGAATAAAATTAATTTGTACACCTTAAAATATAAGATGCGCTAGAGTTTTGACAGAAAGTTGTTTATTTAATTTTGCTAAATCGTTTTACTTAAGGGGCACAACTAGTGAGATTGCCAAAAAAAAAGTGATTTTGGGGAATTTTTTATAGAAAACTGCTGCATCAAATGTTTTGAAATTTGAAGGATATATTTGTACATAATTAATGAAAATTTCCTGAAATTTTACAAGAAAAAAATTAAATTTTCATCTAGTTATACGATATTTTGTAAATCATAAACAGGTCCACTGCTGCACTGATTTGGGCCTTTACAGTGGCTGAAGTAAAAAAAAAAGAAAAAAGATTATTAAACTAGAAGCTATTGCCTATACAATACCCTAAATTTTTTCTTTTTTTAATTAAAATTAAACGAAACCGTATAGTTTAGAAAAAAATATCGGAATTTGTCAAAAAATTTAATGATTTTTGGCCCGCCAAAATGACATTTTTCATGCAATGGAAAACTAGAGGGTCATTGTATAGAGAAACATATACTAAAGAATTAAAAAAAAAGAATTAAAGGGATCGGATTATTATTTGTATTCGAGTTACAACTGCAGCATATTTAAAAAATGTAGTTTCGAGAAAAACGAGTTTAAAGGCTATTTTAAAAAGTTGCAACTCAAATAATATTTGCGATATTCATTTCAAATTTTAATATGTTATTTTTAAAGGTATAGACTATCGAAATATATATAAAAAATCGCTTTTTTTAAATGTTACACTGGTTGTGCTTCTTAATACTTATATTATCAACTTTTTGTACTTAAAACCTTACGAAAGTAAATTTTTACGATTATTTTTTAGTTAAATACAAAATTTAATTAAAAGTTACAAAGTTGTGTATTTTTTAAAAATATAATCATCAAAAGTGAACTTACGGGGATCTTCTAGTTTCTCGGTTTTGAATATTCGCAATTTTCAAACAATTGGGAAACACAGAAAAACATTTTTTGATTTTAAAATATTTTGGCTCATAATTTAATCTTTTAACTGTAAAAACAAAACTCATACCGCTACTTTAATTACATTTTATAGGCGCTTTTCGTGTTTCCATAAAAGTCCTCTTTTTTAATTGTGGGTATGACTTCTGCCCTTAGAAGGGCCTTAAATGAAAAAAATAATTTTAGAAAGAGTAAATTAGTATTGCTGTTAATAGCATGAACTAGAATTTTTTTTTTAACAAAAATTCACAAAATGATAGACATTTAAATTTGAATTTACACAAACAAGCTTTTTTATAAAAATAGCCATGAAAATCAATAAAAAAACCAAACCATTTTTTTCTTAGTTCATGCGATAACTATTGTTGTTAGAAAAAACGTTTAAATTTAAGATCAATTGGGCATAAAAAAGCTTTTTTTGACTTCTGTTGCGTCTATAATATTAAAAATCGAATTAGAATGACGCAGGTAAAGAGATCCTTTTGGGATGGCCGAAACTAGAACTTCCCTTTAAGAACTAGAAATACCCCTTGAATATTTTACTAAAGATAGCAAGAAACTAATAGAAAAAAATAACTAAAAATTTTATATTTCCTAAGTGAAACGATCTTAAAGATAGGATTAATTTTGCGTAACGATACGTGACTAATACCTCAAGCTAATAAAATGCACGAAAGGCTAGTACAATGCAATAAATTTAAACTTCCATTTAGTAATTTAAAGCCAGTGTGGAAAGTTCTGTAAGGGATAATTAATATAAATGGCCCTTTGTTTGGAGAATAATTTAAATTGATAGTGAATAACACATTAACACAAGGTGGAAGATTAGTTAGCTTGATAAACTTATTAACTTACTAACCACAAATACTAACGCAGCACGTGTCTTGGCAGCTTCTGGAGTGTGTTAACGACGACCAAGTGACATACTATGCAAGTGGTAACCGCGATCTTCAACCTTCAGAGGGTGATCCTTCCCCTCTTCTCACCCCTGACCCTCTGCCTGATCCTGTTTCGGAGCCACTTCCGTTACCGCCGCCAACTCCGACTTCCGAACCATCCAACGAAGTCGTCTCAGCGTCCTTAATTACTAACGTCCAGGTATTAACTAACACCTGTTGACATCCCAATTACTCATAATTACCTACATCCTCACTTCCACTTAAAAAAGTCTACATACTCTCTACATCTGACTTAAGTTATTCACTGATTCAATTCGGTTAAAAATTTCAATCAATTCATATTAACAATTAATAAAAATTGTCTTTACTAATTCAATTTAGACTTCGACTTTATTTCACCAATTCAGATTTAGAGAGTAAATATTAAATTTATAAGATTGCTGAGAAAAGCTGAGTTTATAACAAAAATTGCCTATTTTGTTTAATTACACTAGTTTCCAGCCAAAATGTACATTTAATGCCACTATTTTTTTTATGTACTATGGTTCTCTAAACTTAAAAATGACATTAAGAAATTTTTCTATGGATAGGTTTTCGAAATATGAATTTTTAAAATTTTTTTACGTTTTTTTCGGAGGTGACTTTACGTTCTAGGCCGTATCTCGAGTTACAGAAGTCCGATTGAGTTTTTCTAAGTGTCAAATTAAAGGTAATCAAATTCCAAACAATCACTTTTCACATTATTTTTCAAACGGTTAAATATTTTAAGTGATATAGTCCAAAAAAAATATAAAATTTGAGTTTTTGGCCCAAAATCTGAAAAACAAATTCATTCTACCGCCATGCAAAAATAAAAAACGTCAAATTATGTCCAGTTTTAAATTTTTTAAATATATGGCTCACTTTTAGGAAGAAAAAAATGTATAAATGAAAAAAATCTATGGGTAATTATTGAAGTTATAAGCCAAGGTACTGAAATTCTCGTTTTACGCTATTTCGGTATTTTACCTCCTTTTATAGTGATTATGTTGATTAATTTAATGAATTCAATATCTAATTAGAAAATGGACTTTTTTCACAGATTTCAAATAATTTTCAGTGCTTTACTAATTCAAATTTGACTGAAAAATTTTTTGGAGTTTTTGACAAAAATTTCTGAAGAGGCATAAATTGATTAAAATCTGCTTTTTTGACAAGTTGAATCAGATGCGCAGAGTTTCAATTTTTGTTGAATTTTGTCCATAATAGATGAAAAAATTTAAAATTAGATATCGAAATATGAAAAATAAATTATATTTGACTGAACATTTTTTGGGAGTTTTTGACAAAAATTTCTGAAGAGGCATAAATTAATTAAAATCTGCTTCTTTGACAAGTTGAATCAGATCCGCAGAGGTTCAATTTTTGCTAAATTTTGTTCGTTAAGAGATGAAAAAGTTTGAAATTAGATATAGAAATATAAAAAATAAATGATATTTGACTGAAAATTTTTTTGGAGTTTTAGACAAAAATTTCTGAAGAAACATAAATTGATTAAAATCTGCTTCTTTGACAAGTTGAATCAGATGCGCAGAGGTTCAATTCTTTTTTAATTTTGTTTGTTATTAGATAAAAAAGATTGAAATTAGATATAGAAATATAAAAAATAATTGATATTTGACTGAAAATTTTTTTGGAGTTTTTGACAAAAATTTCGGGAGAGGCATAAATTGATTAAAATCTGCTTCTTTGACAAGTTAAATCAGATGCGCAGAGGGTCAATTTTATTTTATTTTTGTTCGTTATTAGATGAAAAAGTTTGAAATTAGATATAGAAATATTAAAAAAAATGATATTTGACTAAAAAATTTTTTGGAGTTTTTGACAAAAATTTCTGGAGAGGCATAAATTGATTAAAATCTGCTTCTTTGACAAGTTGAATCAGACGCGCAAAGTTTTGAAAAGCATAAATTGTATTATATTACACAAAGTAGTTAAGAATATTTTTCTTTAATGGAAAATCAAAGAAAATTGATTCTTTTTTAATTTATAAGGAGAAAAAACATTGACTTTCGTCTGAGGGCTGCTGCGGACATATTTTTTAAAAAAAATTAATTAATTTCATATTTCTATATCTAATTTCAAACTTTTTCTTCTATTAACGAACAAAATTCAACAAATCTGTTTCAACTTGTCAAAAAAGCAGATTTTAATCAATTTATGCCTCTTCAGAAATTTTTGTCAAAAACTCCAAAAAAATTTTCAGTCAAATATTTTTTATTTTCTATATTTCTAAATCTAATTTTAAACTTTTTTATCTACTAACGAACAAAATTCAACAAAAATTGAACCACTGCGCATCTGATGCAACTTGTCAAAGAAGCAAATTTTAATCAATTTATTCCTCTTCAGATATTTTTGTCAAAAACTCCAAAAAATTTTTCAGTCAAATTTGAATTAGTAAAGCACTGAAAATTATTTGAAATCTGTGAAAAAAGTCCATTTTCTAATTAGATATTGTATTCATTAAATTAATCAACATAATCACTATAAAAGGAGGTAAAATACCGAAATGGCGTAAAACGAGAATTTCAGTACCCTGGCTTATAACTTCAATAATTACCCATAGATTTTTTTCATCCATACATTTTTTTCTTCCTAAAAGTGAGCCATATATGTAAAAAATTTAAAACTGGACATAATTTGACGTTTTCTATTTTTGCATGGCGGTAGAATGAATTTGTTTTTCAGATTTCGGGCCAAAAACTCAAATTTTCTATTTTTTTTTGCACTATATAACTTAAAATATTTAACCGATTGAAAAATAATGTTAAAAGCGATTGTTTGGAATTTGATTACCTTTAATTTGACACTTAGAAAAACTCAATTGGACTTCTGTAACTCGAGATACGGCCTAGAACGTGAAGTCACCTCCGAAAAAAACGTAAAAAAATTTTAAAAATTCATATTTCGAAAACCTATCCATAGAAAAATTTCTTAATGTCATTTTTAAGTAACGAGAAGCTTAGTACATAAGAAGAAAATAGTGACATTGAATGTACATAAAATTTTTTTTTTTTTGTAAACTAGTGTTAGTGGAAATTGTTTTAAACACACATCGAAAAAAAGTATTCTTAATATTAAGAGATTCCTCTCATTTTAATGCAAACTTTCCTCATATTATATTATAATTAAAACGAATCGAATTAGAGATTTTAGTCTTTGAATTAAATCAAACCAAAATTTGTCGAGTCGAATGACATCAAATTCAATTCGAATTCGCATTGAAATAAAGTGATTGATTCAAATTTGAAATCTTCGAATAATTCGAGTTCAATCCTTTGCAATTCGAATTCAAATTTTAATTATTCCCGCATCTCTAAAATGGACTATATAATTTTCCAAACCTAACTCAAGCACCAGATTTTTTTTTAGTTATTTGTCTTTACTGTGTGTTATTAAATTGTGTTGAAGCTTAATTTGAAGGAATGACCATGTGACTATAACAATCATTTAACTCTTAAAAAATTCTCTCATTTATATTGGGGAATAGTATCCTATAGTAAAAACTGAATATTCCTTTATAGCAACTAAGAATAACTTTTTTCGGTGCATTAAAATAAACATTCTTTTGATACTACTTTTACATACAATGGTTCAATGCGGATCATCAGTTATTTTCTTATTCACACTAAAATTCATCTCAGCAAATTATTTCTTTTCTTAGCAGTATCTTTTTAAATAACCACCCTTTTGTTCTTATGCTCCTCTGTTTTTCGTTTTTTTCCTAATATTCTTTTCTGTTTCATTCTTATATCACGTATGCTTTCATTTAACAATATTAGTTATCTTTGTATATAGGTACAAGTTTATGTGATTTATTCTTACACTGATACAAAAAAGTATCTTAATACCATCACTTGACTTCCTTTTGCAGAGTATTAAATGTAAATTTGTACCAAATGCTAAATTAACAAATCTAATTAAAATTGCATAATAAATTCCGTATGTTTCAATGTCAACAAATAATTATAAAATTTTAATACAAATTTAATGATCTTCAGGTGAATGGAGGTCAGACGCCTCGCTGCCTTCGTCGAGCTGACTCTGGAATGCCTCATGACGAGCTTACTCCTCGTTCAGATTCTTCCAACTCACCACCTCTTGATGTGGGAACAAACTCAACTGGTCATAACAGCAACACCAGCTCCAACAGCGAGACTTCCAGTGGAGTTCACAGCAATGCAAGCAACGCTAGCAACGCCAGTAACGCCTCTCAAGCCTCAAGTTCTCAAAGACGAGCGACAAGCGTCGATGATTTAACTGGAGAACCTCGAGAGGAGCCTCAATGGCGAAGTTGTTCTCTCCAGCGAGGCGTGCAACCACCAACAGCAAACAGTATTTTCCCTCTGCCTCCTCCCGCCTTGAATCCAAGATCAAACGGTCTCAACCAGAAATTCTCCCCCCAGTATGTTAACCACACAAGCCTCTATAATGGAGACAAGGTTGTCGGTTGTCCAGCCGTCATCCTGGAAAACTCCAACGAAGCCACAGTCGTCATCAGAAGAAGGTCCTCCAGACCGAAGCTCACAGAGCCACAAAATCCTAACGAGGAGCCCTTTGGCAGGTCCACGAACATGAGGATGACCTCTTTTACCGAGATCACTGATCTTCGAGCCATTCAGGCGTCCTCAGCAACTTTACCTCATTATCCAACTCAACCTGTTGTCACGTATCCTCATTGTTCTACAATGCCCCTTCCGCACGCTTCTCATAGTATGGCTAACAGCAGTGGTGCCTCCGGAAGCTGTGGATCCGTATCCAGAAACACCAGTGGACCACCTGTCCACACCTCGATTCCTTCACACACGACTTTACCTTCCCATCATAATGGGGTCAGATTGATCCCTGGTGCAGCCAATCCCTTCGTCAAGCGCTTCCCACCTATCTCTGTCCACACCCAGGGCTGGGCCCTTCCTGGACATCACACCTTCCCTCAAGCACCTCTCAATAATAAGTTATCTGCACCCGCGCAAATCAGGCAGAGCGATCGGGATTCGGCGAATTTCTCCATGGCCAGCAGCGGAGATTCGGATACTTGTCTGCCACATTAAACAATTAGACATAAGGAATGTTGAGGCTATTCTTGGTGAACAAACTTCTTGATCCGGATCAAGTCTTCGAATTCTGTTTGAGAATTGAAGATTAGAAGAAAATTAAAATATTAAGCTGAAGCTTTCGAAATAATTAAATAATAATTTATGATTATCGACGCATAATTATTCAACTCGTTTTATGCTTTTAGAATTGCCATTTAGGAAATGATATCCATTCCTGTGATCTTGCATACTTTAGGCTGGCACTTCGGCTAAAATATTACAAGAGTAGAGATGGAATTCAGTTTCCACATATGACAACTCTGATTAGGTTTACTGAAATTTCAACAAGTACACTGGGAAAGTTAACTTGTAACTGAGAAGTAAACCTACGGTAGTGTAAATCTCCGATTTTTTTGTAACTTGGTATATTAGTAGAACTTAAAAAAATAATAAACACGTATTTTTTTTAGCGGCCATGATTCACTTTAAAGGGTAGAAACTACCCCTTGAAGTTATGAGTGTGTAATCACTTAATCAAGGCATAGGCTTAGGGGAAAGTGGGGCAAAACCGCTAAGCGGGGCAAAGACGTTTTTCAAAATATCTCCCTTATTTCCAGACCGTTTCAACTTATGTTTAAAGTTTATCATAATTGTAACTGGAGCCATTGTTTTTTAAAAAAAAATCTTGAAAATATAGAATACTTTAGCAAATATACCAAAAAAAATCGTTTTTACAAGTATGAGATGAAAATTTTATTGATCAAAACTAGTAAATTTTAAATCTAAATGTGAATTCTAAAAATTTTTAAATGTCACGTTCTAATAGAGTAATCGTTTATCTACACAATCTCTGTGGAATCCAGGTTTAATTTTCAATCTAAATATATAAAATTTTAAATTAAAAAAAGGTTTGTCGTTTGGGGCAAAGACGCTTGGAAAATATTTCATAAAAAACAATTGAATATTAAAAACTGCATTAGCATGTAATTTTAAATGATGCAAACTTCATTCTGATCAACTGTTAACCTGCATTTTTTCATCAAAACAAATAAGTATTTTTGTCTGTTAAATTTATTGTTATTATTATTATTAATTCATTAAATTATTTATTAGCGTTTACTTCTAATTTGAAAAAAAAATTATAAATTTTGAATATTAAATAAGCATTATTATTTAATTATATTTTTGCATGGTTATTTAAAAACATTCTATTTTTGAAAAGTCGATAAAGTAGATTGTAAAACAAAATAAAAAACAATTAAATTGAAAATATGAGGTTAAAAATAAAAGTCGTTATTATTTTCAATAAAATCGATTAAATCTCTTTAAAAATCTGTAAAATATTTATGTTTTATAATTATTGCACCAATAAATGTTATTTAGAGTATATTTTAGATCATTTATTATATTTGCTATAATAATATTTGCAAAAACGTCTTTGCCCCAACAGTTGGGGCAAAGCCGCTAATTTGAATCTTTCTAAATACAATTAAATAATGTAATTATGATTATGATAAATGTAATAACGACTATTAAAATCTGTTACTGATTAGTTTTAGTCGTGTAACAAATCAAAATGACTCCAATTGAATGTATAGTTAAAAATTTGTGCATCAGTAAATTTAAACCTAGCGGTTTTGCCCCACCTTCCCCTACTTATGAAAGCAAGTAATTAAATAATGGTTTAATAATATGAAACAACAATAATTTAATAATTAGTTTAAACAATAACAACTTTTATTGTCTTTAAACATAACCAGCTTCTTATTTTTTCATATTATCAATCCGTTATTTATTTACTAGCTTTCGTATAAGTATATTGCCTATAAGCCTTAATTAAGCTATTGCACCCTCATAACTTCAAGGGCTAGTTTCTACCCTTTAAAGTGGATCATGGCCGCTAAAAAAAAATACGTGTTTACTATTTTTTTAAGTTCTACTAATATACCAAGTTACAAAAAAATCGGAGATTTACACTTCCTGGGAATACTGGGAAAAATCCCAGTGGGCCGTTATTTTTGTAGCTCTAATTAATAATTTAATTTAAAAGGAATTAAATTTCATTTAATTTTCATTTACTCTTTTTTATTATTATACTAAAATTTATACTTTTTTTTTATCATTTTCGGTTTCTTTCAATGTTCTTCTCAATCACAGAAATTGTAAAATTTCAATTAAATTGTTCAATTCTACAACTATTTTCTACAATTCTTAATTATTATTATCTTCAACTTTCAATTCCATTCTTCAGTTTTCAATTATTATTTTCTTCTATATTCAAGAATTCTAGACTTTTTTAATTACTTCTTTCAATTTTTAATTATATTTTTCAAATTTCCATTATATTCTTCAGTTTTCAATTATATCCTTCAATTTTTTCAATTTTTAATGATTCTCATAAAATTTTATAACTAATCTTTAACTTTTTAAATTATTTTGTTCTTTTGGCGATTATTTCTTAGTGCTTCACGATATCAAGACGATATGATATTTGAGCAATATTGATATTGATCTCAAAATCTCTTGACCATCCAAATTTCGTATAGACATTGTTGCTAAAAATATCGTCTCGAGTTGATAATATCGACCTAAAATAAATTAAAAATTACGAAAATAATTGAAAAATGGAAAAAAATTGGAATAATGGCAAGATTAATAAATCGACAATTGACAAAAATAATTTAAAAAATTAAATCACAAATATAAAATCTCAAAAAAACAATTGGAAAATTTTAAAAAAATAACCTGGTTTGAAATTTTAAGAAATAATCACAAATTGATAAGAAGAAAATAATATTAAAAATTGACAAAATAATTGAAAAATGGAGAAAATAATTGTGAATTGGACAGAAAAATTGAAGAATTAAGGAATTAAATTGAGATCTCAAAAAAATTATTGATCATAAATAATTTACAAATTACTATATTAATAAATAAATAAATAAATAAAAGTAGAAAAAAAGTGAAAAAGACCAGGATTGGTGAATATTGAAAAAATAATTGGCAATTAAAAACAGAAGAAAACTGTAGGAATAATTATAACAAATAATTGAAAATTGAATGGGATTTCAAAAAGTTAAAGTTGGTTGAAAATCGAAGAAAATAATCGCAAATTGAAGAAAATAATGGAAAATTATAAGAAATAGTTGAAAATTGAAAAAAAATTCAAAATTAAAGAAAATAATTGTAAATTTAAGAGAATAGTTGAAAAACTCAATTGAAAGTTCAAGAAAAATATTGTTAATTGAAAAAATCAACGAAAAAAGATGAGAATTATTTAATATTGAAGAAAATACATGCCAATTGGAAAAAATTCTAAACATGGCAAGATTATTAAATTGACAATTGACAGAAATAATTTTAATCGGAAAAAGATAAACATGAAATTAAAAAAAAAACTAAAAACGAAAGAAAATGATAGTAATAATTCTAGAAACAATTGAAAGTTTAATTGCTTTTTGAAAAATTAAACTGTATTACAATTCGAAAAAAACACTTTCAAAATGAAAGAATAATTGAAAATGAACAAAATAAATATCAATAAAAGAAAAGAATTGTGATCGGATACAAATAATTGAAGAACTGAATTGAAATTTCAAGAAAATGATTAATAATTGAAAAAAAAAATTGAATCTAGTCGTGAATTATCGAATATGAAAGAAAACAATTGAAAAAAAATAAAAATAAAGGACAATTGCAAAAAAATTCGTAAAATTGCAACATTAAAAAATTCACATTTTAACAGAATAATCTTAAAAGTTTAGAATGTAAATTTAAGATTTAGAACAGAAATAACTAAGAATAAAAATTGAAAGCAAATTATTGTAGTAATTGTTGAAAATAATTGTAAATTTAATTGGATTATACAAAATTGAACTGAATTAAATATCTTTGAAAATGATTGCCTATTGAAGAAAACATGTGAAAATTGAAAAAGATTGAGAATTATTGAATATTGACTGAAATAATTGAAAATTCAAGCATATAATTGAAAACTAAAAATTATTGAAAAAAACTAGAATATTTGAAAATTGAAAAAATAATTGAAAACTGAAAAAAAATAATTGAAAAAACCGAGAATATTTGAAAAATTAAAGAAAATAGTTGAAAACTGGAAAAGTAATTGAAAAAAATGAGAATTATTGAATATTGAAGGAAACTAAGGCCGTAGCCAGAAAAAAATTTCGGTGGGGGGGGGGGGGGGTTCAAACACCCCCTGGCTACGGCCATGAAGAAAACAATTGAAAATTTTTAAAAATATTGAAAGAAGCCGAAAATTATTGAATATTAATTAATTGTGAATAGAAGAAAATAACTGTAGAGTTGAAGAAAATAATTGAGATTTAAAGAAAATAATTGTGAATTAAAGAAAGTAATTGTGTATTGAAATATTGAAGAAATGCCTTTCAGGTGAATTTAATTTAATTTATTTGTTTATTTAATTTTTTCAGTGATAAGTGAGTATATGCTAGACAATGTTAAGGTAGCGGAAAATAATGTTCAATTGTCAGTGCACGGAGTAGTATAAATTTTGGTTTGGTTGGTTCAATAATGGTTTTTAGAACCCACTCTATTAAAAAGTTAAAACCAATTTTCTCGTTTCTCTTATAAATTCGTAAAAGTGGAGAACCTAACGAGAAAGTTGTCAACTTGGAAATTTTGTCTGATAAACTAATCACGTGACCACTCAGCTGATTGCGGGCAGCCATTTGCAAAAAGAATTTCACGTATTTTACTAATTATATTTTATTCAAAATTTCGTCAAAAATAATTCTTTTTCCCAAGATAATTTGTATTTAAAGGCTATTGATGGACAATATAATTGTCTATTGATCACTCAAACTGATAGAGCAACAATTATATCGTCCATCAGTAATGTTTAAATAGAAATAATTTTGCAAAGAATATCGAATAGGAATTATTTTTGACGAAATTTTAAATAAAAAATTATCTTGCACCGACCATTAAATAAAAATCGTATTTTCTGCTAACTTTAATACGCAATGTTCTGCATTGATAGATGAATAAAAATTATCTTCACTTTGAAATTTCAGTAAACATTTGATCCGTAGGTGTCGATTTTCCTAAAAAGTACCATTGAACATTATTAAGTTCTCTAATAAATTATAATTTTCATTTAAAAGTTTAAAAACAAATCAATTTCAAAGTCGCTAACTATATAGATTTATAAAGAAGAACAATGAGAATCTTTTTTCAATTCTTAACAACAAAGAAATCATCAGAAACAAGAACTTTATTCATCAAGAATTTTGTCAAAGGAACAAACGTGAAAAATTTCAAATATTGCAAAAATCTTTAATTAAAAATCGAAATCACTTATAATGAAATATTTCATTTTTGTCACCTTTGAAGTTGTAGATATAAAAAATTGGCCATCAAGACTGGTTTCTGCATGAGGCTTGATCTCGCCTTTTCAGATAATAATCATTTAGGTAACAAGTAATTGTGAAATTATAAAATTATTGCGAGTCTAGTTCTTCGCACAAAAGCGGCTCCAATGTAGTTTTTATATGGAAAACTTTGTACTCGTATTTTTCGATTAAGAGAGAAGAAGAGCAAACAAGAAATCACATATCCAGCAGCTTTCTCTCGTATTTTTTGATACAGTCTTTGCATCTGCAACGTGTGTGTACTCAACAACTTTACAAAAACTGTAAAGCTAGTATAGATGTAAATGTTGCTTTTCCAAATGTACCAATCCTCCAAACATATCCTTCACTTGTGATTACTTATAATCTTGATATTCCTTTCTCTATTACCAAATCGTGATAAGCTTCCAATTTTTCCAGTAACTAAAATCATTCCCTGTAATAAAACCCAATTTCTGTAATAAATCCAATTTCTCTAATAAAACCCATTTCCTCTAATAAGAAATTATTATATTTAAAATAATTTTCTATTTTAAAATTCCCTGTAACAAGAGAGTTCCCTTGTATTAAAATTAACTTCTACCGGAGAAAAAATCCTTTTAAATGATGCTAGTTTCGTCTAGAGAAATAAAATAAAATCGAAAATCATTAAATTAAACTCATCAAAATAGCTTTCTAAAAACAAAAACGTTAACTATAATATTAATATTTGTGCTTTTAAGGGTTTAAAAATTGTTAGCAGAAACCAGTCCTGAGACGCTCTCGTTAAGAAAAGTATTCGATTAGCATTAGATGATAAGAATGTACCCAAAGACTTGCTTCCTTATATTTCCCGCAAAGATGGATTTTCCTGCTAGTTAATGAAGAGTATACCTAGACGAAAATAGGCAAAGTGATCTCGACAATTTCGAGAGTTACTCGGTAAATAAGAATTCGATAAGTATTCCATCGATGTTATGAGGAATATTACTCGTATCGCTCTTAATAAGGTTCGTGTATAGGGAAAGTAAGTTTGTCACGGAGGAAGTCAAATCCTTCCTCGGGTGTATAAGACTTTTTAAAAATTAATCTAGAATGCTTTTTTTAAAACAATACTTGTAAATTTTGTTAATGACTCTCTGTATATTGCTAATTATAATGTATATTGATTTCTTCATTTTCCACGTCTTGAAGAATAACAACCCTGTAAACATTTTCGATAGAATGATCTGAAAAAATCAAAAACAGTTCGGAATCTGCAATCTGCTTTTAAGGGTACGTGAGGCAGAATGACGTCACTTAAGTATAGGCAAAATTTTTTGAATATTTTTCTATGGAATTTTTCAGAATAACCTAAAATGTAACCTGGCAGGTCTGCCTCGTCCAAATTTATTTGGATTGTGCCTAAAAATTAATTTTGATCAAATTTGTTGATTTTCGAAAAATTTCAAAAATTAATTCTGAGGCAAAATCCAAATAAATTCGGATCAGTCACACCTTCTAGGTAATATTTCAGGTAATTCTATAAAATTTCATGAAACAATATTCAATATTTGTTTGGAGAAAATACACGGAAAATGTTTGCTTATAAGTGACGTTATTCTCTAACTGCTGCTCTTAATAACAAATTACACATACCGATCAGATTTCGGTTTTCTCGGAAATTTTTACAGGGAAATCTCCATTCTTTTCCATTGAAAAAAGCTTACGAAAATCGTTACAGAAAGAAAGTGAAAGTAAACATAATAAATAAAACCAAAAAATTTGAGTAAAATTGAAAAATTCAACTTTGAAAAATTAATAAATTATTAAATTAATGAATTAAAATTGAAAATTTAATGAAGAAATTTAAATAAATTGAATTGGAAACAAACTCGAGTGAATCTTCTGTAACTTAAGTTCGTAAGAAAATTGTTATACGTTTGTTAGATTCTGAGAAATATTTTCAACAGTGATTCTTAAAGAACAACTTTGTAAAAGAACCGAAAAAGTTTCTCAGTAGTGACTTTAACGCAACTTGTAAATACTTATATTATTAATCTTTATTGATAAGCTACAATTAAGTGCCATTGATATTTGATAATTTCCTTTCTGAGAGGTACTTAAATTAAAAGGCGAAAATGGCACTCTAAAGGGATTACAAGTACAGTGGTACGTGCCATTTATGTGTTCTTGATTTCAAATCGGGAGTATAAATGAATTACTGCCATTCATTAAACAAATTTCCTATTGTGCATTTACTCTTATCGACTGTCCATTATCGCCTTGTATTTTTTATCATTTCTTTGGTATATGTGTTTTTTTTTTTTTGCGATTTACGTTTTTTTTTAATCTTCGTCCCAAATGCGCATGATTTAAACTAATTGTAAAATGAACTTTGCGAAATCGTTGCCGGTCTCTTTCCTCGAATAATAGACATTCTAAAGAGACAGAAGAAGAATCTAGACATTTTTCAATAAATGTATGTAGATAACGTGATATCCGTGACCTTGAAAATGTGAGAGCTTCTGAAAAATTATTCGAAAATAGCCTTTCGAAATCACGATCTCTACAAGAAAATGTATTTTTTACGCTGACATCTTTAGCTAGTTCAAAAGTAGAACGAGACATAACATAATTTTTGACATTAAGTAGCATTTATTTAAAATAGGATCCAAATTTTCAGGAGGCTTGAATAAAACAATCGCTATTAAAAGAAAAAAAAAAATTCGTGCAGATGATTCTGGTAATACAAAATAAACTCAAAATAACTGTGTTTTAAAAATGAAGAGTTTTTCAGTGTTCAAGTAATTCAAATCATGTTTTTAAAAAACCTCCTTGAAATTTAGTCAAAATTCATAGCTACAATTTGTTTGGTACTCATTCCTGAATTGATGAAATGACCAAATATTTTGGTAAACGGGTTTTTCTCGACTTGAATGGTTTGTGAGATTATTAGCACGTATTGAATCGACCAATGAAATCGTGATCGGTGAGTAAAAAAATAACATTTTTAAATTCTCAACAAAGTTTTGCTCCACCGATCACACATATCATCTAAGGACCAGGTTGGAAAAGAATTTTCAATCGTAGTCAGCAATAGACAGAATTTCAAATCGTCACAGAATTTCAGTAATAAACTTGAAAAGTTTCTTCTATTTACAATTTTATGTTTCGGAAAATAATATTTACAAAAAAACATATCTCGTTGACAAAACTTTTCAAAATTCATCTCTCGAGAAAAATAAATAGAACCGTCATCAAAGACGAATTCACAAAACATATCTATTAAAAATCTCTTTGAATTATTTACAAGTGGATTTATTTGAAAAAAGTTGCAAAAAGTAACTTGTTAAAAAATATCTAAATAATTATTTCTTTATGAAATAATAATAATTATTATTATTAAAATTGAGTGAAAGTAGACGGTAAATAGTTTGCGAAGCATGAAATATTTATAGAAGAAACTTTCTAAAGTTTTGCATAAGACAATAGAAGTACTTTGATACTTTTTGACACGTAAGATAGAAAAAAAAAGAGAGAATGAAAGAGTGTTTTACTTAAGGTCTACCTCGAAAAGCAAAATAACGTTTGCAGCCAGGTCAGCAGTGATCAAGCGTACCTTTATTCATTCTCACAATGATCACCATCATCTTTAGTATTGCAGGAAAGTGTGTAGTTTTGCTCGTCAGTCACACGAGACATTCACAAAAAAAAAAAAAAGAAAGCGTTCACTGTCATTTTCGAAAATATTTTTTTACTTCAAACGCCACATCTCATCTTAAACAAGTCACCTTAGATCCGGCTAGAGTCTTAAACGTTTATCTGTAGACAGATTAAGGAGGCTCCGAACCGGATTAATGAAAAGAAAATTCAGATCGGCAAAAATGACGTCGTGAAAGTTCCCAATCCCGTCAGTCTTGTCCAGTGAAATTTTTTTTTTACTGGTCAGAAAATGCGGCTGATTCCCTCGAAAGAACGCCTTTTAAGCTTGTAATGGGGTGGAATTAATTATCAAAATTTGTTCTTTTGATTTCAGAAAGTTTAATAGAAAAGTTTTTGAATGAAAGGAACGAAGAATATAAAAGAAGAGAACAATTAAAAAGTTGAAGAATTAATTAAGTTAAGCCATAATTACAAAATCAAAAATACAAAAACGAATTAGATTAATTGAAGGGAAATTAAAATTATTTCCACCTCATACAGTTGAGTTTTGATTGTAATGGATAGCCGGTCAGAGCTCTCCGCTTCTCGCCAAAGGGCGAGAAACTGAGTCGTCACAAGACACTTTAAAACGCTGTAAATACAACAATGAATCATGTGAAAGCTAATTGTACGAATAATGTATAAAGACTGATTAGACTAGCCTTGGTATTCATTCGATTATAATAATTACCAGCGTTCTCGCGTTGAGATTTCTCGTCGCAAGTGCGATAGTTGAATAAGTTTGGATATTTTCATACTTAGTAAATGTTTCTGTCGTACAAGATTAATATTTTATTTAAATAATTGTAAAGTTAATTGTAAGTGACTTTGTGTTGCGAATTTAACTTAAGATTAAAAAATTGTCTCTACGGATAAATTTGTACTGAGATTATTTTAATATTTTTTTATAGCTTAAGGCATATCTTTCCAATTAATATTGCGTTGGAATGCGTTATCTTTAGGAGAAATTGATTAAATGAAGTCTTTTTTTTTTAAAAGATTCGATGTGTGAATTTGAGGAGTGAAATTAACGTTTGTTTCATTTTTGCGTTGCCGAGTCACATGTTCGGAAATCTCACTGCGTGAAACAAAAAAAAAATAAAGACAGAAGTATAACTTGAGCGCAGTTATTAAAAGCGGCACTATTATCGTCACAACGTATCAATATTATTCAAGCAACGTATAAACCATTGAAACTAAATGTAAACTTTGTATATTCATTTACCAAGAAAATATTAATAAATTATTCAATGAAATTGGCTCATTGGTTTTTTTCTATTAAAGTAGGTTCCTTATTATTTTCTCTGTAAAAAAAATAAAATTAAATTTTTATTCTACAATTTTTCGTTCAATTAGATGATAATTTACATTCAGGGTGTCTACGGAAACATGATTTTCAAATTCCCGGCTTTCCCGGATCTAAAATCACATTTTTCCCCGTTTTCTTTTATGTATGATTAATAGCTATAATATTAAAATAGTGAAAAAACATTAAGTGCGTAATATATTAGTTTTTAAGGTAAAATTGATCTTTGAAGAAAATAATTTCAAAATGGCAAAAATAATAGAAATTTGAAGAAATAAAATGAAAGATGACAAAACTAATTAAAAATTAAGTAAATAATTAAAAATTTGAAGAAAAGACTTGGAAAATGACAAAAGTAATTAAAAAATGGAAAACAAAATAAAAATTTGATGTCAATACATAATTAAAAAATTAAAGAAAAAAATTGACATGAAAGAAAATAAATAAAAAAATTGAAAAATCGTATAATTGATAAAAATTTGAAAAAAAATACTTGAAAAATGATAAGAATAATTATAATTAAAAAAAAAAACAATTGAGAAATGACAAAAATAATTGAAAATTACAAAAATAATCAAAAAATGGTAGAAATAGTCGAGAAATGACAAAAATAATTGAACCTTGAAAAAAAAATGAAAGATGATAAAACTAATATATAATTATGTAAAAAATTTGTGATTTGAAAAAAAGACGTAAAAAATGGCATAAATAATTGAAAAATGGAGAAACAAAAAAAAATTAGAAATCAATAATTGAAATAATGACAAAATAATTGCAAAATCCCAAAAAATTTGAAATTTGAAGAAAATACTTAAAAAATGATAAAAATAATTAAAATTAAAAATAAAAAACAATTGACAAATGACAAAAATAATTGAAAAATGAAAAATGAAATGTAAATTAAAGTAAGAAATTTAAGAATCCATGACAATAATTTAAAGATAAAAGAAAATAAGTTAAATTTGGAGATAGTAATAAAAAAAATCTCGAAAATATTAATAATACTTGAGAAATGACTAAATTATTTAAAAAATTTTAAAAGCAATTAAAAAATGAGACAAATCATTATAATAGGAAAAAATAATCGAGAAATAACAAAAAGAACAGAAATTTGAAGAAAATAATTGAGAAATCACAAAAAATTTTAATTTGAAGGTAATATGTGAAAAATAATAAACATGATAAAAATTTGAGACAAATAATTGAAAAGTGACAAAACTAATTAAAAATTAAGTAAAAAATAAAAAAATTTAAAAAAAAGACTTGAAAAATGCTAAAAATAATTAAAATTTGACAAGAAATTGAGAATTAAAAATAAAAAAATCAATGATAATTGAAGTAAGAAATTAAAAAATTCATCACAATAATTTAAAGATATAAGAAAATAAATACAATTTGGAGAAAGTAATAAAACAACGTCGAAAATATTGACAATAATTGAGAAATTACTAAATTAATTAAAAATATTAAAAAAACAATTATAAAATGACAAAAATAATTGAAAATAGGAAAAAATAGTCGAAAAGTGTCAAAAATAATTGAAATTTGAAGAAAATAAATTGAGAAATTACAAAAAATTTAAATTTGAAGACAATACATGCAAAATAACAAAAATGATAAAAATTTGAGATAAATAATTGAATAATGTCATGAATGATTGACAACTGGTGTAAATAATTAAAAGAATGTAAAATTGAAAAAAAATTTGAAATTTGAAAAAGAAAAAATTGTTAATTCATGTAAAGTATTTAAAAATTATTGATACATAATAATAAAATTATTGAAGAAAATTGCTGAAATTTGAAGAAAAAAATTGAAAACTGTGTAATAAATTGAGAAATTGATGACCATAAAAAAATGATTGAAAATAATTTTTAAATGTTAAAACTAATAGAAATATGCAGAAAATAATTGAAAAATGATCAAAATAATTGAAATTTGATGGAAAAATTGAAAGATGACGAAAGTAATTGACAATACTGGTTTAAAAATTACAAATTTGTAGATATTAATTAAAAAATTGAAAAAAAAAAATCAAAATTAGAGGAAAGTAATTAAACAATGTCAAAATTTAATTGAAATTTGAAGAACATATTTGTATATAATATTAATAGATAATCATTATTTTACTAAGAAAGTGAGAAAAGTGATATTTTTAAAAGTGAGCAATTTTGCAAAATACGTCTGCCATATTGGATCCGCTATTTTGAATTTTGAAAAATTGGTAAATCTGACATCGTTTTCACAATCAGAGACTTCAAAAACGAGTAATCAGTTTCAAGCGAATTTGAAGAATTATGAAAACGAATTAGCTGAAATTTTTAGAAATTCCCGGATATAATTTTTTTTCCCGGCAATTTCACGGGTTTTTCCCGGTCGAACTAAAATCCCGGAATTCCCGGTGAGTAGACACCCTGTAGAATTAATGTCTATTTTGTATTTTTACCGAAATTAAAATTTCCTTCTTTTGCATTATATTATTTTAATATATTGCTTCCTCTATTAACTGTTATCACTGCTTACATGGAAGCAAAGTGTTCATGAAATGAACATAATTTGCACCTAGTTTAAAATTAATTATTGTAGAAAAGAGAACTATATGACTTGTCAATATATTAAAAACCGATTTTGATGAATCAGTGTAATGAAATTATAAAAACTACTAGAAAAAAAAAATAAATCCTTTATCATGGAAAGATAAATATAGAAAAAAATTCTGAGAAAATTACAAATGAATTCTTTAATAAACGATGTGTTCTAAACAGAAAAACTTATTGTTCTGAAAAAAGGATCTCAGTGCAATAATCATTTAGATCCCTCTTCTACTATAAAAAGAATTTTTGTAATTTTTACATTTTCATCTCAAATGAGAAGGTATTAAATTTGTGATTTTGAACTTTTGCTAATTCCTCAATTTCTTAACGTTTTGAGACCTCCTGATTCGGAAAAATGTCACTTTTATATGTATATGTTTGTATAATTTTATATGTATAGACATTTGGTAAAATACAATTTTTTAATTTAGTTAAACATTTAACCCTCTTTTTCTTTTTACAAAATCATAAAGAAACGTTCAAAATTGCATTTTCTTTTATTGGAGAAAGTATTGTGTGTATCTCTTAGTAAAAAACACTCGTAAAACCACTCACTTTTACTGCTAGTTGCACAGTGTATTATTACAAAATTTATACAAAATTTTACTGTTAGTGAAGTATTAAAAAAATATTATTTATAAAGGATTTTCAGTAGTCGTCCATCATGGCTCTTGCTCGTTTTAATTCTGAAATTATAAAATTGAATTAAAATCACACAAGAAAATAAAATAAGATATAAACTAGTGATTATAGGAATGAAAAAGTAAGAAATAAAGATTTACCTGTAAGTAAAACTGGAATTTCGCTTTTCAGAATATTTATACTAGTTTCGTCCTCTTTCCCATTGATATTCTTCAACCTGAGTGTTATTTTGTTAAATGGAGATGAATTTTCTTCGGAAGTAAGGTCAAAACTTGTAAGTCGATTAACTAAAGAAATAAAATTTATGGTTAATTGATTATGTCTGCAATTTTTAGTTGATTTGATACTAAAAAGTTAAGGATAATTTTGCCTAAAAATATCGGAAAATAAAAACTAAAAAAGGATTAACAATAGGTAATCTATTATCGAGATGACTACTTTATTTTTCAAAGTTTTTAATATTAATTTTCTTTTTAAATTATATGAAATAATGTAATCAATATTTTATATTTATAGATTTTGTACTTCTTGTGAACATTGTTTAATACTCAAGTTGGCGTTAAAAATGGTTATTTAATCCCTTTTCAGAAATCAGAAAGAAATAATATATTCGAAAAATATGGGCTGAGAATATTGACACTTTTTCAAAACCATATTGAGTCAGTCAGTATTTCACAAAATATTTAAGGTAAGTGTTGTCAATTTCTTTTTTGGTATTATAAATTGTGCGTTAAATTTTTATTGTATGGATTCTGAGAAAACTGTAAAATTATTTTTAAAAAAACGGGATTCAGGGTGTAATTTTCCAATTTATTTAAAATCAATTAGTTTTAGAAAAATTGTTTTGTAACAAGTAAAATAAGCCGAGGATTATGTTCATTTCGACGCCCCCCGTTGATAACATGTTTATTAAAAAGCAAATGAAATAAAATGTTAATTTAAAAAACAGTCGAAAATCATTTTTATTCATAATTTTGTAAGATATGATTTGTATTCAATTGTTTGTTTAATTAAATGTCTGTTGAAGTTGTGTGCCATAGAATGTTAATTGGACCGAACGTACACTATAATGTTTATTTAATCAAATATATGCAATAACATTCTATTTCAATCTTCAAAACTATATTATAAACTTAAGGATGCTTATACCCTCAAGCGGTTCTCATTCTATCAGACCATGATAGTAAATATTTTTTTAATTTTATTTCTTCTTATAATTTGGTTTCTAAATAGTATTTTGTAGTTGAAATCATTACACAAAAAAATTTTATTGAAAAAAAAATTTTCCGTTGAAAATTTCAAGCTCTTTAAACTTTTTCTTCCTGATTATTTCAAAAAAGTGAGAAAATACTACCATTGAATAACATTTTCTTAACAACGGTACGGTAAATTAATTAAATATTGTTGTAAAAGTTGTATTATATTGCAGTTTAAAATATATTAGTTTTCTTAAAAAATTTGTAGAACCGTGTTTTTATAATTAATTAAAATATAGTCATTTTGCGCGTTTTGTTACTTTTTCCATGTAAAAGTCCCAACTTTATAAATTTATATCTTAAAAACGGAACGGTAAAATTCAATACAATTGTAACAGTACATGTAAAGTAATGCATTTAATATGTCATTAAAATTTTATAAGAATCTGTAGAAATTGGTTTTTTGGATAAACCTCCTTAATACAAGGCTGTATATGTAAAAGAAGTATTCTTTTTTAATCTTGTACCTAAAAAGTACAATTCTGCTCAAATTTTTTATATTGCTTTAATTAATAATATTTTTTTAGTTAAAAGTATTAAAACCTGAATTAATGATTAAATATAATTTGAAATGAATTAATAAAAATATTAAAATAAAAAACTTGAATTTATCTACTAAAATTTCTTTTTTTTTAAACTTTGTCATTTCATTAAAATTTAATATTATTTTTCAAAAGTTAAACATATTCTTTTTTGAGAAATTTATTATTTTTTCCATTAAAAAATTGTATTCAAAGTGAATTTTATCTAAATTATAATATATTTTAATAGATATGAAATAAAAAATTATTATGTGTCGTATAACAATAACAATAATAATGATGATAATAATACTAATAAAAATGTAAGTTCATACTTTTTGCTTACCTGTATATTTTAAAGTTCATGAGTTAATTATATTAAAAATTTTCATAATAGCTACTTATTGTACAATTTATAATATTTCTAAAATTATGTTCTAAATAAGAAGTTTAGAGTTCTATTTGATAATTTTATTTTGATTTGAAAAATAATCAAACACTGATTGTTCGATAAAACTTATGTGGTTTTTTTGTGTTTTTAAATAAATAATATATTTTTTACAGTTTATACAGTTTGGAATCTTTTTAAGTTTTTATATCTTTGTTCATTAAAATTTAATATTATTTTTCAAAAGTTAAACATATTCTTTTTTGAGAAATTTATTATTTTTTCCATTAAAAAATTGTATTCAATGTGAATTTTATCTAAATTATAATATATTTTAATAAATTTGAAATAAAAAATTATTATGTGTCGTATAACAATAACAATAATAATGATAATAATAATACTAATAAAAATGTAAGTTCATACTTTTTGCTTACCTGTATATTTTAAAGTTCATGAGTTAATTATATTAAAAATTATCATAATAGCTACTAATTGTACAATTTATAATATTTCTAAAATTATGTTCTAAATAAGAAGTTTAGAGTTCTATTTGATAATTTTATTTTGATTTGAAAAATAATCAAACACTGATTGTTCGATAAAACTTATGTGGTTTTTTGTGTTTTTAAATAAATAATATATTTTTTACAGTTTATACAGTTTGGAATCTTTTTAAGTTTTTATATCTTTGTTTCAATAATAATAATAATAATAAAAATGTAAGTTAATATTATTTGCTTACCTGTATAGTTTAAAGTTCGTGAGTTACTCCAAAATTCTAGGAAAATAGCTTCTTGAGTTATTAAGACATTAACTTTTTACTTTTAAAATTTGCAGTTGAGACTACTTGTATTTTTCATGGAATAAGCAGGAAATACTTTTGGTTGATAATGAAATGTTTTTAGTTCTATGATTAACTACCCTTTTAGTAATATTTGTTTTACAATATTATCCACAATATTTTGACATATCTTTTAATATTTTTTTATTTTTTTACTCCTATTTAAGTAAATTAATGTATTATTAAAATAATGTGATTAAACTTTTTTTCCTTCGTATTTTTGATATATCAAATTCACCATTTAAAGATATTTATCTTATAGTAGTAGATTCAATAAAAGATCAAAATTGTTATTTCTGCATCTGTAGTTGAATTTTACTGATTTTATTAAGACTGAAATTGACTACATCTAAAAAGTATTATTTGTTACTAATTTTTTTTTACAGATTTTTGATGTTTTAAACTAAAGATCAAAAGTTAAAATCCTTACCTATAAAATAATTTCAAAAAATAAATCAAAGCATTGAAAATCTGTTAAATTTAACATTATTCTTTTAGTAATTTATTTAAGCGTGTAAAATTCGTCGTAATCATTGTGATGTTATCTAGTCCATTAAAAGGATCTTATTGATTGTTCTTCACAAATTTAAATAAAATTAGGTTTAAAATCTGTTTATATTTATTTCAAACACACCAGTTAAAAGAAATGATCGAGACTTCGATTAAACATAATTTTGAACGCCGGCGGTTCAATTGCACTATTTAGTAGCTTTGAAGACAATTTTTATTATTTAATTAACGAACTTTAAACTATACAGGTAAGCAAATAATATTAACTTACATTTTTATTATTCTTATTATTATTATTATTGAAACAAAGATATGAAAACTTAAAAAGATTCCAAACTGTATAAACTGTAAAAAATATATTATTTATTTAAAAACACAAAAAAACCACATAAGTTTTATCGAACAATCAGTGTTTGATTATTTTTCAAATCAAAATAAAATTATCAAATAGAACTCTAAACTTCTTATTTAGAACATAATTTTAGAAATATTATAAATTGTACAATAAGTAGCTATTATGAAAATTTTTAATATAATTAACTCATGAACTTTAAAATATACAGGTAAGCAAAAAGTATGAACTTACATTTTTATTAGTATTATTATCATCATTATTATTGTTATTGTTATACGACACATATTAATTTTTTATTTCATATCTATTAAAATATATTATAATTTAGATAAAATTCACTTTGAATACAATTTTTTAATGGAAAAAATAATAAATTTCTCAAAAAAGAATATGTTTAACTTTTGAAAAATAATATTAAATTTTAATGAAATGACAAAGTTTAAAAAAAAAGAAATTTTAGTAGATAAATTCAAGTTTTTTATTTTAATATTTTTATTAATTCATTTCAAATTATATTTAATTATTAATTCAGGTTTTAATACTTTTAACTAAAAAAATATTATTAATTAAAGCAATATAAAAAATTTGAGCAGAATTGTACTTTTTAGGTACAAGATTAAAAAAGAATACTTCTTTTACATATACAGCCTTGTATTAAGTTTATAATATAGTTTTGAAGATTGAAATAGAATGTTATTGCATATATTTGATTAAATAAACATTATAGTGTACGTTCGGTCCAATTAACATTCTATGGCACACAACTTCAACAGACATTTAATTAAACAAACAATTGAATACAAATCATATCTTACAAAATTATGAATAAAAATGATTTTCGACTGTTTTTTAAATTAACATTTTATTTCATTTGCTTTTTAATAAACATGTTATCAACGGGGGGCGTCGATTTCTTTAATATTTTGCTTCTACTTCAACAAAAATATTTGCTTCCTCATGGAGCAAAAAAAATAATTTTTTAAAAATTTGAAATCGCAATTTATTTTTAAAATTTTTGACAAAATATAAATTTTATGTAGGTTAAAGGAACCAATTACCGAGTCGGTACCAATTGTCGAGTCGCACTGACTACTTTTGCTTATAAAAAGTGAATTACATTATAAATTTAAAATATAATTATAATTACAATATTAATAATTAATTTGTGTAAACATACAAAAATATTTCTTTACATGAATAAAGACCATTTTTCTACAATTAAATATTTTAATATGCATTATCAACATTATCAGCTGACTGTTGTTTTTTGCTGTTTTCATGCACAATACGATCTTCAATTGTCGAGTTACGTTTTCTTGACAACTTTCTATTTTACTAGAATTATTTGTGTCGATAAAAAATAATCTAGGAGGGGGGGAGACAATCTTATATTACATGAAGGAAGCAATATATTTCCTTTGCTCATTTTGAATGAATAACTTTTTGTGTGTATTTTATAAAACCTTTGATTTTTATAGTTTTCTCAATTTGTTTGTTTATATCATTTAAATTATTAAATTAAGTAATCAGGTCTATAAAAGTCTATAAGTCTATAAAATTACAGAACAATCTAACAAGAAAAATCAATTGGATTTGTTAAAATTTTTTAAGTATATTGACGATTATGAATCTGATAAAGTTGACAGATTGAAAATGGCTTATTATTCTATTTTAAATTGAATAATTGAAAATATATGTTACTTACGTCTAAGTGATTGAGATGTAAGGACTTCAGTAATCTGCGGACAATTGTCAGTATGAATCCTGGCGATTGCAGCACTATGTTCTCGAGGAAGTCCAAGTTGTTGTAATTCGCTGCTTAAATCGGTAGGTGAGACACCATAACGGGCAGAAGACGTCAATATCAATTCCAAAGCTGACACGATTGCTTTTCCATCATCCAATTCTATTAAAATCATTTACTATAAATAAAAATTGTAAAATACCTAGTATACCCCTAATCTCCCACAAAGGACGGAAAATGAGAAACTGATAGCAAAAATGGGTTACAAAAATAATTGGGGCAAAAGTAACAGTATATTAAGTAACAAAGACCTAAAAGCAGCCATTTGTTTACGTTGATTGCATTATGATATCTTATAGAGTTTTGCATCAATCTAATTGCAATTTTAAGTCACTGAACAAATTTTTTTTTAATTTTGTAAAATAAAAAAAATTCACATTTTTTCATGTTCATTTATAACATTTGTAAATGTATGTACGCGGTCTACTAAGGTAACTCGAAGTATTTTAAATGTTTTATTCATTATATATTGTAAAAAAAGGATTAAAATCATCGAAGTATTATTTATGTGCACCAACAAATAATATATTTTTAAAAAGATACGATAAATTTTCATTTATTTATTTATTTATTTATTTATTTCAATACATATACGGGTCAATAAGAACCTATTAGAAAAAAAATACAAATAAGTTAAAACACAGATATTAGGCCACATTATTATTGGTTTATATATAAAATAGGTCTTAAAGAGTCTTAATGAATTTCGATAGATAAATTAAACAAGTTAAATAAATAAAACAGAATGCAATCACCGCCTCATTAACACTTTTGGACAACAATAGAAGTGTCCATTCTCAATAAGAAATATAGATAATAGTTCTAGATAAACTAAAATGAAAAAAATATCATCAAGATATCAATCAAACTAATCATTGTCTACTCGTCCACTATTATTAAAAACTTTGGGAATATTATAACAACAGCCACGATGAAATTAATTATATTTGTTTAAATAAATTATTATTGTAATTTACCAATTTTCTACACACTACACCTAGAAGGATGCAATTTTTTTTCAAAATTTTGCACTTAAGCAAACGCCATACAATGACGGATAAAGATTACAAATGAAATTATTATTTAAACAATTTATAAACATATTTTTATTGTTATTTGTAATTTTCCGTAATTGTATGAAATTCGGTTAATTGCAAAATATGGAAAAAACTGCATCTTTTTAGATGTGTGGGATAAAAAAATTTATTTAATAACAATTGTAATTTGTTTAAAAATTGTTAAAACAATAATTTTTTTTGTATTTCTGATTGGTAATTGTATAATGTTTGGTTAGTTGCAAAATTAAAAGAAAAATTCTTCTTTCTAGTTGCACTGAATAAAAAATTGGCAAAAAACAATAATAATTTGTTTAAAAATTGATAAAGTAATAATTTTATTTGACATTTTTAACCGTTATTGTATAATTTTTTATGAATTGTTTAAACAATTTTTGATTAACTTATTTAGATTAAAGAAATTATATATTATCAGATTAAATTTTATGAATTAATTTTTATTTATTAAAATTTGTGACAAATTAATAAATAGAAATAAATTTTAAAGAATAAATTAAGTTTTCTTCCTAAGTTAAACATCAATTTTTTTATAGTATGTTACAAAAAGTTAAAATATTTTTTTTAAATAAGTTTTTGAACAAAATATATATTTAACCTTCTATACCTTACTTAATTTATTCCAAACTTCTTTTGATAATAATTCCTTATTCTTAAAATTTCTTTAAACAATACGAAATTAAATAAATAACAAACCATTTTTCAAAATTTTTATCAATATAAATTTTCATTTTTCCAAATTAGAAAATTCTTCACTTTTATCGATTCAAATTTAAATTATTTCAAACTTGAATCAATCAAAATTAAAATAATGTATAACCAAATTTTTAAGATTTATAACTTATTTACAAACTGAATTATATTCAAAATTTTAAACTTGATGTTATTAATACGAATTTAAATTGTTCCAAACTGCATATATTAGGCATTTCAAAGTTTAACCAATATCCACTGATGCAGAAATGTAGTATTTTCCTTCCTCTACATTATTCAATCATAAAATATTTAAGAATTTAATTGTAGGATATGTTTTACGAGCAACGAAAAAAGTTTTTGCACATACCCCCATGAATAAACAAAAAAACATTTAGTCAGGTCTAAAATGTAAAAAATGGATTTGTTTCTAAAAAATTGTTTTTTTTTAAATTAAAAAATATTATCTTTTTTTGGTAAATACTATTCAAAAGTTGAAGAAAAGCCTTACTTTTTATAAATTAACAAAATTTTTTTTAAATTCAATAGGTTCAGAGTTATATGTAATTAAAATTAGGTCTATTTTTAAAAACCTATAGAATTTTGAAAAATTTATAACTCGAAAATTTGACCACTTTGTATAAAAATAAAAAAATACGTATCTAATATTTTTTTATAAGGAACAAATAAAAAATAGAAATAATCGATTTTAAAATGTGGACTTTAAATTTAATATGGAATCGCCCATATTTATATATTTAATATATTAATACTAAAAATATTTTAATAAACATTTATTTATTTTATTATAAATTAAAAACGTTTAGTGATTACAGAATAGGACTCACCAAGTTTAGCATCTTGCGTCAGTTTCTTGACTTTTTCTTCCTAAAAATATCAGAAATATAATTTACTTCAATTAAAATTAAAAGATGCGAAATTTCATAAACTGTTTTTCTGTCTTTATTTATAAGTACTTTTGAAATTACTTTCAAAATACTTTTTATGAAAATAAAGTCTAGAGCTGTACAGAAATATAATATGATGAATAATAAAAAAAAAACGGTTAAAGCATAAATTTGCTTTTTTTCTACTCTTTTCTTCTTACGAGATGACACTTTCAATATATATCTAGACTTCCATAAAGCAACATTGAGTTAGGTTCCACGGTTGGAAAATTCAGATATAACGTCAAACTGACGTAGATGTTCTTTTATAACAGCAAGTGAAAATTGTATCTCTTTCTTTTTCTATTCTTTCATTACTAAAAGCTTACAAATCATTATAATGTATTTTATAACAAATTATCGTTAATAAGAACTTCCTTATTATTATGAATAAATTACGTTATTCAAATTTGTTTACTAAATACGTACTATCTATATCACAGAAAAAAACCTGGACTCATTTTTTAATTCTAACTCATATTCTGTTTCTCAAAATAATTTCGTTTCATTTAAATTTGTATGTTTTACGATAGATTCAAAATGAACAACGGAGGTTCATTTTTATCGTGTTTTAGAATAAGTTTATTTATGACTTTTATTTCAAGAAATAACTTACATCAAACTCTCCTTCTATTAAAGATTTAACAACGACCTGACCCAACAACTTCATTTTAATGGATGTCTGGAAAAAATTATCAATAATGAAATTATAATTAAACTATATTAGTTTTTGTTACATTTTTATCATAATATATTAGTTATTATTATAACACTTCTATTATTATTTTTATAATTATATTATAATGCAGTCTCTAAATCTGAATAAGTAAATATTTACTTATTGAAAGAAAAGAACAAATTTTCACTATTTAGAGCGTATGTATATTATTATTATACAATTTTTTGTATTTTTATTCTCTTTTACAATTATCATTTACAGTTTTACTAAATTTTGGTTTACCATTCTTGACAAGGTATTAATTTCAGCCAACAGCCAATCAGGACAATCTCCGTCTCCCAAAAATCTGAACCTCTGAAATATGTTAATCGTTTATTTATTTAGTATAGGTACTGATTTTACAAATATATATTATAATAAAAGAGCAAATAATTATTAAATAATAATAGTTACCATTGTTCTTAATTTTCAGTTCAAAAGTGCAATTATACTCTTTAATTAATTCTGTAACAAAACAAAGAAGACACTTTTAATTTTTACATTTTATGTTATTATACCTCACTTTATGTTTTACATTATAAAACATTTTATCAAACATCATGTATTTGTAAAAGTTTAGTATTTCATATTTTATAGGTATCATTGTTATAATAAACACAATATAAAATTAAATATAAGAAGAATTATTTCTCAGTAGTAAAATCCGTTTGCGGTCAGACATAAAGGCAAGTAGTGAAATAATTATTTTTTACGTCAACAATGGTCATTATCTGCAAAATTCTTAATCAGAATTATGTATTTTAAAAAATTGACCTAAAAATAATATTAGATCTAAGAATGTATACTTGGGTCAGTAATAAGTTATTTTTGAACCAAGAATAATTATTCTTATTATTTCCGATCTTAAGAATAATTTTGCATTTGATCCAACGCAAAAGTGCATTGATATACAAGAAACCATTTCTCTCAATGAACAAAATATATAAGAAAAAAAAATGGAATATTTTAATTTAAATTAAATTAAACTGCTTACTAATGTTAATTTTTTGATTTTCGCAAGTAAAGAGGTAGATCTCAAACAGATGTGTTTATTATTCTGAATTTGTAAAGGAAGTTAAACGTTGCGTATTAAACATTCAACCCTATTCCTCGACTCATTTATCTACAGTTTCTAGTCATCTCAACCCTTTTGTGTAATGACACGTGATTATTTTAAGTACTTGACTTTTTTTACAAACTCAAGAAACTAAAGATTTTAAAAACTAATTTATACTTTAAGTTTTTTACTGTAAACCAATTGATATAATGCAATTTTGAAGATACTTTCCAAATCTAGAATAATAGGAAATTACTATTTGGGGGTAGTTTTTATTAACTGAAAACAAGAGAACTTATTTACCCTCACTAAGAAAAAAGCTTGTTTAATTTAAACATAATATTGGTCAACAAAACAATAAGTTTAAATTAAATATAATTATTATGTAGTTTCTACAAATCTCACTTTAATGGTTAATTAAAAGTCCTCAAGGTCAATCAGAAATCAGAAACTCAAACCAAATTTACCTTAGTCAAATTTTAAGTTATATTTTTATTGTTTAAATGTACCAATAAGATTAAAATATATTACTGATAAATTAACAAAGTCGCAGTCCTAAGATTTATTGAATTTTTATTCTTTGATATATAATACATTTACAGTATTTTCAGTACTAAGATTTATTGAATTTTTATTCTTTGATATATAATACATTTACAAAAAATTTATTTCTCTATACTTCACTTGCGCCATCTAGAATTTGTACTTTATTTTGATTAAAATTAATTGAGTAGGCGCACAAAGTTGTGTGTCTTTTTTTTCTTAGTTTGTGAATATTTATGTTGATAAATTCTTGTTTTAAGCTCCTGTATTGTTTGACCTATATAAACGCCACTGCAGTCGTTACAATATATTTTATAAATAACGTCAGTTTTTTCAAACTTTGGTACTCTTATATCTTTAAGGGATGTAATTAATGTATTTTGAGTTTTATTAGGTGTTGAAAAAATTACAGATATTTTAAGTTTTTTACATAAAGTGAAAATAGCTTTTAATAAGTCCGAGGCATATAGCAAAACTAACCTTCATAGGTCAAAAGATTTTTCATCAAAATCAATTTGGTTTGAATTTAATTTGATTCTTTTGCCTATATTTTCTTTATTAAATTCAAAAAGAAAATTATTTTGTTGTAGGGACTGAAACACTAGATTCAAGTTTTTCTCGTGAAAAAAAAAATTAGGAAGTAGATTATTACCGATCTGGTACCAAAGAAACAAAATTAAAAATGTCGGATCCAATATGGTGGATAAAAATATTCAAAAGATAAAAGGGACGAAAAGAAAAACAGATTATTGTAGTATATTATTGATATAGAATTTGAAAGTTTTTATAATTCGACAATTATGATTTTCACTGAATGTAATTTCCTAGGTATAGGTCAGTTCAGTATGGGAAGGTCAGAGAGTCTGCAATGAAAAATTGAGTATAATATTCTGTTTGGTGCAAGCGCACTCTTGGATGAAAGAGACGAGGTATATTAAATATAATAACATATTAAAAAGCAGCTGGACGTATTCTATGTTTACCCTCGTCGACCAGGAAATTGACATGGGGCAAAGTGTAGTGTACGAATTCCCCATGCAATCCACGGGATCTTCGAACCACAACGAAACAGCCCTTGGGAAGAAGTACTGGTCACCATAAATACAGAAGTAACTCAGAAGTCCAAGGCATTTCGATTCTGAACACAGTGTGGTGCTCCCAAACATCCAACAGGTGACTGTTGCAACAGGTACTAAATTATCCAATTCTCTATTCATTTTATTTCATAATATTTCACCTAAAGCCATTGCGGCCTATTTTTTAAATATTCTGATACTTAGTAGAAATCGTCTTCAGGGTCCTAAGAATGCACATTAGACAATGATTTTCTCAAATTTTCCTGACTTATTTTATAAAATTGATTTTAAAGTTGAGATGGGCTATAAAAGTGTCATTTTAACAGGTGCACAAATCAAATAAAAAAGCACACAAATAATTAACAAATGAATTATTTTTTCATTATAATTGTTCACAATTGTTTATATTTTCAATTTTTGTAGACTTTGAGTTAAATGTTAAACGTAACTTCTTATAATTATAAAAATTGATATTAAATATAAAATGTCGAATTTTCACACTTTTAAACTTTTTTTTTAGAATGTGAATTCATATTTTTAGATAGAATGTTACTTATAAAATGAAGTACTTTTGATTTAGTTGTATGTGATCTAGTGTTTTTTTAAATTAATAATCTGGAAGTATACAATATTTTACCTTAAAACTTAAAATTTAATGAATTTCTCACAATTTTAAATACAAATTTAAGCAATTTCTTTGCTTGACGTCAAAGTTTAGAGTAGGAGAGAACGACGTTTTTTTAAGTTAAGGGCATGTGATGGAGAATGACGTCACTGGTATATGGTATAAGGTAACATTTTTCCTTAAACTTTCTCCTAAAATAATAAATATTTTGACGCCAAACTTTATGGAATTACTTAAAATATACTTAAGAAGGTCTCTCTAACCCAAGTTTGTTTAAATTTTGCGGATAAATTAATTTTTTTAATTTTTCGAAAATCAGCTAATTTTTTAAAAAATTAACTATAAGGCAAAATTTAAACAAATTTGGGTCAAAGAGACCTTCTCTATGATATTTTAAGTAATTGCACAAAGTTTGTTGTCAAAATATTTATTATTTTAAGAGAAAGTTTACGGACAAATTTTGTCTATACCAGTGACGTCATTCTGCATCACATGCCCTTAAACTGATTTTAAAATAGTCATTACATAAATGAAATTACTTGTTACAAAAACAAGTAGAACAAGTAGCAAACTGAAGTTAGCTTGATCCTTGTCGATTTAACAGATTTTTAATTTAAATTCAAAATCATCCTATTTAAATAATTAATTAATTTTATATTTTAATAAATAAATAAATAAATAAGATTTAGTTTATAATTAGATCAAGTATTTAATTTGAATAATTATGGCTATTTATTAAATTTATCAAATTATTTTAATTTAAAAACAAAATACTTATAACCCTTATACTTATCAATAAACATTCTTTTTCAAATATTTAATTTAACAATTTGAAGTGTTTATTAACCATATTGAAAAAATTACAATTTTGTATTTACAATTGCATTTACAATTTTGTAGTTTTTTCAATATGGTTAATAAACAGTTTAAATTGTTAAAATAAATATTTGAAAAAAGAAAATTTATTGAAAAGTTTTAGGGTTATGAGTATTTTGTTTTTAAATTAAAATAATTTGATAAGTTTAATAAATAGCCATAAATATTAAAATTAAATACTTGATCTAATTATAAACTAACTATTATTTATTTAAATATAATTTTAAATTTGAATTAATAATCTTTTAAATCGATAAGGATCAAGCTAACTTCAGTTTGATAATCTACTTGTTTTTGTAACCTTAAATTTTATTCACGAAATGACTATTTTAAAATTAATTTATAGCCCTATTTCAACTTTAAAATCAATTTTATAAAATAAGTCAGGAAAATTTGAGAAAATCATTGTCTAACATGCATTCTCAGGACCCTGAAGATGATTTCCACAAAATATCAGAATTTTTAAAAAAGAAACCTCAACTGCTTTAGGTGAAATATAATGGACTCGCACTCAAATAGTAATATGCAATTATCCAATTTCTAATCTTTTTTGTTTCATAACCATCATTTAAATGTCTTCAAACTAAAATCACGAGTTTCTTTGTTAGTATTTAGTCTTTGCTTTATCATTTAATTAAAATTGTGTTTTTAACACATATACACGCAAAAACTTTGTAGACAATTATTCTACTATGTAAGTAAACTCGCTATATCATGTTGAATGAAAAGTGGAATACTATAATTAAAAATGCAAAATTCTCAAAAATTTGAAACCCAATTATATTCCCGTAGAATATAACCCAGAATATTCTCCTGACGTAAAATTTTTGAGAATTTTCTGTATGTTTGAATGACCTCCACTGTTTTGAAATAGAAACAATTTATTGAAATAAAAATGGACAAATAACGAAATAGTTAACATTACAAATTTATTATAAGTTAATTAAGTGTAAACATTATTATTAAATATAACAATTAAATATAAACAGTGTTTTACATAATTTATAAAAATTGTTATTTACTAAACCTGACTTTTACTTTTAACATTCAAATTCAAATCATTACTAATTAGGTTGACACCAGAGATTTAATTTTAGAATTTTGGTCTGTTATTTTCCCAACTATAATCTCGTTCTTATTACCGTTCTCCAGGTAATATTACCTTTTCACAATTCTAACTATAATAGACCGCGAAATGATAAAGAAATATAAAATAGATAATATTTAAAAAATAATAACTTTTCTTTTTATAAAATTTAAAATTTATGGCTTCACTAAACAAAAACTCAGTTTTTATTAGCCTTTTGAATAAAATTTCATCTCTAAAACGAAGAAAAACTGTAGAACGGAAAAATAATATTTCGTTGAAAATGATAGTTAACTTAACTTCTAGGTTATTTTATTTACATCTTTTATACTAACAAATGAAGCAGAATTCTAAATTATCCATAACTTGTATTACATACAACGGATATTCTAATAAAAAATACAGATAAAAGAACTCTCGCTTTTATCGATGCAACTCAAAAATTCAATTCATATCAACAAGTAATTTATTTTTATTTTTTATAAATATAACCTGTACCTTACCATTTGTAATATCACTGTTTATGTGTTAACTCTTTGCGTCACAGTGTTACGCAGAAGTAACACTTTTAACATTACAGAATATTTAAGATAAAGGGAATAATTCAACAAATTATTTGTAATTTTTTACATCTTTATACAAAACAGGCATATTGTCTCTAAATATAACAGTTGATATTAGATTCCAATTGTGCATAAATAAATTATTATAAACAAAAAATTTTAAAAAATGTTGATTTTGTACAAAAAATCGTATGTGAAAAATTTTGATTGTAGGGTAGAGTGGGGTAAAATCGATAGCATTGTCTTGAAACTTATTACTAGAGTATTTTCAGAGTTGCTGAGTACAAATCTAATGTCGAAATTAAAAAATTCAAAATGGCTGATCCAACATGATCGAATATGGCGGTTGCAAAATCAAAAATAGAACTCGATATTCACCGGTTATTGAGTTCGTTGTTAATTAAATTAATGACATATTTTTGAAATTCAAAATTGCGGATTTAATATGACTTATGGAGTCAATAATAAGTACAAATTTTAAACCTCAAAGAATAGGATAAAAACTTTGGTTTTAATTGAATTTTTTTAATTTTAATCAGCGAATCGGAAGACCCCCGAGTAACAAGTTTCAAGACAATCCGATCAATTTTTGATTTTGCGTCCGCCATATTGGATTCGCCATTTTGGATTTTTGAAATCCGACATCAGATTTGTACTCAACAATCTCAAAAACTGTATATAGCATATGTTTCAAAAAATAAAATCCTTCTGAAAAGAACGTGTCACAAAGGGTTAAACACCAGTTTTCAACGCAACAAAGATTTTTAGGACTATGTCTAGTGACTACTTTTTTCCCAATTTTGTAAACAGTTTATTGAAATTAAATCATGAGTTTAGTGAATAATAGTCTGCAAATTATTTCCGTGTATTTAAGTTGACTAAATTAATTAATTTAAATTAACTAACTCATTTACTTGATATCCATAAAATAGAGGTATTTTGATTTATTATATTAAATATTGTTATTGAACTCTTACTAATTTCAAACTTTTATAATTATCATTACTTTGTCTAGAATGAGGACAATTTTGTTATCACTGGCTTTGCTTACAACAGTCACTTCTGAGGAATTCGACGTAAGTTTAATTTAATTATTTAAATTGTACTTCATAAGAAATTATCGGTGTTTTTTTATCACTAAAAATATTTTTCTTTTTTTAGTATATATTATTTAAAAAAATGTCTTCTTTAATTACTTATACAGCTATTAAAATTCTGCAGAAAACAAATACTAAAGAGAAAGCTATTGATTTTTGCTTTCTCGTTGCAATTTGAATAACAACAAAATAAAATGACCCACTTAATTTTAAACCTAAGCTTATTCTTCCTGTTGCTTTCTAATTATAAAGTTTGCTCGCTCAAAATATTTCATATTTTCTAAAGGTTAATTTATTGCTTTCTCCGCGAAAAAAATATATTCTCTAAATTTAAATTATAGTTCATAATAACTTATTGGAAGCAAAAACTCACTCACTAATTCAAATAGTTATATTTCTACTAATGACTTTGTAAAAAAATAATTAAATATTAGTTAAATTCATTTTTAGGTTATGTCAAAATAACTAATATTTTAGTAAAATTGTTTTTACTAATTCAATTAGTTAAATTTTAACTATTTTTTAGTTATTTTTTACTGATAATTAGTTATTTTGCACTAGTTGATGAAACAAAAACTCAGACACGATTTTACTAATAATCAGTTATTTTTAACTAATTCAGATTTAGAAAGTATAAAGACGTAAAGTATATTTTGTAAAATATGGAAATATTGTATTTATCACTGATATAGATCAGGCGAGAAAGCGCTTGGCTTCGAGGTTTGGAAGGTTAAGCAACACTTAGCTCGGTTAGAATTTGAGTGGATGAAAGCTTAGTGTTTTTGCTACGATTAAAACCTATTAAAAGAAGAAAATTTGACATCGAGTAAAAAGAAATTTAAATTGTAAGAAAATTCTTTACAGTCCACTATTTTTCTGATATTTTATTTTAAATATTCATTTAAATATACAAATTTTCAAATAAATAAATTATCGAAGAATATTTCCTTTTTTTCTATTTAAAACACTAACTTAATAACATATACTGAACCTTTTTTAAAGTATTTAGAATTCTCCTTAAAAAATGTTAAATTAAAGCAAATACAATTTTTAAGTTTAATTTCGTAATCGCTATTCTTTGAATAAAACTCAATTTTTATTCAATCAACGAGCATTCTTGGGAAAAAGAGCGTTTTTGCTTATATGATCCGTCAAGAAAAGGTTCTTTCATCTTCTTCACAACAACTGAATCATGTGGGCGACAGTTCTATTTTGTTTTCGTGTAAATGTGTAATGCTTAAACAAATTGAAACTTGTCGAAAGTTTTTAGAAGCTCGAAAAAGTCTGATAGACTTTTTAAAATAAATTCCTGCTCTTTAAGTTGTCAGAATGAGAAGTTATCTTGAGATACATTTTCTGCATACTTGAGACAATAACATTACATAAATGTGTCTGTATTTTTAGACCAAGAAGCATCGTCCCTTATTGTCAGAAGGCGAGCCTCAATTCTGGTTCGCGAGAGACAGTCACTTCCCTTGGGACCTTACCCATTTTGAGTTTGACCAATCCTCGAAAGATAAGGATGTGAGACGCTTTCAACACCCAGAATCATCACTCAACAGAATTGCTGGACTTTTACCACACAATTTCAACAGGTACAACAATTTTTATACGAAATTAATAAAAATATACACCTAGGAATAAAATTTGGTGATAGAATTTACTGGATTTTTTTTTTTCGTAAAAGAAAGAATAAACACTTGATAAAAATAGGATTTGACTTTCCACTTGGCTGTTTTGACGTCACTGACGCCCCAAATTATTATGTAAATATTTTTCCTATGAATTTCGTGAGAGATTATTTGAAATTGATATATAAACTTGTCTCAACAGGAATTATTCATTTTTGTGAAAAATCAATTAATGTTATGAAATTTAAATCAAGAATTTAAAAACTTAATTAGATAAATCAATAATGGTTTTTATTAAAATGTACTTGATTGGAAAATTAGATATTAAAAGAGAAGATTAAAATGAACTAAACCGGTTTAAATACATTATTATAAAATAAATTTATAATTTGTTGGTAATATTTATACGTTACTATGGATTAATAATGCAATGAATTTAAACAAAAACTTGTAAAGTTATTGAAATATTAACAAAAATAAATTGAGATTTTTCAGATAATAATGATGCACAAATTTCAAAAATAATGCACTTAAACTAAAGTCATTATGTGTGACAAAAGTCACGGAACTTTTGCTTGAATATTCTATTTATTTTACTTTAAAATTCTTTCATAAATTAATCGATGGTGAACTAACATTTAAACAATTTGTAAATCATTTCCATGGTTTAGTTTATCAATAAATTATATTTTTAATAATAAAAGTTTTATCAAAGTACTCAAAAATAATATATTTAAGAACTTTACGAGGTTAATCCCATGAGATACAAAATAAATTTAATTTCAAATATCTCTAAAACTAGGTGGTGAAAACCATTTAAACATAGCAGAAATAGGTAAAATTAATCCAAGTTATATATAATTTAAAAGCATCAATCAAAGTTTAATTAGTCGCAGCACATTTCTTCTTAAGGCGAAAAGTTTGAAAATTTTTGCAAAAATATTTCATCCGACATTTTGAATTTTAAAAACCTGACATCAGATTTGTAATTAGGATCCGAAAAAAAAGATTGTAGAAATTAAAAAAGGTTGCACATTGTAAATTATATGTCAACTAAACATTCGAGGATAATATTGTTTAAATTAAAATTAAAATTAGTTGAAAGAAGAATAATTGCTTTTAAATATTTTTCCATATAAAAATTAGAAAAATACTTTGCAAAAAAATTTGATATTTAAATTGAATTCTATATTAAAAAAAGATTCTTTTTTATCCGTATACTTATTATTTACATACAAATTTTTTAAACCCCTCTTGCATTTATGGAAACTTTATGCATAGACTTTAGTGGATTATTTTTCTGATAATGTTATGATTTAGCGAAAGAATGTTAATAATTTTATTTCTAACAGAATTAAGGCAAACGCAGATAAATGCCGAACATTTTACATTTATTTCTCTTCAACTCAGTTAAAGTGTAAAATTTAAAAAAATTACTAAATTACACAAATTGTATAAAAATTTCAAAATTTGTCAATTGTTAAACAAAACTTTATCTTTTAGATTAAAATTAATAAAACTTAGTATATTGGAGTTTCTGGGGTCGCTAAAAACGGATTTGATCATGATTTTAAAAATTGTTTAATTCAATATGTTCGACGAAAATTGTTTAACAAACATAAAACTTCGAAAATTTAGTATTTTTCTTACCAATTTTCATCAATTTTATTCAAAAAGATAAAGTTTGATTGAAGAAGTATTAGTAATTTTTCCCCCATTTTTTTGTAACTTTTCAAAATTGATATTACAACACAGATCTACAAAATACAATATTTTTTTATTTTTAGATATCGGAGTTGTTTTTAATGTATTTTTGTCCGCTGAACACGATCCCGGGTTTTGCAATTGCCTAGCACGTCAGAATTTTGAGAAAAGTGGGGGTAAAGTACCAAAAAACGTGTTTTTGGAGTTTTTTAAGAAATTTTTTCTCTTTAACCTGACGTGCTACAGACTTTTGTGGGGTCTTAAATTAAAGCTTGAATAATACACTTTAAGACCGATATGTGCAAAACAAAAAAAATAGAGCATTTTTAGAAAAGTGAGGTAAAGCACACAAAAAGAGTATCATAAAATTTTGAGTTTATACCCCCGACTTTTCTAAAAATGCTCAAATTTTTTTGGTCTTGAGCATGTTGATCTTAAAGTGTACGGTTAAAGCTTTAATTTAAGACTATAAAAAAGTTATTAGGACGTCACATTAAGGAAAAAGAAAAATACTGAAATCCCTCAAAAACATGTTTTTTTTACCCCCACTTTTCTCAAAATCTTGGCTCGCCTACATTTCCTCCAAAATCCAATTGACCGAACTTGCAGTTGCCCGAAATTCACTTGTCCGAATATGTAATTCAATTAATTTGTTCAAACGTTAAAATCACCGAATTTCCATTTTTCCGAACTTTGGAACCACCAAAATCGCATTTGTCTGAGTATTCAACGTTTGTATAAATGCAAGTTCGGGTAATTGAATGTTTTGACAAATGCAAGATCGGTGATTTCAAAGTTCGGACAAATGCAAATTCGGAGAATTAAATTTCGAAAAATTGCAAGTTCGCTCAATTTGGTTTTGGAGGAAATACAGGCGACCCTAAAAAAACCTTGTAGACCTGTGTAATCAACAAATAAATTCAAGACAGTTGTAAAATAATGTTGGCCTTGTTGAATATCATAAAATTAAGTTGAAACTAAGAAATCAAAATTTAAAAGTTTGTTATTAAAAGTTATTCATCAAGTTTTCATTTTAAGTCGTTAACAAATTTCAATTTATGTCTTAGGTTTCTCAACAACCCAAACCTTCCTGATGTTCAAGAAAATCCAAACTTCTTAGACAGTAATAAGAAAATCATCGAACTGAACAACATTGATAAAAGGAACTCAAATTTCCTTACATCCGTACGTCAAGATGACTTTTCAAAAGCTGCTTTAAATCAAGAAAAGTTGGACTGCATTTGGAAGAAATGTTCTCCAAAGTTTCAAAATTGGAGATTACTGGAGCCTTTCTATGTCGAGGAACCATCTTGGATTCAGCTCAGAACAGAAAGTTATGACACTCCATTAGGAGAAAATGAACCTTTCTTTGTTGCCCGGGGTAAAAGATCTCTTAAATTAATAAATTCTAATCACCCAAAAACCGTAAATGTTTTAGATAATGCTTCCACAGTATACAAAGAAGCATCGAGTAAATTAAAATCTAGAATAGAAAAGCGAGATACTGTGAAGGAAAGTAATAAATCTGCACAAATTGTACAGGATAAAAACAAGAGAAACGAGAGGGTGAATTCATTTAATATTAGAGAAAAAATTATTCAAAAAAGAAGTGACAATGAAAGTCAAAAGTTAATAGAAAATATTGAGAAAAGTTTATTTAGTAGAGAGGGATTAGGAAAAAATCCCAGATACTTGCATCCTAGAAACAAACATTCGGATATTTTAGAGATTCTGGAAGAGCCATTTTTTATATCTCGAGGAAAGAAGAGCTTCTATTATCCTAATCGTGATTTTTCAGTAGAAGATTATTATTGGAATCAATATTTGGATCAGTATATGGGGAAACTGTTATCAGAACTAGAAGAGGATACGAATTTTCCAGAAATGGAGCCAAGTGCCAAAGAGAAACTTTTGGAGAGAATTTTGAACAATGAGAGTCGAAGAAAGAGAGTTTATAAACAAAATACCCAAGATTCTGAGGCAAGTGTAAAAAGAAGCATCTTGGATGAACTGAATTTGCAGAAAGATCCTTTTTACGTAGCAAGAGGTTAAAAAGCCTGTTAGAAAAATAGTAAAAATGTGTTATTTTTACTTTCCAATTGTCTTTATTCGGAATTGTTTTCTCATTTCTTATATTTGTGTATTTAATTTTGCTACAGAATTTTATTAATATTTCATATAGAATAAATTTATTACAATAGAGTAATTAATTAACAATAATTATTTAAAGTTATTGCAATTTATATGAACTGCCAATTGTTCTCGTTTTCAAAATCAATTACTTTAATCTAATAACAAAAATGAGATTTAAACGAAATGTAGAGAAATAAAAATAAAGTTTATTATATTCTATGTTTAACAAAAATCTCCAACGAAAACAAATCTAATACCTTCTCATTAGAGATGTGAGTGTAAAAATTATAAAATTGCAGCTTGTAAATTGTGAAACCAACTGACTGTGTTTTGCTTAAAAATAAAAATGTTTTTAAATAGTGATTCTATTGCATTTCATTGCTCTCAGTTTATTATTCAAAAATATTGTTTATGTATCCTTTACATAGTTTTTGTTTTCTTTATTATAGCATCAAGTTTAAGAAAATCGCCAATTCCCTTTAAATTTTCTATTAAGAAATTTCTTAAGGATACAAAAAATAATTTGCATTCGAAATTTTTATGGAAGATACGCTCAGCTTAATTTATCGACTGGAACTAAAGTCATCCTGCTCAACCTACTGTGATTCCTAATTTCGAATTTCAACAGATCAGAGCAACATAAGAAAACGTAAAAATATTTATTAGATTTGACTTAATTTTAAGTGAATTTATTGTCAATTACACTGAGTTTATTCATAATAATGTTTGAATTTCTTTATTTAATGCTTTAACAGAATTAAAGGAATTTTTATATACTTTCTTGATAATATAAAATCAACAAGTGCGGTTTGTTGCTATAACAAATATGTATTGTTGTTTTAACAATTTGATTTGATGCTGCAGCAGACGTCAAATGCTTTTACAACAAATTTCAATAACAAAAAAGTGGTTACAACAACAATACAAATTACTCAAATTCCTCCATTTTTCACTGCGAAGGACCTACAAATATTTATAAAATTTATTGTTAATCTTAGAAAATTGTCCCAGAAATGAAAAAAAAAATTGTAGGAAATATTAGAGTGCACATGTTAGAAGAATGAAGACTGCGAAAAGTGGCAGTGACATGTAAGCAGAGAGAATTCATGTTCACAGCAATTTTTCAACTAGCGGTTAAACATATTTCAGTAGATGGCTTTCACATGTGCTCTCACCTCCTACTCTATTTTTGAATTTCCCAATCAGTTGAATTACATCTGAGCTATTCTTTTTTGTCGACGAACACCTGGAGCAGGTGAAATTATTATTTTTATAGCAGAAAATACGTTTTATTTACTAACTTTATCAAGACAATGAAAGCATCGAGGTTATTGGATGTCACTTTATAACCTTTAATCACATTTTTAAAATTTGTTTACCATTTTTTAATAATTTTTTACATTTCATCTTTTTTTTACTGATTCAATTGATCCAATCTTTAGTTTCTCAAAATTTATTTAATCCAAATTTTAATGAATCTTAGTTTAAAATAGTCAAAATATTTATTTATTGAAATTCATGTAGAATGCAAACTAATCTAATAAATTTTAAACAATTTCAATTTCAATTCATTACAAAATTTTGAATTGCACAAATTCCACTTGACACAAATAGTAATCTATTCAAATATTATTATTTAATTAAATTTAATTATTAAAATCGACCCAAATTTCAAATAACCCGAAATTCAATTTATTTAAATGGTAATATAATTAAATTTTTGTGGATTAAGTTTCAATTGACGTAACTTTAAATAAATCCAAATAAAAATACAAAACTGATTCAGAGAAGTGACCTAGTTGTAAACATCTTAAGAATTTAAAAAGAAGTCTATAATATATGTATAAAGAATTAACTGTACAGTCCTAAAATACAATAAATTTTTTTTTTTTAGATTTCTGTGATCTCATTGTCTAGATTTTATTCTTCGTCGAAAAAAGCTACCATTTTTAATCATTTGTCTTCAAGACCTTGCTAAAAATAAAAACCACGTCCAAACACTGCAAAAACTGCTGTCTTCTTAGTGTCTTATTTTGAGACACAAGACATTAAGAAAGCATCTTATGGTTATTTCAAGCTATTTCATTGGTTAATAATTTTGAAAGATGCTTTCCCATTGGTTTAAAATTAAGACACTTTAAAACGTCTTAAAAGTGAGGCCAAAAATGTCTTAAAATAAGACACTTGTTTTAACAGTGAAACCTTACAACAAAGTGTGATTTTTAAAAGAAACAATATAGGACTCATCTTTGGCTTATTGTATCACCCTTCTAGAAAATAAAACTAAAATATTAACTAAAATTTTTAAAAATTACAAAAAATATTGTTTTTTAACAAATGCACTGAGAAAATAAGACTCTAGCCAATTTCTAGGTTAATGAGTCATTTAAATTATACAAATTTATTTTTTAAAGTTTAAAGAATATTTTAATATTTTTGCTTCCTTATAGAGAAAGCTTTGTGATCGTTAAGATTTTCGATTTTAAAAATAGTCTAAATCGACTCATTTTCACCTAAAAAGCGTAAATTTTCATTCTGAAGCAAATGTCCAGATATTTGTGTGTGTGTGTATGTGTGTATTTAGCGTTTTTTGTCGCCAAGATTATATCTCCAGAAAGCTTGAATGGATTTCAATAAAATTTTTATGACTTATTAGGCTCATGAATATCCAAATTTGAACACCGGGATTTTTGAAAATACCCTATCAAATTTTTTTGAGCACCTTTTTTCATCGAAAAGAATCGTTTTTGCCAAAATTTTTTTCGATGCTAAAAATACAACTTATTGAATACAAAAATCATATTCCTTATCTCAAATCGAATCGACTGACCCATATAACTTTTCTAGTTGATCAAAAATTCATAAAAAAATCATGCTTTTTCATTTTTTTGCATTTAAAATTCTTTTTTTTTTTCAGGAAGTTCTACCGTAAATCGAATAATCAAACAGATTTTGATAACACTTGGTGTACTGCTTGATACAGTATCTAAAATTTTGTAATTAAATTTTTGAGACCTATAGGTTCTTGGGAAAAAAGTTATGATCGATTTATTTTTTCACTGCGTTTAACATTGATTCTTATGTCAAATATATTTTCGTACTAAAAATTATTAAATAACGAGATAGTGATAAAAGTTTGTATAGTTAAACACAGATATCTAATGAGCCAATATTGTATTTAAAAAAGGACAATAAGTTCCTGTAAGAGTTGCAATAAATTAATTTGTAAAAATATTTCACGTTTTACACATTACAGTTCAGACGTTCTGACTTTTTAAAATGTTGATTTTTATAGCACATGAAAAATAATTATATTTAAAAAGTAAATAAAGTTAATAAATACAATTGTTTAATTATATATTACTAGTAAAGTTAAATTTAAACCTAACCTCAAAATAATGGTCTTTGTTTTGACTAGTATCGTCATACGATAGAACCTCCTTAATAAATTCTCCAATTAACTTTTACCTATATTATTAATTTATTGCTTTTTCTATGAGGGAGCGAAATTTTTTTCTTACGTAGAAGCGACATGTCCATGAAAGGAATATAATTTTTACCTACTCTTAAGTTAAGCGGATAAGTAGTTTCGAAATGGATCTTTGAAAAGTGCACAGGGTCTCACAGACCCAGATGGTGATTTGCGTCCGAAAAATGGTATGTTTTCCGAAGATTAAGTTATTTTTTCAAAATATTTTTTAAAAATACTCCCCAAAAACAATTTTAAATATATTTTTTACTGTATGTCTCTATAACTTTGTGATTTATAGGGTATTTTTGCGTTCCTGTAAAAAAAAATTAGTAATAAATTAAGTCGAGGATTACGATTAAGAGCATAAAAATTCAGAAAGCTGGTTTTTTGTTTTTCCATTCTACTATTCTACTATTAACCCTTGTAAGAAGGCCAATTAATAAATTCAGAGAATTAAAAAATTTTAGTGCGTCAATTCAACGGTAAAATTTATATCCCCGAACAGCACCAGATGTTTCAGCAATATTGGCAAGGTTGAGGCAAGGTAAAAATGCCTTAGAGGAAGCTTTGTGATCGTTAAGATTTTCGATTTTCCAAAAATAGTCTAAATCGACTCATTTTCATCTAAAAAGCGTAAGTTTTCATTTTTAAACAAATTTTCGGATGTGTGTGTGTGTGTGTGTGTGTATAGCGTTTTTTGTCGCCAGCATATCTCGAGAACGCTTTAACGGATTTTAATAAAATTTTGATGACTTATTAAGCTCATGAATATCTCAATTTGAACACAGGGATTTTTGAAAATACCTAATCAATTTTTTTAGAGCACCCTTTTCCATCGAAAAAATCGTTTTTTGCCAAAATTTATTTCCATGATAAAAATACATCTTAATGAATACAAAAGTCATATTCCTTATTTCAAAACAAATTGATTGACTTATATAAAGTTTATAGTTGATCAAAAATTCGTAAAATAATTCATGTTTTTTTATTTTTTTTTGCATTTAAATTTATTTTTTTTTATAACTTTTCTAATTTACTTTTATTTTATTAATTTATTGCTTCCTCTACGAGGAAGCAAATTTTTTGCTTACGTAGAAGCAAAATGTCCACGAAATGGACAGTTATAATTTTAACTGGTCAAAATTTTAAGCAATTTTGTATTTAATTCAACTAAATTTAATTCGCTTTATAATTATTTGAATCTACTTTAAATCTCTCAAAAACTTCAAATTAAATATTCAGTCTATCAAAATTCTTATGAATAGAAATTTTAATTTATAAATTCCTTAAAATCGAAATTTGAATATCGATAAAAAGTTGTTTAATACAATATATCCAAATTGTAATTTATTTAAATTTTATTTATCCAAATTTCCATTTATTCAAATTTTGTTAATTAAAATTTTAATGAATTGAAACAGTAATTACTGAAAATAAAAATGTTAATTAATCAAAATGTTGATAAATACCTACAATTACCTAAAGTACTTTATACTAGTAAATTTATTTTAGGACCTAAGAATCTTCGACAAATCTCATTTAATATAATGCACAATTTATCAAAATATATTGCATCAAACCAGCAGGTGTCATAATTCTTATTTACTTGAATTATTATTTAGTCTAACTTTGATTCTACAGTTTATTTATTTGCTCTGATTTAGAAGAATTCTCATTTAAGATAATTTTAAGTAAGTTCGGATATATGCAATTTCAAAAAAATGAGAACTCTGCGTTTTAAGAATTCTATCAAGTATTAATGCGTGCAATTACAAATTCGGACAAATAAATATTTTATGAACTGGATATTCTGTCATAAAAATTCGACTTACTTAAAATTATGTAAAATGAGAATTTTGCAAAGTAAAAATTCTGTTATTTTCATTTTCTTTTAAAAAAAAGTCGGTTAAAAAGAAATTCTGTAAAGTGAAATCTCTGTTTAATATGAATTCGATGAACTAAAAATTCTGTTAATTAATAAATTGAGAGAAAAGTAATTAGAGTAGATGAAAACTTGGTAAAATAAAAATTAATTTAACCAATAAATCAGATAAAGAAAAAATGGAAATGTTTACTCAAGCTAAAATAATTTCTGTAAAATAAAGTTTCTGCAAAAGAAAAATTAGAGCTAATGATTAAACAGTAGAATGAAAATTAGATTAAATAATAATTTAAATAAATAAAAATGATGAAGTCTTTGACCCATGCAATATATTCAGATACAAATCAGATTTGTGGAAGATTCATGCGTCTCTCTATTTTGTGAAAAATGTTGTTGTTTTTTTGTTATTTTTTAAAACTAATTCATTTGTTTTCTTTCGTTGAAAAATTATTTCTGTTGAGAAAAGTCAAGCTTTTTAAAATTTTTTAAATCATAATCTATTAAACACATACAGCATCGATCGAGTCAAATATTTTTCATTCACATTTAAGCCGGTACTTTTACTAGATTTAATTTGAAAAAATATTTATTCGATTTTAACAAAAATATTTGTTTTAGAGAAAATGTATTACATTTCAAGAATTCTTATTATTTTGATTCTAGAAATATTAACTTAATAAAAATATTGATTCGATTTTAAGAATATTTGTTATACATTCATATATATTGATTTTAAAAAAAACTTTCAATGTACTGTAAAACAGGGTAATTTCGCTCAAATTTTCATGTTTTTTTTTAAAAAGTATACGAAAAAGTTAATAATAAATTTTGGTACTGAAAATATATAATCTCTGACTCTTCCTCTTTAATTTCACAAAATAAAAAAATTACTATATATTGCGTAAACCTATTTAATATACCTTTTTATTGTGAGCGAAATTACACCTCAATATGGGATAATTTCGCTCAACTTTAATGACTTTAATTTTTAACAACAAAAATATGTTAGTTTACAAGCTATAAAATCATTTTATAAAATCATTATAAATAAAATAATGTTATTTAATTAATATTTACATTCATCAGAATAAATATTTAACCACGTTTTGTGTTTTATAATTTCGTAAAATTTTTGAATTTTGTCATGAGAAATAACCTTAGATACTTGATAAACAATTAAATGATACATTGTATTCATGAACGAAACTACCCAACAAATATGAAATATTGTTTTTAAATTGACTTTTTTCAAAATCTATTCAACTTTTCAGTAATTTTATTTTTTCTAAATCATGTTAGGGATATAGGAAATAAGATTATTAGATGATTAGAATATTAGAATATTAGAATATTATATTAGAACCTATATTTTAAATATAGGTTTCACAAGCGACTTTTACACACTACTTGTTCAATGAGCAAAATATACATCTTTAAATAAATATTATTTTTATTAAAACTTGACTATAATTCTACTTTAAAATACCCTTGAGACATAGTTTGATACTTTTCTTAACATTGGCAATTGCAAATTTTATATTTTTCTTCCTAGAAATAACAATAAATAATTTTTGAAAAAAAAAGTTTCCACTGAGCGAAGTTACACTACATGAGCGAAGTTAGCCTGTTTTACGGTATTTATCTAAGAAACATTTTAAAAGGATGAAACAAAATGACAATGGAAATATTGATTTTCAAAATGCAGAATTAAAAAAAACCAACTTTAACTTAAACAATAATAAAATCTCAAAAATTAACTGACGTATTGAAACAATCGCTCTAAATCTGTATTAGTGATTTTCTATTAATGGATCAGAGAAAAATCGGTTATTATTAAATAGTAAAAAATTTTAATAATATTTAGTAGAAAACTACTAATTTGACAGTGAAATATCTATATATTATTAATTAGTACCACTAATTCAGATTTAGGGAGAAAAATAATAAAAAAGAAAGGTAAAGAAAACAAAATAATGAACAGTTAATTAAATAACTAAGAAAACCAAAATAACTATAAATAAGCAGTAACTACCCAGAATATCAAAGATACCAGTAAATTAAATTTAATAAGAGAAATTAAATTTAATATAAGAATATAAAACTATGGAAATATACTAAAAATTTTAAAATAACTAAAATTAAAAAAATCTACTCTAATGTAAAAAACGTTACACAAGAAACTTATTTATGTTTGGGAGACGTTAATTAACTTATTCCTGTACATTGTAATTACTTATTAGAAAGGCGAAATTATCTCAACAACTTTTAGCAATAAAAAATGTCTTTGTCTTATTCAGAAACTTATTGATTTTTGCTCAAAATAAGATGCATCAAGATCAAATCGTTAGAGGGTGAATAAAACTTGATTATTAAATTGGGTTAAATTGCATCACTGTGGTGTATAATGTATCATTAAAGGTTATAATTACCACTTTGTGAGCCATCAAAGGATGCACGTAAACTGTAGATTTATGACGCAAAAGTTTGAAAAGTTGAAAAAAAAACAGCAAGGAAACAAAAAAAAATTGGAAATAAGCTCAAAGAACCATAAAGTTTGAAAAGAAGACAAATAATATTTTAATTTTACATCTTATTCAACGCTTCTTAAAATTCCAACTACAAATAAAGACTAGCATAACAAAAGGGGTCAAGCGTCAATTTTTCGAATTTGAGATTTTTCATTAAAAAGTCAAGAAAATTCATTTACACATTTTTGAAAAAGTATTCTCTTTTGAATTGTGTTTTTAAACCGATTTTTAAACAAAATTGAAATCACAAATGCATTAATTTTCACCTACAATCACAAATCAATTGAAAAACAATAGAAGTGTAAAGAGGATAATAATATGCAAATAAGGTTAAAAAATCTGAAAAAATTCTATTTTAACAATGAAAGTGCCACATAAATGCAAAAAATACTTTCTATGAGAAAGAAATTTCTAAAATTAAAAACTATTAGGAGTGATATTAAAATTTTAATAAATAGTTGTAAAAAAAGGTACGTATTAACGTCTAACCTAAATTTTATTGCTCGATTTATTAATTCATTATTTTCTTGAAAACAATTAATGTTTTTTTAACAAACTTTGATTCGTCAATTTGTTAATTCAAAACTAGTTTCTCAATTTTTCTTAAAACCGTATACTTTTTTCACAATTAACGTTTAAAGAAAAAATGCACTTTTCATGTAACCTTAAAGTAGCACAATTTCTTTTATATTTCTCGTTAAAATGTAAGTTTAGCTAAACAAATTTTTTTTTCTAGTAAAACATATCAATATCTCGAAACGGTTTTTTTTAGTTTTGTTTCAAATAACCAGTAAAATTCAAACTGGTTTTTTCTCCTTTATATAAAGAAGCAAAACTTTAAAGAATCTGTAAAAATATTTTAGATGAATTTCATAGAAAAGTAACTTTTAACTTATGTTAGAACACGCAATTTATATTTTGCTTTCTCATAGAGTAGGTATTTATTAAATTAATCGAAAATTACCTGAATTACAAAATTCTACTACACGGAAAAAGCTAGGGTCGAATTTTCTGAGCATGAATATAGGTATCAAAATACAAAGAATTTATAAATAGTTGAATAATTCAATGTCATTAAAAAACAGTAAATAATAATAAAAACTCACAGTAATTTTTATGAAAAGGGTAATGATAATAACGACGAAAATAACAACAAAAGTAACAATAATAATGAGTCTGACTATGAAAAGAAAAGAAAAAAAGTACAATAAATGTAATAATAATTTCAATAAACATGGTTAATTATCCTCATTTTTTGCGAGAAGGAGAAATCAAAAGACAGAATGGTGTCCTTAAGACATTTCTAGGGGGGTAGAATTGCGTGTAGGCGCAAGGTAAGTACCGGCAGTTTCCCGGGGCGGTTTTTGAACCAATCAGAGCGCTAGTTGCTGGTCACGTTGTACCTATAAGATAAGCGTCGCGCATCACGAAATGCCCATTGCATCTATCCTCAGCAGCTCGCAGGATCAACGAAAAAAAGTGCGTGTTAATTGTGAGTTACAAAGTGAAAAACTACTTTCAAGTTCCATCAGGAGCGATTCACGTTCGAAACGGCCTTAAAGCATCCACGTGTTATTAATTCTTACGCGGTAAGAACCAGATTCAGTTTCTTCATATTATATTTTCTTATATCTTTAAAAAACAGTGATTTCATTACAACTAATTTTTACCAAGACAAGTGACAAGTGATAAAAAATCTATCTACAAATAGTTTAATTCCAATATATATCAGGTCATTTTAATTTCAATTCTAACAGACTATAATTTTTTACAGAAAATAAATTCAGACACATTTATACGACACGTGGTTTTTTGATTTGGGAAAAAAATTATTTAACAAAATTATGTGTATTTGAGTTTTTTCTACTAAAAAGTGATATTATGAGAAAATAACTATATAATATTTTTCAATTAATGTGTCTTTTTACTATTGTTTATATTAAATTGATTCTTTCTGTGTCTCACTAGGGGTCGTTCGTTCTTTCAAAATGCGTAAGAGATTTTTTTTTAAATAAAATATTAAAACATATTTTTAAATTTAATAAAATTATAATCAAATTTTCTGAAAATTGATATTTTATATCAATAATTTTATATCAAATCTTATTAATTAGAAGTATTTTTAATTTATTTTAAATTTATTATCTTTTACTTTCTAGAGTATATACTTTGTTACGACTTATTTAATTTTAATTAATTAAATTGACTGGCGATTTTTACAAATTTAAAATCAATTTTTTAATTTAATAAAATTTACTTTCAAATTCTATTTTATTTAAAATATTAAAGTTTTTAGTTATTAAATTATAAATTTATTATTCATTAAGTGCTTTTTGCTTATAATTTTTTCAACACCTCCTGAAGGTATAACAATTATTTTCAAGAAGAGTTTTTTTAAGTCCCGCTTTCTGAAAATGTGTAAAAATGTTTAAAATTCCAACAAATCAGAATTTAGATTTTTTTAAACGCTATCTATTAGGAGCCAGTATCATTTTGACGCATGTCTTAATTTTAGATTGTTATATTGTACAGAATGGAAATGTTATTTTGTACAACTGCTAAATGATATTTTGTACAATTTTGAATAATGAATTTGTTATTTTGTACAATTTTTTAAAAAAGCTAAAATATTGTACTCCCAATGTTTTATTGCTTTTTTAAAAAATTGTACAAAATAACAAATTCATTTTTCAAAACTGTACAAAATAACATTTAGCAGTTGTACAAAATAACATTTCCATTCTGTACAATATAACAATCTAAAATTAAGTCATGTGTCAAAATGATACTGGCTCTCTATTAGATGCAATGAAAGTTTGAAAAGGAAAATTTGTGTTCTTAAAAAGTAAAATAAACAATTTTTATCTGTATCTTACAAAGCATTAAAATTATTAAGTATAACACGAATTAAATTTATAAAATTTGAATTTCTGCAAGTGTAGTAGGGTTCACTGAATTTAAATATTCATCAGTTTTTAAATTGAGAAAAAATTGTTTTTTTTTACATTTAAAATTTGATAATAACACAAATTCATGATTCCTATTAGCATATTTAAAAGTTTTATTTGTAGTTTAAATTAATGTCCCTTAATTTTCAAATGTTTGACAATTTATTATTTATAAAATACATTTAACATGAAGCTTGTCGATTACACAACTCTCTAAATTTGAATTAGTGATTTTATACTAATGAATTGGAGAAAAATGAGCAACTATTGAATAGTAAAAAATGTTATTAATTTATAGTGGAAAATTACTTATTTGAGAGTATCTGATCTATTCATTGAAATCATTTAGTAGAAAATTACTAATTCAGATTTAGAGAGAATTTTGATTTTTTTATTTCTTGCATATATTCTGCCTGCGACTTTTTGCTTAAAAAATCAGTAAAAAATAATTCATTATTAGTAAAGAAATTACTGATTATCAGTAAAAAATGACTAATTATCCGTTTAAAAAAATGCTAAAAAAATCGTCCGATTTGACTAACTGAATGACTTGATAGAAAGTTTACTGGAATTTTCATTATTTTTAACTTATAATTAATTTTATCCTAATAATCAGTAAAAGTATTACTAAAAAAGATACAATAATTTTATAATAATTTAGCATCACTTTCTTGTAATCACACATTCCAGTTTAAAAATTTTAAGTGCTTTGTTAAATAATCTTTTTCGCAAGATCCAAAATGTCTGAATTAAAATAGAAACAGCTATTAGTTTCTTCTCTTATTTTATACACTATCTTTAATCTCAATTAATATTATTTAATTGCTATTAATTGATTAATTAATTTTAAATTACTTACAATTAGTAAATTGATCAAAGTGATTTGTAGTTTAAGCTAAACCACTAAATAAATTACTAGATTTCAGTCTACCAAATATTGTAGACGTTTTTTGATTTTAATTAATTAAATTTGATTACTGAATTAGTAGTTTCCTACTAATATATAATTAGTTATTTTTTACTAATAGAATTGGAGAAATCTCGTTAACAGTTTCACTATTAGATTAGTAATTTTTTACCAATTTAAATTTTGAGAGTTATAAAAAGTACTGTTTTTGTTTTATTTCATATTAATATTTATTTTCATGTATATTTAATTTTTAAATCGCTTCTTAGAGTTTTTGCACCATCATTAATTTGATGAATTTTTTTTATAAGCTTTAAATATTATGTATGAATTTTGGCTGTTAATATTTGAACAGTTTCATGAATATATTTTCATAGAAAAAAAGGTAATGCACAGAAATTAAATGTTCAAGAAACAATAAATTATATTATACCTATCCTACTGCTTTTCTTCTATTTAATCTGAGTTGCGAAAAGCATAGAAAAGGTCGGTGCTTGAAAATCATAATACCTGTTGATCCGCAGCTTTGAAGTTTTAAGTGAATTTGTAAAATATCACAGGTCTTTAAAAAAACATATTTAACGCAAAAAAATACATGTTCATTTATTCATATTTTACTTTTTTTTACACAAAATCGATTTCTTTTATACCCCAAAATACTTCATCTAATAAGGAAGCAATAATATATATTTAAATCCTGGGATGTTAGTGGTTTTGCCTCCAATTTATGAAACTTTAATCAGTAGTTAAAACATCGTAAACGTAGTTGAATTTATAATTACCTTCTTTTAAAATTAATATTATTACACTGAAGTTACATTTATGACATTGTTTACTAATTTAATAAAATTTATTTTTTATGAAAGTTTTTTATGATTTTTGGGAAATATTCTTTTTTAAGTACTTTCAGGGTGATGAAAAATGTAAAAAATTTTCACACCTTCTGATAAACGAAAAAACATGAACTGGTTTTATTTTGATTTTATCTTCTAATTGAACTAGTTGGTTTATTATACCAATTACTTTCTATACCTAAATTAGTCAAAAATAATTAATTATTAGTAAAACAATAACCAAAAAATAGTTAAAATTTGACTAATTGAATTCGTGAACAGAATTTTTCAAAAATATTAGTTATTTTGACATAAACTATAAATGAATTGGATTTATAATAATAATAATTAATAATAATTGATTCATTTCTTATTAAATAATTAGTAGTAATATAACTATTTGAATTAGTGATTAAGTTCTTGCTCTCAAATTAGTTATTTTTAACTAATTCATATTTAGAGAGTAATATAATAACATCTCTTTAAAATAGAATTAGTGATTTTTTACTCTTTAAATCTAAATTGGTTAAAAATAACTAATTTGAAAGCAAAAACTCAGTCACTAGTTCAAATAGTTATATTTCTACTAATGATTTAGTAAAAAATAACTAATTATTAGTCAAATTCATTTTTAGGTTATGTCAAATTAACTAATATTTTAGTAAAATTCTGTTTACTAATTTAATTAGTCAAATTTTAACTATTTTTTGGTTATTGTTTTACTAATAATTAGTTATTTTTTACTAATTTAGAATTAGAGAGTACTAGTGAATTAGAGAAAAGTGAGTTACTATTAAATAGTAAAAATTTTACTAATTTTTTAGTAGAAAAACTACTAATAGAAATATTAAAGTCTCACTATTTGAATTAGTAGTTTTCTACTATTTCAATTAATAGTTTTCTACTAAAACTTATAGTAGTTTTCTACTAAATAATTAGTAAAATTCTTACTATTTAATATAGTAACTCACATTTCGCTAATTTATTAGTAGAAAACCACTAATTCAGATTTAGAGAGATGATATAAATAGAAACAAAACTAATATTTTTTCTAAAATAATTATTCTTGATTAAAGAATATAATATACATTTTTTTAATATTCATTTTACATTTCTTTCCTTTTTATAGCATTTTATTAGCTGTTAGTATTTCGAGCTAAATTTTTTTAAATGTAATTAATAACTTTAATTTGAATTAACACATTTTAAAAAATGAAAAGGAGCTATGATAAAAATGTGTTTTAACCATAATTTTTTATGGTACCTAGTGAAAACGGATCCATTCACGCATACTTTATTTATCTAAGATTAGTAATTATTTATTTCAAACTAATCTTATTTTGTATAATGAAATATACTTTCATTTGAATTTTTTTTCAGTTGTTTCAAAAAATTGATTTCATTTAATAAAAAATTATTGATAATAATAAGTCAAGGAACCTCATTTGTTTAAATTAATAAAAACCTTATTCTTGTTACGATTTTTAAAGCAATTTTAATAGTCTTTTTGGCGTAATTGATAAATTTTATCATTTTGTATTTTGAGATATAAAGTCAATCTTTTTGTTTATGGTACCTTGTCATCAAGAGTTATTTCCGTAATTGCACTTCGTCACAAATGTTTTTACAGATAATAAGGAAAAGCATCGTGCTATGACGAATAGTAATTATCACTTCCTCTAATCAGGCAAAATGTGTTCCAAATTTTTCAAAAGTTCCAAATTGTTTAGATTTTAGTAAAAATTAATTGAGACACTAGAGGTTTATTCTAATAATTTTAAAGTTAAAGAAAAATACGTCAGATACAGATAACGAAAGGCAGTTCACGTAGAAAGATTCAACAGAAAGTACCCCCTGAGAATTTTAAAAATTCTAGTTGAAACTTTCTTAAAATTTTCGAGAAATGGAAGTTGTCTCTGTAATTTTTATAAAATAGTAATTTGACGGGAAGATGTATAATACGTTAAGAGTTTTTGTTTCTTTGATTGGATAATTTCATTGAAGACATTTTTAATAAGTTTCACGATACATTTTATTCAGTCCCTGAAAGTATATTTGAAGCATGTAAAATTTTAACTTAATTCAATAAAATTTAGTTTCAGTGTACGTAAAAGATTACTGCAAAAATGCCAATAACCTGAATAACTTATCCATCAAATTATGAATGTTACAAATATACATTGACCATACATCTGTTATAAATATTATTTCAAAAATATTAATTTTTGAAATTTTGTTTCTTTGTTTATTTTATTTTATTTCTTTTTTTTTGTGTATTTTGTTCATTTTGATTACTTTGACTAATGTTCCCTAGTGTGAAATGTCGTTTCATAATGAGCCATAACTATGTCAATATTGGCGTGCGATTCTCGGCTATTTAGATTTGACAATTTTCGGCTAACCAATAATGCACGTATTTTTCTTATAATTACGATAAATTATTGCATTAGCATTCAAAATAAGAAGAAATTATTGGGAATATAACTAATTTCCATAGTTGGCAGAACTAATCGAAAAATGATTAAATCCCACACGGTAAAAAATCAAACGAAAAAAATCTTAATTGCCTGTTGATGCAGTAAATAAATTTTGTTTTAATCTGCCAAGTCAGTGACACTTATCTCTAATTTGGTTACACAAGGACATGTGGGTCTAAATATGTTGTATCTCATCAGTTACGTCATATCTTGATGGTACACTGTTCAAATCATATTTTTCGCATTCTTAAAATTTATAACTTCCACTTTCTACTCATTTCTGCGATGACTCTTCAAATTTATTTATTGCACCAAAAATATTATCCTTTCTATACTTGACGTATGTACAAAACAAAAATCATCTGATGCTTTTCATTTTCTAACTCTCGTAAAAATGAATTATTACAAATTTTGTCTATTCTTCTTTTCAGTAAAAATCTATATTTTTCCTCTCTTGAATTCTCAAATTTAAATTAATTTTAAATTGAATTAATCATTCGAAAAACGGCACACGTGCTCAAATATAATTAACGCAACTTAAATTATAATTTTCAGTGCGTGTTTTATTTTATCTTATTAAAAAGCTGCAATTTAAGAGAAAATAGTTTATAAAATAATAATTCGCCGCCCTTGGACAAAAGCTCTAAAAGCTTTCGATAATATGATTTCTGTAGGGCTTGTTGACAAAACCGACGGGCTTTTTCATTTCTTGGTTTATGTTATTGATCATGTTTTATTATATACAACATGTTACATTACATGTCACTTTTTTAGTTATAAATAGTACTAAAAACATTTCAATTTACAACTGCATTTTTAAAGCGTCAAAAAGAATAAACATTTCTAAGTATATAAATATACTTAAATATAAGCAATATTTGTCTTCTGAAAATCAGTCCATTACAAAAAATGTTATGCGAAAGTATGTTGAAATAAAAAAGAAAATTTTAATCGAATTCAAGAACTCTATTAAAACTCTAAAACTGCGCTTCCATGTTTTCCAATTCTTTTTCAAGGCACATAAGTCATACTTCAGATATAATTCGAATTATTTCTCTGAATGATTAAAAATAAAATTTTTGAAGAGGCGAAACTTTAAAGTGTGAACTTTAAAAAAGTTTAATTGTAAACTTGAATTTACTTTTTAAACTTTATTTAAAAAAAAAACCGTTAATTTGTTAATGAATCATTTCTGAGCAAGCATATAGTCACTTATTGTTAATATTTTTAGAATTTTCCTCGTGTTTGGTCAATTTTCCTCTTATTTTATCAGATTATGTATAAATAAACATTTATTCTTTGATTTTTAAGCCTCATAGGATAAGAAAAATTCCCAGTTACCTCTCTATACAAGTATGATTTGCTTTTGCAAATGCAAGCTATTTAAATAGAAATGCAGGGAAATTATGTGTCTTGTGATATTAAATGAATATCCTGAGAAGATAATGAGAAGTTATAAAAAGCAATTCTTCTTTAACATTTCAATTTTCATTATTTGGGCCAAGCTGGCAACTTCTTTTCTTGAGTCGTCTTTCAAAATATAAGCGAGGAAAATATTGTAGTTTCTGAAGCATAAACTTAATATCACCACCCACCTGAAAGGACTTTTGAAATATTAATTTTCTAAAAATAAGAACTATAATACATATTAGATTTCACGAAACATCTTGATAACTGCGCTATGTTTCGTAAATCTTGTTTCAACTGTTATTTAAAATCACCAGTTCTTAAAAGTTTGTTTAAAAAGTTTTGATTATAATTTTTTCCCCTTCTTTTTTGCAAAAAACTAATTTTTTATCCAGCTATACATCAATTCTGTAAACTTCTTATGCTTAAATTTTATATTACACTCATAAATTCACGTTCGCAAAGTACGTACAGAAAAAAATTAAATTATACTTTTTCACGCGTAGTTACAAATTCTTTGCAGAATTTTTAGCATTAAACACTTATCTGACAACATGGATTTTTTTACTTTGAATAATTCATTTAAACAAGGAATAATAACAAAAAGTGTCAAAGACTTTAATGTTGCAGCAGTTTTGTTTGAAACTTTACATTAGCATCTATTCTTACTTTTTATGAATGCTCGTGGCAGTAAAAAAATGGTTATTTTGTTAAATCCATTTTTGAAAATTTTATGCATTTTATAAAAAATATTAATTTTAGTAACAATTTTATTGCCAATTGTAATTAAGCTTATAATATTAATAATCTAAATACAAATTTTGAATAATCTAAATCTAATCTGTGTTTAATGAAGGCTCGGCTATTTTGGAAAAATAATTGAGAAGTTTGAACAATTAGTGCAAAAAGATATATTTTTTTCGATTTTGTTATTTCTGTTATTTTTGCTTTTGTTTTTAAAAAGTAAGTTGTTTTGTTGCCTAAATGATAATTTCAGAAGGAATAATCGAAAATGACTGAGAAGAATATAAACCCCTAATCTTTTATGAAAGTCTATTGTTAGTGCGGACATCGAAATCTCTCATAATGGGTGAAATTGAAATAAACAAGACTCGCTTAAGAATATAATAACAAATGATGATATTAATGGCCATATTATTCAGTAGACTACAAAAATGTTAAAAATTATAAGAATAATAAAAACATAATGGTTTTGCTAATAAATGCATTACACAGACAAAACGTTTGAATTATTCACTTCCGTTCATCTAATTTCCGACATACCTAAAACCATAATAGAGAATAATAAATCGTAAGAAAATAATTTAATAAATTTAAATGAAATAATGTTTTAATTCAAGTGACTTGTTTCTAAAAAAAATTAATGAATATTGATTATGTGTAATGAAATATTTATTTAATTGTTCATAATATTATAATAATGAACTCATTATTATTAATTAAAGGGATATTTTGTAATTTTAAGTTGTTATTAACTTATGATTCTAAAAGTTGGTAAGATTAAGGGAGAATTTAATTTTATTATCAAGAAAATTGTGATATCGGTGATTGTAAAATTAACCTTGACAATGTTTTTAGAAATTTATTAAGCTTCAATTTAAAAAAATGAACTTTAAGTTTAGTCAAAATTTGAAGGCTCTAGACATTTTTAAATTGTAAACATTCATTCCACTGTGACTGGTGCATACTTTCAAATTCGAATTCAAACTTAAAGAATATTCATAAATTAATAATATCAACCGAATATTATAGTTCAGATGATAATTAATAGGATAGGACAGTCTTTTGAAAAACAAGCGAGTTTTTCGAGCGAAGGGTTCATTGTATAGAAAAAGAAAACTTTTTCCAGAAGAATAAAAAAATTAATTACAATAAATTTTAGACAGTAAATTTTGGTACAAATTTGTTGTTAAATTATCAGATCTATAAACTAAAGAGTTTATTGTCATTTGAATAAAATACTTCACTTAAAATAATAATTTTTTAATTTTAGGCATGTGGCTACTTTTTACAGTAACAATATTACTGACTCGTGAAGTTGTGTGCAATTTTTCAACAGACGAGCATGACGAAGAAAAGAAAGTGAAAAATGAACACGATATTCACACTTTTCCACAACTACAAACAACCGACGTGAAAATTCCTGCAGAAAAACAACATGTAAATGAGGAAACAAATGGAAAACAAGGTTTGTTTTTTGAAATTGAGAAAAAGTTTTTCTTAAAGCACCAAGTTTTATTTGTTCCTATTTTTATTTGCTTTTAATGAAACTTCGTCTGGTATTCAAAAGAACATGAACATACGTAGAAAAAAATTTCGGTGAGTGTTTTGAAATTTTGGTACAGGATTACTGAAATTTCAGAAAGAATTAAAAAAAAATGTAAATGGAAATAAGGAAATAAGATACAAATTTGATTAAAATGTCTTACAATTTAGGGAAAAGTTTCAAAAAGCGGAATTGTCATAGAAGAAATTTTAAGTTATTAAAAAAACAATTCGGAGTATTACTAAGTAATTCTAAATATATAGTTTGCAAAAAATTTTATTTCTTTACGTATGCGTTAAATGTACGCATCCTAACATTTCATTTTTTCAATTTCGAGAGAAGGGAGGGACTCGACCCTTAAATTCACCTACGTACATATATTTTTAAAACGCTTACTTATTTTATAGTAAAATTGGTAAATTTCGTAAATTTACAATCACTAAACATAACCATCCATTTTTAAAACAAAGATCATTTTATTCAAGAAGCTTGTATAAAATAAAAGCTTTTAAAAACCTTTCAGAACAATTTTCTGTACTAGATTCTGGTAAAAGGAGAAAAAGATCGATTGATGAAATCGGTGCTGATCAAGAAAAATTTACATCTGATTTGGAAAAACGAAAAAGACCGTTGTCATCATGGTTCTATTGGGCTGACAAAGATGTAAGTAACTGGAAATAATGTTTAAAAACATTAAATTTAATATTTTTAAACAATTATTTAATTAATGAGTAATTAAAGTTAAATTAAACAATTAATTTAGCAATTAGCTTAAATAGTGTTTCTGCTTCAAATTTGCATGAAAATTTACACATGCACTGAGAAACTTTTGATTTTAATTTCTGCTTTATTGCTTATATCATTATGTACAATAAAATTTAAGAATTGAGGGATAATCGAGATGTGATTAAGAATTTAAATAAAATGAATAATAAATTTATAATAATAAAAACAAAAAATTGTAGTAAAATTTATAAATAGAAAGAATTATAAGAGTAATTTAAGTTAGTTTAAAGTGTAAATAATAAGAATTTCGTCTAAATTATTAGAAAATTAACCATAAATTAGGAAATAAGTTGTTTTTAATAAAAAAGTAAAAAATTTTAAAAAAATAACTAGTTAAATAAGATTTATGAAAATTTAACAATAAACAATAAAGATTAATTTGTTTAATTAAAAATTGTTAATTAAGACAAGAAATATTGTTTATAAATATATAAATTTATAATCAAATGATGACAATTAAAATATAGAAAAACAATCTGCAATTAGAAATTTAATTAATTAAATAATCTACGAGAAATTAAATAAATGAGATGAAATTTAGTTAAGAATGTTCTAGAAAGTTCTAGAAGCTTTCAAAATTGTTTACCTTCCGGTTTCATTTTAGAGGGAAAAATAATTATTGGTTCAAGGAAATGTCCAGAATAAATAAGAGCAAATTAGAGTAATAGAAACAGATTGCGCTAAAATATCTAAGACGCGCGAAAGAATTTGACTTTTAGCATATCCGGGGTCAAAACAATATCAACAGGTAAATTTACAAGCTCTCTTCTTTTTATACCTATCTGAAGGTGAGGTGCTGCAGAAAAATATTTCTATTTAAAATATTTTTCGTTTTTTAAGAATTACTATTTCAAGCATTCAAACAATGAACGAAAAGTATTGGATCTCACTGTCTTTTGGCAATGTGTATATTTTATATTTATTAAATATTAATTTAAACTTAAATTAAATTTAATTAATTAAAATTTAATTAAAATTTAATTAAATTAAATTTATAGCTAAACCCCATTAAAAAATATTAATTTTAACGGAAGTTATAACATTTTTTCAAAAAAATTAAAAAACCAAAAAATTTAATATTTTTCATTTTTTTACGTAACACTCTTAAACTCTCTGTACCTATAGCTTTTTATTTTGACAATAATTGATAGGGGATTAATAATTGAATAATAATTTCTAGTCAAACCCCATTAAAAAATATTTTTTTAAACGTAAATTATGGCACTTTTTCAAAAGAATCTAAAACTTAAAATTTGTAATTTTTTCCATGTTTTGACGGATCACTGCAAAACTCTTTGTACTTAATTCTTTTATTTTGATAAAAATAATTAAATTAATTCATATTTGAACATTAAATATAAAATGGAAAAATAAATTACAAATTTAAATTTCAAATTTCTACAAAATTCAAAAAATCAAAAATTTTAATTTTTAAAATTTTTTGTTTGTTTAAAACCTAATTTGACAGAGTGCTGGGTTTTGACTTAAGTAGGGTTTATAAATTTACAAAATTGAAAAATATTAATAACAACGGGAGATATACTATTTTTTCGGATAATTAAAAAAATCAAAATTTTTATAATTATACATTTTTTGAGGTCGGAAGAATGTATTTTAAAATTACAAATTCAAAATGTCAGATTCAAATAATTGAGAGTTACTTAATAGTAAAATTAAGAAGTACAAGATTAAAATATTTAATTCAATTATTTAATGAACACAAATCAACACTTAAATAAAAAATTGTATTTAATTGGATTTAATTGGATTTAATTTTGAAACGGGAGATACAACATAATTTTGAAAAATGTACATTTTTAGATTTGTTTTTTTATACAATGTTCCTTAATTGACAGAACTTTAAAAATATTTAAAAAAAGACATTAAACAATTTTTCTAACAATCGAAAAATATTCTTAGTTTCGTCATTATCTAATATACATGACTTCTAATATTTGTAACTAATGGGCAATATAAATTTTATTAATTAAAATTAATTTCATTATATTTTAAAGTTGGAATTAAAACAGATTTGCATAATATATATTATAAATACTCTTATGATAAATATAATATAATGTAAACGAAACAATTAATACAAAACTATTAATTTTCGTAAGATTTTTGCTTTTTGGTCCTTTTTAAGTAAATTATACTTATGAATAAAAATTATCCTTTAATATATGACTACCGTAAAATGGGGTAAAGTCGGCCAGTCATGAAAAGTCGGCCAGCCGGTAACCTATTTTTTAAGTATTTAATTATCCTTTTTTTAGAAAGAAAAATTAAAAATATTGTTTTGTTTTTGTTAATAGAAATGTCAAACTTGAATTTAAAAAATACTTGACGCAAATTCATGGGTTAGTTCTAATAAAAATAATATTTTTGTGTGCAAGCCTATTTTATCTAAAAAATAAGTAGTGTGAAAAAAGTAGTTGTAAATTATTATTGAAATTTTTTTTTGACAAATCAAACTGTACATAGCATTGCTTGTGTCTCTGACATAATTTACAAACAAAAATAACCTTTATTGGTTTATTAAATTTTATGAAAAATCAGTTTTTCTAAAAATTTTACTTTTGTAGGGAAAAGTCGGCCATGGTTCGAATTTACAAAAATATTGTAAATAATTTTTTTTCCACTTGTTCCCAATGTCCAAAATAAATGTAAGAATAGAAACTGTTATTTCTAAACTAAAATTTAAAAATGAGAAGGGTGCATGAAAGATATTATTTCTCTAATTTAAAACTTTAAATAATTCAGATAGGTTACTTTTTTTTTGTTCAGGTTATGTTAAAAATCTGACATAGAAATTTTGTCAAATCATAATATAAAGTTTAAATAAATATATATTTCATAGATTATAGATATTGTATTTTTAATTAACTTTATTTCCTATGATTATTTTATGTTAAACTAACATATTCTACCTGTTTATAGTGGTGGCCGACATTACCCCACATTTAGGGGAACAGTTGTCCATGACAAAAAGGATTATTGTGAATTCTCTAAAAAGGATTTCACTTTTCCTATATGATTAACTTCAAAAACAGGAGTCAGAGATTATATATATTAAGTATCAATATTTTATTCTCTTAATTTAACGTATTTTTTAAAGAAAATCGTGAAAAACTGGCAGACTTTACCCCATCTTACGGTATTCTTAAGAGATTTTTAAATTAGTTTTAAAGATGAATGATTGGTTACTTTCACGTGACACATCTTAGAAAACATATTGTAGAAAATAAACAAAATAAAATAAAACATTTATAAACTTCATAAATTGTTAAGAAGATTTTGAGCAATAAAAACGAAAGTTGAAATGTATCAGTAGGAACTAAAACCCGTCGAAGACGGGTACGACAGCTAGTATTTAATAAAGACACAAATTAAATATCTCCTGATTTGGAGCTTTGTATGTTCTGAGTTAACATACCGAGTAACCATGCAGGATTATTTAATTTTAAAAGATTCCTTGTCAAATGATAAAGTTTCAATAACCGATTTAAAAAAATGGCCGAGCCATGCTCACGATATGTACCGAAACAAGTAGGGGCTAAGCGTTGTTTTGAATTTGCAAAGTAAGTTAAAAATGAAAACAGTTTCTGACTTGAATAATTGTATATTTTGTTTTTAGAGTCATTTAAATTTACTATATTCAAATAAACTGAAAATCTAATAAATTCTGATGTCTTAATTTATTGTCAAGAAAATTATAAATTGAAATTCAATAATGAATTAAAATTATTATTTTGATTCATTTTAGGAAAATTAAAATTTAATTTTAATAATTTATTAAAATTGTTTTTTTATTTGTTTTAAATGTTTGTTGTTCAGATGGGTTGAGGAATCTGTGATGAAGCTTGATATAAAATTATAAATTATTAATAAAATCAAATCTGAGATTCCTGATAAAATCAATTTATTTGAACAATTAAAGGAAATCGTGAGAAACAGAAATAATTAAATTCAAATAGAATAAAATAGAATACAAATTGAGAAATCAGAATTATAAAGAAAACAGGTAGCTAAATTCTCGTTTAAATTCTTATTTGATTTATGGATTTAAATGCCCATTCTTTGAACTTATGTCCTTTTCTCTCGAAGATGCCTTCTCAATTTTCTGTTTAAGTACAGATCACCGATTCCCCGGTTAAGGAATAAAGAGAGAGAACAATATATGCTTCAATATTCTATTAAAGTTTTAGACATACCATAATAAATAATATCAAAATGTGTTAAAAATGAATATCGCTTTTTCACATTTACGCTTTTCTAACCTCAAATAATACTAGTATTAATTTTTTGTCTCACGAAATTACAATAATAGAAAACAAGGTAACACAATCTCTTTTTTTAAAAAACTATTATGATTGTACCTCGATTATCCCTAAATTGTTACGTTTTATTACAAGTATGAAAAATCAAAAAAGCAAAAACTATAATCAAAGGTTTCTCAGTGTAATAATAAAGTTGAAATTTTGTTAATTATCATAGGCAATTCCGATAAAAGAACGAAGTAAGGAGTCAAGCCAGGAAAAGAAAACTCCAAGATTTAGTCCTTGGGGAGGAAAGAGGAGTGGTGTTTATTTATCGGATCCTGAATTTCAACAAAACCGTCACGTCTTTAACAGTTGGGGTGGAAAACGTGCTAATGAAATTTTAAAGCTTGTACCTCAAGAGAAAATCGCAAAATTATATGCATTGAATAGAGTAGGTTCTGATGAGGATCTAGAATTGAAACGAGTTTTAAAGAGTGACCTGGAGAGAAAAGTTCCATTCAACAGTTGGGGTGGAAAGCGGGCATTCAATAGTTGGGGTGGAAAGCGGCAATTCAACAGTTGGGGTGGAAAGCGGGAATTCAACAGTTGGGGTGGAAAGCGGGCATTCAACAGTTGGGGTGGAAAGCGGGAATTAAATAACATCGATTTTAGTTCACCGATTTCGGAAGATCTACACCAACTCGAAAAAAATATTGTCTATCCGAAAAGAAAAGGTGAATGTTTTAAAAATTACTTCCATGTTGTTTTTTCTATATGTATAATAGTCTTCTACATGAAATAATATAATGGCATGCAGTTAAACAATTTTAAATATAATTTTAAAAAACCGATCTGCATTCTGCGAATGTTTTATTAAGTAGAATTTTCTTTTAGCCTTTTCGAATTCCTTTTCAAGAAAATTTAAATAAATCAGAATTTTCACTTAATAAAATGTTTAGGGCACCAAATTCATATTTAACAGAATTTTTAAACACCTTTTTATATAAAAAAAATTATAAGTAATTCCACCAAATTTTAATGTTACAGAAATCTTATTATGATAGATTAAAATTCGGTTGTATTTTAATTGTTTTACATAAAAAGTCGATTAATTTTAAAACTTATTCATTAGGGTGACCCAAATAGCTTCTTTCTTGGAAATGGGCAAGACACTTCTGCAATTTGTTTCAATGCAAAAAAAAGTAAATATGTATTTTTGGATTTTTCAAAATTTTTATATTAACTGGTGCCCCGCGCACCTCAATTTTCCCATGTAAAATTTATGGAAAAATTTTCAATTTTTGATAAATCAAAATCATTCGTGAGGGTTTGAAAAAAGTTAACATTAAACTTCAGGATCTTGAAGTTTACTCTCTGATGAGTAACTCAATCTATATATAAATTTCAATTTTGACAACCATAATCTGGTATAAAACCACCCCAAAGTTACCGCTTTTAAAACATTTTTGCAGACATACAAACTTTACTCATGTAAAATCTATTTTTGACAGTTTTATCGACAGAAATTGTCAGTAATATTCATCGTAGATATATTATTACCTCTTTACTTATTTTTTTAATTATATTTTTAACTACCCGCGTAGGGAAATAACAATGGCTCAAATCAAGCAAACTATGGGCTAAATCGTTTACCAATGAATAGCATGATTTCACCCACGGTCCGACTATGGGAAATATCAAGCCAACCATTGCTTATTTTCCATACACTCTGTCAAAGACTCCAAAAGCTATAAAACGACAAAAAATAATGCCAAGGTAATTTTTCAGAACATAAAACACTAATTCCATTTAATAATCTTAATATTTCCAATTTTCAAAATTAACAACATCAAATAACCGAGGCCATGGCGGAAATCGTGACAACAATGGGCACAGAAAAAAGTTAAAACTCAAATCTCTCATCATTTTTTACAGTTTAAAAAACTTTCTAAACACCACCAAAACTGAATTCAAACATAAAAATTACATTTTTCAAATTATTAAAATATACAAGTCTAAGTCCAAAGGACCGTGGCACAAATCGTACCAAACATGGGTCGAGAAAAGGCTGCACTCGAGTTGCGGCAGCGGTCACAATTCTAAGCGGCAATAGGGGAAGCTCTGTTCCCCCTCTTCTGCCTACCGAGTGCAGAATTGCGGCAGCCTCCCCTCAACTACGAGTTGCGGTAGCTTCCCCTCCACTATACGTTCTTCTACTCTGCCGTACGAAGCAAAGACTTACATTAGATAAGTCATATTTTGACAAAAAATCAGTTTTTAGTAACAATGAATTTGTCAGAAGAAAACGCGTCTGATACTGGAAATATGCATACGCACAATTTTTCCTTTACACTTTCCCCAGGCTTAGGACTGGCAGCATCTTCAACTTATTTAAAAATTTTTTTTTTTCTGGCGTGTTTAAAAAAATGTGGACCACGATTGTATGAAAATTTCATTTTTTAACAATTGTTTTACTAAAAAAAAAATTGTTAAATTGATTAACTCTTGCACTTCGATTAACATCCGTATTGTCATGTGAGCAATTATTTACTTTTTCAATTATTTTTTTTTTGTATTTAATTTAATAAAAGAATTACACGTTTTTTTAGAACACACCCACCTTTCAATATTATTTTGTAAAATATTTTTGAATCGAAAACTGCACCCATCAATTAAATAATAATAATCTCCGTAAACTCCTGAAGTTAGTTACTATTTATATTTATTCATCTTTTTCTGTCCACGTTTTAAAATCCAGAGTGCAGTTAATTCCTGTTTCTTTTTTTTTATTAATTTTGATTCTCTTTATCAAAAAACTTTAAAACTGTTTTAGTTTACAGACAAAATATGCAGATGAGGTAGCCTTAATGACGAGATATTAATTATAAATAATAGATACTAATTTATATATTACACAATTATATGAATTTTAATAATATTTAATAAATCTTGCAGGGTTGCTATTATTGTGCCAATTTTCAAGTATCTTTGCGATTCTGAATTAAATTTTTTCAAATATCAATTATTCTTTTCAGTCTTTAAATTATTGTCATGAATATTTAAATTTATTACACAAGTTTTTATTTACTTTTGTCATTTTTCAATTTTTTTCTCAACATTTCAATTATTTTTTTCTATCTTTTAAATTATTGCCAGGAATATTTAAATTTTTAACACCTGTTTCTATATTCTACTTTTGTTAATTTTCAATAATTTTCTTAAAATTTCAATTACTTTTGTCATTATTCAAGTATTTTTGTCATTTTACGATTATTTTCTTCATATTTGTATTATTTTTTCAATTTTCGAATAATTTTCTACAAATTTTAATTATTATTTTATTCCAATTATTGAATGCGACCTATTAATATTTAATATAGAAATTATTTTTGTTGTATCAAATTTTAATTTTATTGTTACTTTAAATAAATTTTTTAATTTTATATTGTAATGGGCTTTTGTCCGTAAACAACATTTTTTTTCAATTAGTTTAAAAAAATTTCAATTATTTTCTTTAAACTTCAATTATTATCTATAAATTTTTTATTTATACACCATCTTTCAATTATTTATGTCATTATTAAATCAGATTCCTAAAATCTCAATTGTTTGGTCAATTTTTCAAGTATTGTCTTTAAATTTTTAATTTTATGCACCAGTTTACAATTATCTTGGTATTTCAATTTTTTTTGAAACTTTTCAATTATTTTTTTAAAATTTCAATTGTGTTCTTCAATCTTCAAATTATTGTCAGGAATATCCGAATTTTCTACACAAGTTCAATTCACTTTTGTTATTTTTCAATTATTTTCTTTAAATTTCAATTACTTTTGTCATTAATCAATTATTGATGTCATTTTTGAATTCTATTTTTCATATTTTTGTTATTTTTGCCATTTTAGAATTATTTTTTACAAATTGCAATTATTTTATTTAATTTTTTTTATTGTCATAAACTTTTAAATTTCTTACACCTATTTTCAATTATTTTCATCTTTATTTTTATTATTGTCACGAATTTATTAATTTTTTTACACTTTTTTTAATTATTTTCTTCAAACTTTAATTCTTTTTTTCATATTTGAATTTTTTGCCATTTTTTAATTATTTTCTTTAAATTTCAACTATTGTCTTTAAACTTTAATTAATTTCTTTAACTTTCAATTATTTTTATCAAACTTATAATATTTTTCTTTTCTTTACAATTATTGTCTATAATTTTTTAATTTTTACACTAGTTTTGAATTATTTATTTCAATATTAAAATTGCTTTGTCAAGTTTTCAATTATTTTCTTCAAATTAAAAATTTTTTTAAAGTTATCAATTATTTTTGTTATTTCTCAATTACTTTTCCAAATTACAACTATTTTTGTCAATATTCAAATATTTTTGACACTTTGGAATTTTTTCTTCAATCTTTTTATTATTGGCATGAATTTATTAACTTTTGAAGATCAGTTTTCAAATTATTTATGTCATTATTCCATTAGTTTCTTCACATTTTAATTATATCGTTAATTTTTCAATTATTTTATACAATTTTTCAATTAATGTATTTGATTTTTTATTTTTTTACTTCATTTTTGAATATATTTCTCATTTTTCATTAATTTTTTTTTCAAAATTTCAGTTATTTTGGTCATTATTTGACTATTTTCTATACATATTCATTTTTTTTGATATTTTTAAATTATTTTTTTCAAGTTTCAATTAGTTTCTTGAAAACTCTATTATTTTTTTCAATTCTTCAATTATTGTCTAAAAAGTGTAATTTTTACACCATCTTTTATAATTATTTATGTCATTATTCAATTAGTTTCTTTACATTTTACTTATTTCTTTAATATCTCAATTATTGTGCGAAAATTTAAATTTTTTACACCAATCTCAAACTTTTGTTTCAAATTTTAATTATTTTTGTCATTCTTTAATTATTTTTTTGTAACTTCAATTATTTTTGAAACTTTTTAATTATTTACTTTAAATTCCAATTATTTCGTTTCAATTTTTGTGATCATTTTTTTATTTTTTTATCAATTTTTCAATTCGGTAGTTTTGTCAAATTGAATTATTTTTGTCATTTTTTAATTATTTTCTACATATTTCAATTATTTTTGCGATTTTCGAATTGTTTTTTTCAATTTTGAGTGGCTTTTTCTGCTGGCGCCCCCCAATTTAATATCAGTAATATAAAACTCGATTTTGCTTATTTTTTTTTTTTATTCAAAAACTTACTATTTAATCACTTTCTTTTCTTTTTTTTTCACTATTTTCAATCTGTAAGTCCACTAAAAGCCCTCCTTATTCGATAAATATTATTCATCGATTTGTTTTATTTATTATTATATAGTTTAATTTCTAAAATGCAGGGAAAACTAATCGCGCGCTTGCGCGCGTTCTATTTTTCTAGTAACTAAATAAATTCCATAGAGAGTACTCGAGAGTATGATAGAGTAGAGGGACAGGGGAAGCAAGCGCAACTCTGTAGGGCAGTGGGAGGCTGCCGCAACTCGGTAGACGGTAGAAGAAGGAGAATAGGCATTCCCCTATTGCCGCTTAGAAATGTGACCGCTGCCGCAACTCGAGTGCACAGCGAGAAAAAAGTCAAATTTTAATCTCCTATTCAATTTTTTCAACAGCAATGATGATAAAGAACAATTAAAAAGAGATTATGCCCAAAAATAATTATTTTCCACAAGTTTCAAAATATACAAAAACCAAATTCAAAGAACCATGGCAAAAATCGTACCAAACGTGGGTCATAAAATAAATGAATTTTCAGTCACCTATTTAATTTTTTAAATAGTAAAAATTATATAGAACATAGCAACAAAATTATTTAGCCCAAAAAAATTATTTTTAACAAGTTTCGAAATATACAAGAACAAAATTCAAAGGACCATGGCACAAATCGTACCAAACATGGGTAAAGAAAAAAGTCAAATTTTAATCTCCTGTTTGATTTTTTAAATAGTAATAATGATACAGAACAGCAAAAAAAAGATTATGCCCAAAAACAATTATTTTTCACAAGTTTCAAAATATAAAAGAGGCAAATTTCAAGGACCACAGCACAAATCGTACGAAACATGGGTAAGAAAAAAGTTAAATTTTCATAACCTACTTAATTTTTTAAATAGTTAACATGATACAGAACATTGTCAAAAACTATTTTGCCAAAAAAATATTATTTTCACAAGTTACAAAATATTCAAAAACCAAATTCAAAGGGCCATGGCACAAATCGTATCTAACATGGATCGAGAAGAAAGTCAAATTTCAATCTCCTATTCAATTTTTTCAACAGCAAAGATGATACAGAACAATTAAAGAAAGATTCTGCCCAAAAATAATTATTTTCCACAAGTTTCAAAATATACAAAAACCAAATTCAAAGAACCATGGCACAAATCGTACCAAACATAGGACGTAAAAAAATCAAATTTCCGTCCCCTATTTAATTTTTTAAATGGTAAAAATTATATAGAACATAGCCAAAAAATGATTTAGCACAATTAAATCAGTTTCTATAAGTTTCAAAATATACAAGCACAAAATTTCAAGCACCATGGCACAAATCGTACGAAACATGGATAGAGAAAAAAGTCATATTTTAATCTCCTATTTAATTTTTATAATAGTAATAATGATGCAGAACATAACAAAAAAATATTTATCCCAAAAAAATTATTTTTCTAAAGTTTCAAAATATACAAGATGCAAATTCCAAGGACCATGGCACAAATCGTACGAAACATTGCGTAATAAAAAAGTAAAACTAGTATCACCTATCTAATTTTTAAATAGTTGTTCTGTCTCATTTTAACTAATTAAAAAATTATGTAGGTGATGAAAATTTAATTTTTCTCTTACTCATGTTTAGTACTATTTGTGCCATGGTCCTTGGAATATGCTTCTTGTATATTCTTAACTTGCAGAAAATAGTTTTTGTGGGATAAATCATTTTTTTGCTATGTTCTATATAATTTTTACTATTTAAAAAATTAAATATGTGACTGAAAATGAACTTGTTATATTACCCACGTTTGGTACGATTTGTGCCATGGTTCTTTGAATTTGGTTTTTGTATATTTTGAAACTTGTGGAAAATAATTATTTTTGGGCATAATCTCTTTTTAATTGTTCTTTATCATCATTGCTGTTGAAAAAATTGAATAGGAGATTAAAATTTGACTTTTTTCTCGACCCATGTTTGGTACGATTTGTGCCACGGTCCTTTGGACTTAGACTTGTATATTTTAATAATTTGAAAAATGTAATTTTTATGTTTGAATTCAGTTTTGGTGGTGTTTAGAAAGTTTTTTAAACTGTAAAAAATGATGAGAGATTTGAGTTTTAACTTTTTTCTGTGCCCATTGTTGTCACGATTTCCACCATGGCCTCGGTTATTTGATGTTGTTAATTTTGAAAATTGGAAAAATTAAGATTATTAAGTGGAATTAGTGTTTTATGTTCTGAAAAATTACATTGGCATTATTTTTTGTCGTTTTATAGCTTTTGGAGTCTTTGACAGAGTGTATGGAAAATAAGCAATGGTTGGCTTGATATTTACCATAGTCGGACCGTGGGTGAAATCATGCAATTCATTGGCAAACGATTTAGCCCATAGTTTGCTTGATTTGACCCATTGTTATTTCCCTACGCGGGTATTTGACTACTGTTTAAACAAATTGATTTGTTTAAAAAATTACTATTTATTAACCATTAAAATCTTAGAAAAAATTAATTGTTAAATAAATTAATTTGTTTAAACAATAGTCAAATTGAAATATTAAAAAATGTTAGATAATTAAAGAGTTAATAATAGCAACGATGAATATAATTGTAATGGCTGGATATTTTTTATTCGCCTAAATTTGTATTAAATAAACTAAATTCATAATACACTAATTAATTTTTTTATTTCAGAGCAATATGAAAAATCTCAAGACAAATTAATAGGAAGTATAGAAGAAAGACGTATGCCTTTAGTTCCAAAATTCGAAAGCTGGGGTGGCAAAAGGTTTTCTAGTCAGGAAGAAGCAGATAGTTCAAATTCAAGCGAAAATGATGCTTTCAGGTTTGGAATACCAAAGATAAGATCAAATCGCGCTTTAACAAAAAGAGAATTTCAACCATGGGGTGGAAAAAGAAGTCCAGAAACTATACCTGACCTTCCAAATGACACTGTTCGCAGACCTGCTTCACTTTTTGTTAGAAAAGTCTTCTTCCCTTGGGGTGGATAAACAAATTGACTGATTTTTTCGATAATTGTCTGCTAAATCTAAGCTAATCGAATTTCAGAAGCTTTTATAAAGTTCCTTGGACGTTTCTTTCCGTGAAACAAGCTAAGATTAAACGACTATTTTTTAAAACAATCTTTAATACTCATTTTAGCAAAGTCTTCCCAATACCACAGGAGATTTTATTATTAAGTCGTTATTTGTAAACAAGCTGTTTTTTAAATTATTTTTAAGTGTTATTTTAATCCTTTTATTGTTATAAAAGATTTAAAAGTTTAAATAAATTAAATATTAACTAAATAAACTACTCTCTAAATCTGAATTAGTAGAGTTATTACTAATTTATTGATTTCAAACCAACGAAATTAGTAGTTATTACATTTCGAGTAATTGAATTAGTAAAATAATAATTAGAAATTTTAATTTCAATTTTTTTTAATATGTGAAAATAATATTCTCACCGTACACTTATAAATAAATTATATAACTTTTATGGTAATTTTATTTAAATATATGCTTTAAAAGTAGAAATTTCTAAAATTATAAAGTAATATTTAAAAATATGTACCTAACCTATAATATTTACTTTTAATATGCAATTAATTTGCAATTTTGAGCGTGATTTTAAGGAAAACTAATGCATTAAGTTGACGAAAACTTTGATAAGTTTAAAACTAGAAATAAATAACTCCACTTTTTAAAGTAGTATTATTTTTTTAAATGAAGGTAAATCTCATTTATTAAAAGAATTTTGTCACTCAGAAAATTACCAATCGAATTATCAATAGGTTTCGAATAGTTAACAGTAAACGAATCCACACTAATTGAATTAGTAGAAAACTATACTATTAATTAGTAGTTTTCTACTAATTGATATTTAGAGAGTACAAATAGTAATAAGGCACACAAAAATTTTACTATTTTATAAAAAATAGTTTTGGGAAGATTTTTACGAGATTAGTTTTTTTCAAAGAATTTGTCAAAGTACAAATTAGCTGCTTACAATGCGTTGTATTAAATAAATGTTTTAATTTTATCAACTGTAAGAAACACTTTTTGCAAAAAGATATTAATTAAATCAATAACAATATTATCTTATGTGTTGAGAAAATATAAACGGCTTATTGGTCGAAATAAATTCTTTATTTTATAAAATTCTTCTTTTTTCTACGTTTTGAACTGATACCATTTCATCTTCAGTGCTACAAATAAATGTTTTTTCTCAACATTATTGATTCTGGTTGTTTAAAATTATTAATAATATTATACCATGTTAATAACTTGTTCAATTAATAGGTTTTAAGTAATATATTTTATAATTAAAAAATATTTATATATAATTTGATAATGTTACATATTTTTATGTAAATTGAAAATTTTAATTTATTATGATTTATATTTTCTTTTTGTACTCATGATTAGAGCTCTACAATTATTATTCACCTGTAATTAAATTTCACCACTAAAAAAATTGAAAACATTTTATAATTAGACTTTAATATATCATAGTGTATTAAAATGTTTACACAATTGATGACAAAATCATTATATAACTAAATGAATTGGTTTCTATTGTTTACATTTGAAAAAGGGATAGAACTATTTAGTATTAAGTAATAGAAAAAACTAATTGTGAAAGTAGAGAGAGCTATTTATATTAAATATATATTACTATAATATACTGTATTATAATATATTATATTTCCTATTATATTTGGCTGTATTTAATTTAAAACACGCAAAAAATGTAGGTTATTGAGATGCTTGCCTTTAAAAATTGGAAATGTAAAATAAAACTTAAAATATAATGGTTATATTATTTATTCAGTATCAAGGGATAAATAAATGACTATTTAAACTTGAATAGAATGTGATAGAAATCAATTAATGATTCAAAAACACGTTTTCTCTGAATAAACTATTTTTTGTGTAAATTTGGTATTAATATTTATGAAATGATACCTGTCACATTTCTTTTAAAACAAAATTTAATAAAAAATTATGGAAAGTTCAAAATCGCACAAATTCAATGCCTTCTCATATTAAGATGAGAATGTAAAAAATAGAAGTTACCTAAAATTCAAAGTTTATTTAAAATCTTGTTCAATTTACTTTTGAATATTCTGTTAATGCTTTCATCTGTTTGGATAATTTAAACTAAAAATAATATTATGTCAATTACAGGCTTTCGAAAAGTTTAACAGAAACCGCCCCTGAAATACCGCAACTTTTAAAGTATTTTTTTTAATACTTCTCTGTCTGAACGGTTGCTTTTACTAATGAACGAAAATCACGACAGATTTAGGCTTGCCGTATTAAATGGGAGTATTTAGATGAAAATTAAACTTAGAAATAAAAATGCGTTATGAAATATAAATGTTAAATTTAAATTAAATTTTTGAACCAAAAATAAAGTTACATTATAGAATTTAATTTCACAATTAAATAATAACTCAAAATGTGCATTTTGGGTTACTTAAATTAGAAAATGGAAATGTTATAATAAGAACTTTTTTAAATATACATTCTTTCATCAATAATTTTTCATTTAAAATTTGATATTACCTACAAAGGGTATTAATAAAAGATTTTTCCATTTCAATATTCTTATTATTAATTAAATAATCGTATTTTTTAGATTTTTAATTAAAAATTTGTTTATTAAATATGTATTAAATATTTACATGAAAGTCAATAAAAACAATGAATTAAAATGTCAAAATGAATATTCCTGATTTAAACTTTTAAAACTTTTTCTTAAAGTTTATTCAACAATAAATTAATCAATGAAGGAAAGAGGTAACACATTTTTTTGCTGACTTACTTTTGAAAATTGCAGATTGATGTTATCTTCTTATAAATGAATTTCGACACGACAAAACGTAAACACTTCCTACAGCGACGCCATTTTGAATACTAATACCGACAGCGTTTCTCAATATCAATCTCTATGTTATCTACATTTGAGCAAGTATCAAATATGGTAACAAACTAATTTCTAACAGCTGGTAAATTTCATAAAATTTAAAAACTTGATGAAGTTTTTCTAAATCTTGACAATTATATATATTTATACTCTTGTTGTTATTTAAAATTGTTAGCTCACTTTTAATACATTATCTAAAAATAATAAACAATGAATATTTACACTTTCCAAATATTATAAAGTCTTCTTGGAGAGAAAATTCATATGAATGCATGGGCATTGCAACAAAAATATATAGAAAATTGAATCGAAGTCTAAAAAGTGACTTTTAAGGTATCAATACAAAATTGGAATTTCGAACCTGAATATCTTATTTTTGAGCATCGCAAGGGGCACTGAAATTTTAGCCAGATAAAGGCACATATTTTTCACAATCTAAAAAAAATCCTACGCAAATAGATTTTTTCAAGTATAAACTGACGGAGAAATACCTGAAGTTATCGATTTTCGTTTATTTTCTTCTAACGCAGTCACTGATTAGTAAAAAAAAAATTTTTTTCATCTACATATACTAACTGAAATAGTTATATATTTCTACTAATCATTAAGTAAAAATAACTAATTATTAGTTTAATGCAATTTCCGGAAATGTTCAAATAGCTAATATTTCATTAAAATTCATATAGTCAAAATTTAAACTACTTTTCAGTTATTCTTTTACTAATAATTAGTTATTTTTCACATAAAAGGTCAACCTTGATTTAACTAATAAAATCAATTATTTTAAACTAATTTAGATTTATAGTGTAAATACTTTAATTATTGGTTAAAATACAATTTATTTTATTAAAATAATAATTATTAAATAATAATGATTCATATGAATAAATATTTATTTCATAATAGTCATGTAATCGGTTCAACCAACTATAACTATACTTATACTAACAAACTTAACTTATAAAACTTATAAAACTTAACTTATAAACAATAAACAGAAATTATTTTAAAAGTTTGTTAAATTTGAAGCTTTAATTTGACTTAGATATTTTAAAATTTTAATTCAAAACTCTATTTTAGCAATATAAAAAGAATCATCTGAAAAAAGATTTATAACTATTAATTTTTCATAAAATTGTGTAAAAAGTTTCATAGAATCATATTGTATCAATCTTGGATTTTATTTTAAAGCTGAAAAACAAGGCTTTATGTACCTAATAAAGGATTTATGTTTTGAATAAAATTTACGGTAGAAAAAGAGTAAAAAATTTCGAAAATTGACAATTTTTTTAACTCTTTCAACTTTGGCAATGACGGTTTACGATCCCATGTTATTTAGAATGTTATTTTGTGTATAAAGATATTAAAAGTGTATATTTAATTCTGCGTCGAATAAGTTTTTCTTGAATTAAATTGGTGAAAAACTGGCTAAGTTATTGCATTTTTTATCTATAATCACAGTATTATTCCGGAAAATCAATTTTTAACAATGTTGGTACCATTCTCAACTTTCAATATTTTACTGAATTTTACGAAAATAAATATAAAAAAGTTGTTATAAGATGACAAATATTACTTGGAACAATTAAAGAAAGCAAAAAAAGAAAACACCGTCTATTTGAGTGTTTCGAAAAACAAAAAAAATTCGAATTTTGTTTGAAGTTCCTCGGCAATCGACTAAAAATAAAAAAAATTACCCCTTTTTTTTATCTGAGTAAGGATTCTTGAAGTGTGCCCATCATTTTCAAAAGGTATTCTGATTTTATTCAAATTTTATATTTTGATAGTAAACATTAAGATAAACAAAACCCTATAATATTATTAAAAAAATGTTGATATTTCAATAGTTATTAACAATCAAAGTTTTTTATAAACAATCCAATTGCTTCTGTTCTAATTAACAGAATGTTATAAAAATTAGAACTATTACTTAAAAATAGGCGCTTGTCGAAATACTACAAGTTTTTTTTAAAAACGCATGCAATTTGTTTAAATTATCAACACTTGTTATAAACAAATTAAAAATTAAGCCTGTTCTTAATGAGCTATTGACTTTGTTCTTTTTCAATATTATTCTGTATACAATTGTTCACATTCCCCAAAAATAAAATTTTGGGTCCCACATTATAGGAATAAAATACTTTTAATTGTTTTGAAAGAAACACCGTTTAATTAAATAATTACTAATGTGAAGTTTTCAACAACAATATACTATCCATATCTTTTGTTTTTTTCTTTAAATATGCTGAATCGACAGAAACTTTTAAATTGAGAAAAGCAAAATACAAAAGTTATATTAATTTCTCAAATAAATAATATGAACAGATACAGTATACACATATATGATAGTTAAAAAGTTAGGTTATTTGTAAATGCTTTATAAATGTTTGAAAATTGTTGTTTCTAAATATTTTACTATAACTATATTTTATATTTTACTATACTATATATTATTATATAGATACTCTGTTTTTGTTTAAAATAATAAAATGTTAAATCATATTTAAATAATATTATTTAATAATAATATTTTTACAATTTTAGAACACAACAAAACGAGATTATGTATTAGTTGTGTTCAACAATTGTAAAAATGTTATTATTAAAAATTATTATTTAAATATAATTTAACATTTTATTATTGCAGACGAAAACATAGTATATATGTATTACATAATATAGTAAAATATTTAGAAAATATATTTTAATCTATCAACTACATTTTTAAAGAAACATGAAATTAAAAATGTTTAAAATAAGATTTCAAACATTTATAAAACATTTACAAATAACCTATCTTTTTTTAACTATCATAATTATGTATCTGTTCATATTTTTTATTTGAGAAATTAATATAACTTTTGTATTTTGATTTTCTCAATTTAAAAGTTTCTGTCGATTCAGCATATTTAAAGAAAAAAACATAAGAAATGGATAGTATATTGTTGTTGAAAACTTCATATTAGTACAATTGTATAAAAAATAATATTGAAAAAGAACAAAGTCAATATCTCATTAAGAACAGGCTTAATTTTTAATTTGTTTAAAACTAGTGTTGATTATTTAAACAAATTGAATGCGTTTTAAAAAAAAACTGTTAGTATTTCGACAAGCGCCTATTTTTAAGTAATAGTTCCAACTTTTATAACATTATGTTAATTAGAACGGAAGCAATTGGATTGTTTATAAATATATTATAGGGTTTTGTTTATCTTAATATTCACTATCAAAATATAAAATTTGAATAAAATCAGAATACCTTTTCCCGGCCCTGGGCCGGGATTCTGGGGAGCGCATAACATTAAAAAAAGAAGCATAACCCAACTTTTTAGCGAAATTACTAATTAAACCTGCCAAATCGCTAACTAAAAACACTAAGTAATGAAAAAAAAGTTGAAGATTAGTGCCTAAACCTAAGTTCACACATGCAAAAAATGCAATGAAAATTGTGTAATGACAACGTAATCAATTGAGAAACTTTTAAATTATTAAAATTGTATATTGGCTGCAAATAAAAAAGAAATTATAAGAACGTAAAAACTACAAGTGTTATTTATTATTTTAAGGATAAATATGAAATTATTTGTATATAATTCAATTTAGTAAACAAATAAAAGATGTAAAGAAAGTAGAAATCTAACTTATCTTGCGTTGTTTACAGCGCCACATTAAAAAATATGTAAATCACAGTTTTTTATCTAATTGTACTTCAATCAATTAAAAACCTTTTATTATTTAAAACTTTTTATTTCTTATAGCTTTTTACAGATAAATTCAAATTATAATAAATTTGTTTATTATTATTATAAAATAGTTTTATTATTGACAAAAACTTAAAAATTTGTGGTTATTATAATGAAATTTTGATAAAATGTAATAAAAATTAATATTACTATTTCATTCTTAGTCAGAGCCGGCTTTAGCACTTTCTGCGCCCCGGGCGAAGTTCAATTTTGTCGCCCCCCCCCCCCCCCTATAATATGCAATCTGGTTAGACATATTATAAATTTAAAAAAATCGAAATTTTAAAACTGGGTAACTAAAAAACTATTTTATGAAATTTGAAAAAATTTAGTGTTTACACTTTCACTAACAGTAAAAACACTCTAGCAAAGTTTAAGCTTAATTTAAACAATGTTATCTTTTGACCTAGACGGTTCAAAAATTTTCTTCTATATTACGTCTACATTCCTGGATGCGCCCCCTTCAGCTCTGCGCCCCGGGCGGTCGCCCGGGTTCGCCCCCCCTAAAGCCGCTACTGTTCTTAGTAGAAGATTCGATTGAAAAGGAGGAAGATAAAATTCTACAAAGAAGTTTATTTTTTAATTATTAAGAACCTTGTTCATTAATTAATTAATAAGGTAAGAATAATAGAGTAACAAGGGGTGTAGTCGCACAGGTGACCTAGTAGTCGTACACGTCTTTTGAAGCTCAAGAATGACTTTTGCTATTATTTTAATTTTGCCACAAAATAGAAACGATTCTTTATTAAATTCTCTACACAATGTAAGATATTATTAAACTTTATTTCTAATAGAAAGCTACGAATGTGAGACTATCAGATTTACTAGATATTATCTTATATGTATTAGTAATATATGTATATTTTCTAATAAATTAAAATAATAACTACTGAGCATTAATATATCAATTTAAAAAAAAGCACTAAAATTGGATAATTTAATTTAAATTATTAATATTTGCATTTTTCAAAATTTTCAAATGAATTGTTTTTTGTAAGATATACCTAAGCTTAAAGGGATAACAGTACTTTTTATTATTTTTTCTTTCTTTGATTAAAGTAACAGTAAATTTTAATTTAAAAAGGAAATAAATATAATTACCTATTTTTTAAATTCTATTTAGGTAAATAATTATTATTTGGAATTTTTATAAGTAGAGATTTTAATATTTGAAAATAAAATTACTAATTAATGATTAATAAAAAGTATAAAGACCACAATTGAAGTCAAAAAATTAATTTAATAACGTAATGAAATTTAACAAATAAACAAATAATTTATAAGTAATGAACGAATATTTGATATATTACATGAATTATATTGTAATTGAATGCATTAATAAACAAATATAAAGAAATTTTTCAATCAATGTAATTAAATTAAGTTAGTAACTATAACTTGGCGTTTTTAAATTTTTAAAGTAGAATACTTTGTTTAATAAATAAAAGTAGTCCATATACCTATATTTAAGTATTATATATATATTAAAAGTAGTATGATGAAAATGTTTGTAAAATATAAATATATTTATTCTTAAAAAAATGTATAAATAATAATAGTAACGAAAACTGTCATTGACAAGATAAAATTAAAATTTTCAATGTTATTTTAATAACATAATTACCCTCACAGCACCGGATATCCCGGGATATCCTAAAAATATCCCGTGGATATCCCTAGGATATCCCAGGGATATCCAAGGATATTTTCAGGATATCCTAAAAGCGGCGGTTTGGATATCCTAGGGATATCCTAAGGATATCCGCCGATATCCTGGGGATATCCTAGGGATATCCCATGGATATTCATAAAATGAAATTTAAGATATCCCCCGGATATCCCCAGGATATCCTCAGGATATCCTCAGGACATCCTCAGGACATCCTCAGGACATCCTCAGGACATCCTCAGGACATGCTCAGGACATCCTCAGGACATGCTCAGGACATCCTCAGGACATGCTCAGGACATCCTCAGGACATCCTCAGGACATCCTCAGGACATCCTCAGGACATGCTCAGGACATCCTCAGGACATGCTCAGGACATCCTCAGGACATCCTCAGGACATCCTCAGGATATCCTCAGGACATCCTCAGGATATACCCAGCACAAACAGAATTACTAGCTAGTGCCGTATTGAGAGTTAGGTGACTGAGGCGCTTGTTGCTGGCGCAACCGCATGAGGGCGCCAAAATTTAACGAAATTAAAACAGAATAATAATTTTTAAATTATAAAAAAAAAAATGTTTTTGTAGTTGGGAGCCATAAAAATTAACATATCATTTGCACCAAAAGAGGAATTTTATACATTATGACTTACCCCACTTTGCGTTTCAACCCGTGTGGAAAGTTCCGAGTATTTCGCAGTGTAAGTGGGCGCCAGTTGGGGGCTAGGTGGGGCCCACCTGGGCTAGGTAGGCCTCAACTGGCGCCCACTTACAAACTGGGAAATACTGGGAACTTTTCCACACGGGAACTGCAATAGTATTAATTTTAAAACAAAAAAAAGTCACATTTCGTAAAAGTCCCTGCTAAATGCTCGATAATACAAATCAATTATTTAAAAGAAATTAAAGTACATAGGGGGCATTTTTTCTGAACTGCCCTAGTCAAAAATTAGAATGTCCTATAACTTTGGTAAATTTTTGCCCTACATGATAATATCAAATCCCCGCAATATTAGCTTTTTTGAAAAAAATTTGTATAAAGTAGAGGGGGTTGAAGTTTTGACTTTTTGAGTGACACCGTCATTTTCGAGTTCATATAATTACGTAACAACTTAATAGATTTTAATTTAAATATAGTGAATTTAAAAGCTTTTTTCAAGCACTTTTTAAATAAAAAATAATTTTAAAAAAAGATTGTAACCCTTCTTTTTTCAAAATTAAGTCTTATTTTTCACTTTTGAGGTTTTTCGGCGGTTTTTGGATTTTTTTTATTTTTTTCAATCGAAAGCTGAGATTTTTTCCAACGAAATATGTAAAAATGGAAATGGGCCAATAATGGGTTTTCGAGAAAATGTAAAAAATAAGCAAAAAAGTAGGTTTTTTTACATTCTCTTGAAAACCCATTATTGGCCCATTTTCAGTTTTACGTATTTCGTTGGAAAAAATCTCAGCTTTTGATTAAAAAAATAAAAAAAATCCAAAAACCGCCGAAAGACCTCAAAAGTGAAAAATAAAACTTAATTTGGAAAAATGAAGGGTTAACATTTTTTTTTTTAAATTATTCTTTATTTAAAAAGTGCATGAAAAAGCTTTAAAATTCACTATATATAAATTAAAATCTATTAAGTTGTTCCATAATTTTACGAACTTGAAAATGACGGTGTCTTTCAAAAAGTCAAAACTTCAACCCTCTCTACTTCATACAAATTTTTTTCAAAAGAGCTAATATTGCAGAGATTTGATATTATCATGTAGGGCAACAATTTACTAAAGTTATAGGATATTCTAATTTTTGACTGGGGTAGTTCAGGAATAATGCCCCATAGAAAGATTTAAATAGAATTCAATTCAATTATTTATTTATTTATTTATTTATTTCAATTTAACGGGCAATGCCCTTTCATACAAAAGTATTTAATTAAATCTAATCCTAGAACAAAACTAGGAGCTAAATCGAATATAAAATTATAAATTTGTTTTAATATTAACTAATTAAAATATTAAATAAAAAATTTATTCCTTTTGAAATGTAGAATTTAATAAATAATGAAAAAATGAAATAAATACCTAGTACCTATATTTTTCTTTTAGAGAATTGAATAAAAATTTAAAATAATAATTTATGTCCCTGAAGTTCTGAACGTTCATTTAAACGAAATTTTTGTTACATGGAAATATTTTCAAGAATAACTTTTGCAACGCAAAATATAAAAGAAGAATTTAATTCTTAAAATATCAAAATCATTTTTTTGGTAAGCAAAACTTTATTTTTGGTCAAATTTGAATTTGTAAAATATTAAAATAATAATTTCGTTGATTTAAACGTTCAGAACTTAAAGGTCATATAATTTTTATTCCCTTTTATAAAGATAATTAATTTAAAATACGTAATAATTTTGAGAATCCAATTACTTAAAAAATTAACCTTTTTCAACATGTAAAATTTAAAGAAATTTACAGGGTGTCTAGCGAATTATCATTTTTATTTTCCTTGCAAATTGATAAAAATTTAGTAGCAAATTTACATTTAAAAAATAATAGATGAAATTCTGTAAAAAATTATAAAGATTAAGAAATTATGATGAACATTGGAAAACCTACAGAACATAAAAATTTTAAGCTATAAGATAAAAAGCTAAAATTATTAAATTAATTAAAAGCTTAAAGAATAAAAAATATGATGAAAGAACGAATAACTTGATAAAAATGTGAAGATATTAATTTAAAGACAATAAGTAAAAGAACTGAAAAAATGTAGGAAACTAAGAACATTTAATACAAAATGAAAATTATTTGAAAAACGGAGATATAATCTTTAAAAAATGAATGCAGCAAACTATGAAGATATGAAGAAATTACAAAACTATGTGAAAATTATGTTCATTTCTGAAGATTTCGCTTTTATGTAAAAAAAATATTTGCTTTCTCAAAAAGGAAGCTAAATTCGTTTTTCATTGTAAAACATTTTTTTAAATTTTTATAAAGGAATCATTACTTAAAAATGCCAATTAGAGTAGTTATATTAAAGACGTCAAAATTAAAATTTTATTAAAAATTAAAAATCCCCATTATTTTTTCAAATTGAGAATAAAATGTATACTTTATACATAATTAAATTGATCCATTTTTACATATAGAATATTTTGTCCAAAGGATCTATGATTATAAAATAAAAATTGGAGAAGGTGTAAAAAGAAAAAGAATTTCAAATGAAAAAAAAAATTAAAACTCATGATTTATTATTATGCGAATTTTCGGTCCATTATAGACTTTATATAGGTCAATCGATTCGTTTTGAGACAATATGATTTTTTATTTGTTAAGTTGTATTTTAAGTGTGAAAAAAAATTTTGTTAAGAAGCGATATTTTTTTTTGAAAATGGTGCTTAAAAATATCCGATCTTTTTTTTAAACATGAATATTTGGGCTTTTCAGATAAACATAAGTCGATTTAGATTATTTTTAAAACTCAAAAATTTTAACGATCACAAAGCTTCTTCAATGAGGAAGCAAAATGTTTAAAAATAAAAAAAGTGGGTGAATAAGTCTATCAATTTTTCTCTATAAAGTATAAATACATTTGCAAAAAAAAAAAAAATTAGCAATGTAAAATTAAATCAAATAAAACCAAGGTTGCAAAATTTTTTATAAATGAGTAGGGGAGGGGGCGAAAATTTTTAAGTTTGACTCGGGCGCCAGAAAAGCTCACTACGGGTCTGGTGTATATGCACTTAAAATAAGTGAAAATATCACTTAGGGGCCATTTAAGTATTATTTAAGCATCAAGGAGGGGAGAATTATTTAGAGAGAAATGTCACTTATTTGGAAGTGTACATGTATACACTTATTAAAAAGTGTAACACTTTTGACTTCTGAATAAGTAAATATTCATTTCTTCAAATTTAGAAAGAAAAATGTTGTTTCTTAAACCAGGACAGCTTTTTTGGCTTGAAATTCCGAAAAGCACAAAATTTTAATTTTATTGAAATTACGTATAATTACATATTTTAATGCACTGTTTATGAAAATAATAATAAAAATATCCACTGATTAAAAATATTAAAATATTAAAAATGTCAATAATTGATTTGTACAAAAGTGGTAGTCTTTATCCCTTAAAAAAAGAAGTACTGGATTTAGTTCTGGGTTAAGGACTGGGAAGAAGTACTGGGTTCAGTACTGAGACAAGTACTGGGTTCAGTACTGGAAAGTCAGTACTTTTTTCACCATGGATTGTTAATAATTTTTTCATGCTGCGCACTAAGTTTGTATGGGTGCTACGGCTGGGCAATAGTTTTTCGTTGTAAATTAAATAGAGAGGAATACATTGAACGCAAAATCACAATTGCAGTAAAATTTGAGAAAAAATGTGTTATTGTGCTTAAAAAATTATATTGCGCGAAAAAGTACTGATTTTACAGTACTTAACCCAGTACTTCTTCCCAGTACTGAATCCAGTACTACTTTTTTGCAAGGGATAACAATTCACATTATTATTATATATCTACAATATTTTGATAATTGTAATGGTGTTCATGAAAATCAATAATCTATAGATCCACAAATACTCAGATGTTTCCACAAGTTTGACACATGGAATTTAGATTACCACACGTTAGAAATTTTAAAATATCTTATACTTATGCAAATTAATAACCAAATATAACTTTTTTGTACAAGGGTACCTTTGTGTTGGCGAGCTACACTATCACTGAAAGAAATTACTTGGGTAATTTTACCTATAATGTTTTGGAACCAAAAAACCCAAAGATTTTATGGATTAAAGAGCACAAGATTTTCAGTAATTTTACCTAAAGCCTTTTAAACAAATACCCAATGATATTTAGATAAAAATACAAAGGCTTTTTGGTAACTCACAACTACCCACACAGGTAATTGTACGTAAATTTAACAAACAGGTTGTGTATTTTTACCAAAATCTATTTAACGCTAAGAGATCTCGAACTACTCGCAACTCCTGGGCCTAAAGCCCAACGCAACGCTCCAACCACTATGCTATACGCTCGTGAACTATCATTATAACCTACATCAGGAGGAAAAAGCAATGTTTCTATTTATCACTATCTTGACAATAAAAACAACATTAAAAAATGATCAGATAAAAAGTTGTAATTAAAAAAATTATTGTTTAAACAAATTGTTGAAAAACTATACTAAAACTAATTAAAAGAATACTATAACCAATAGCAGGTATAATTTGTAATTTGTTGCTGTGACCAACGGGCTTTTATCACATGGACGTGATGAGAAGAAACGGTATGCCCCCAATACGTTACAACATAAAACCCAGAAGAACCTCCCGGTATTCCGTAGAAACTAAATTTAAGCAAGTGGTGGGGGTATACCAATTCCCCTCAAGGCGTCTAAGAGATACCTGCACGTGACCAATAGCCATAAGTATGCAAAATGTTTTAGAGCCTAAGGAATAGCATAGTTTTTAGCCTATAAATATTCATAAAGTATTTATACGCATCATCCCTGTAAAAGCATGAATATATCCTGAGGATGTCCTGAGGATATCCTTAGGATGTTCTAAGGATATCCTTAGGATGTCCTAGGGATATCTTTAGGATATCCTCAGGACATCCTAGGGATATCCTAGGGACGTTTTCAGGCTATTTTAACATTATTTCAGGATGTCCTGAGGATATCCTGAAGGATATCCGTAGAATATCCTTTGGTTTTGAGGAAGGCCACTAAACTTTACGGAAGAGTAACAAAGATTCATTGCCTTTTGAATAGCAAGTGCTAAGTAGCCGAGAGGTTTAAGGCTACGCGTAAGCTTGGCATCCATCATAGTTAAGTAGGTTCGATCCCCGTATCCCATAAGATTTTTCCGATGCGTTTAACCATTAAATTATTATATATAAGGAAGGACATAAAAAATTATAAATAAGTAAATTAATATCTACTTTATTATAATTTTTTTTTCAAAAATATCCTTGGGATATCCTGAGGACATCCTTGGGATATCCTAAGGATATCCTGAGAATATCCTTATTGCGGCGGCTTGGATATCCGCAGGATATCCTTTTGATATCCTGAGGATATCCTGGGGACATTTTCAGGATATCCTGACATTATTTCCGATATCCTGAGGATATCCTAGGGATATCCTTTTGTTGTGAGGGTATCATTTTGACAGCTGTAAATATTATCCGGGTTCTGCAGAGATGGGTAAATGTAGAAAACTCGAGGTTTTCTACGTATAGTACATGGTTTTCTACATTATGTAAAAGACGTATTATTCTGACTTACGACTTTTGTCCAATATATGCTACCCGACATGAAGACCACATGTTGCGCGGCCTGCGGCCGCGCAAGGACCAAAGTACCGGGGGGTTGGGGTGCCACTGTTAGTGGCACCCCAACCTCCCGGTATTTTGGTCTTCATGTCGTGTAATATATAATGGACCAAAGTCGTAAGTCAGAATTACAATAAGATAACTAACATACACATAAACGCAAAATGAGAATTTTGCTAGTGCATTTTGGAACTATCCATCTCTGCTTTCGATTAAACGCTTTCGTTTCACATGGGACTGCAGCCTAAGGCCTGCATCCCATGACTCCTTTTTGCATTGCATTGTAACAAGAGAAAAAAAGACCAAGTATCTCTGCACAACCCGGATAATATTTACAGCTGTCAAAATGATAGTTATTTTTTCGATTTTTATTATAATTGTGTGTTTACAATCAGTAATTAACATTTTAAAGTGGTTTTCACAGAAAAAAGTGATGAAATATGCTTTATTCATAATGGTAAAAAAATTGAAGTTTTTTACAAAAATATAAAAAACCGGTAAACTTTTTCAACCTCCCCCACCTGATTATTTGTTTTGGTGCTAAAATACACCACTTAGGCTTGGTCCCGATTAAAAAACTTCAAAATTCGGAAAAGTGAGAATTGTATAGAATTACCTTAAAAATAAATAAAGATCATATAAATAATTCCTAGATAAATAAATTATTACAACACTGAGAGAAATAGATGCTACGGGGTATCATCTAGATGGTACCAGATACCATATCTGATCTTAAATATACGGACAAGAATCTAGATGGTACGGGATAGAATCAGGATGGTACGGATTAGCATCTGATAGCATCTGGATGGTACGATGTAACATCTAGATGATACGGTGTAGCATCTCTGATGGTAGAGTGTAACATAACCTCTCTAACATCAAAGATAGTAAAGTTCTTACCATCTATTTCTCTCAGTGAAATAAAATACTTAATAAATATCGTTTTTAAATAAGGGGTACACATGGTTGGGCATTGACTCACCTGACAACACGTGACGTAAGGGCAAGTTCACAGATGAGTAGCTTGACACGATAGTTACTACGTATTTCTATATACATATGAACAAATCTTTATTAAATGAATAAAAATAAACTTTATAATTGATATAATTAGTTAATTCTTTAATAACAAATAATCAATTTAAATATTAAAATCATATATTCAATATATAAAGAGTCAATAGTTCATAGTGATTTTGTTTATTACTACAAAAATATTCAAATTATCATAGATCGGCATAAAAATACGTAAGAAACGTATCATTGCGTATAAGAAAATGTCAACTACCTTAAAACCTTATTGTCTTTAAGGACAAGTCGATGTATCGATTTCCTAAGAATCGATATTCGAGGTAAACAATCGAAAATCAATACGTAAAATACCAATCTTACGTAAGTAACGCATGTATGATTCTCAAATTATAGTCAATTTGGAATTTTAAAACTTTATATTGACCTTGAATAGAAATTGCTGGATTCAAACCAAGATAATTGAAGAGAATTTAAGCCTTTATTAATATAAATAATTTTTTATTAAAAGAATAAATATATATATATTTATAAATTAAAAATTAATTCAGATTACTTTTTTTCTTCTCTTTTCTTCACATTGATAATTACGTTTATTCCATCTTTTTATTTGTTGCATGAATTAAGGATGTGAAACAATTTCACATTCGCATAATAACATTTTAATTATTTGTTTATTTGATCTGGTATGAAATAGAAATTATTTCCCTTGTGTTTCCTTTACTCCTTTCCTTCCTTTTATTTTGGTGCTGGATTTGGGAAACGGTAGATAGATAGAAGGGTAAATTTCATAAATTTTTTTTTGTTTCTTTAGTGGAGAACCCAGGGTATTTTACTTATAGGCGGAATAAGCCTAACAAAAAACAGAGGCGTGCCTGGTACCGGAAGAAAGACGCACTAAAGAAGTTCTTCTTTTTCTTTCTTTAGTGGCCTTTTGCAGAGCAGACAGCCATAACTAATTGTGAACTCTCATAAAGTCTGTAAATATTAACATGGGTTATTAACGTAGTGATGTTTGACAGAGTATATCAATTACAACGATAGGTAGGTTATGACCAGGGTAGCCAACCCTGAAAGCATATCAGGGAACAACCAGTGCCAATCAGTAACATACACACCAGATTAACTGCAATAAAAATTAAGTAAAAAACAAGCTCAAAGCAGCAAAAATAATTACGAGCAAAATAAAGAAAAATAAAAATATCTGACTTCTCATCAGGTCTTATTCCTAACTTACCAACCTATTCGATAACAAACAGTTACCACTCCATGCCCCGCCTACAGACGCACCCCTTGAACGCCGCGAGCCCAGGCTACTCAGTTCACCCGGGGGGAAGGCGGTCAGATGCGCCTGCGCGCAGCGCTGGGTGATTCAAAACTAAGCGATCAAAGTATACCCACCACCAAAATAAACTACCCTAAAAGAAACTAAGAACAAACTACCCACTTCTCCTAAACGCTTCACAATATAAATTTGAACTGAGCTTTCGAGAAGAACGTCGCCAACTCCCTGACATATTCCACTTCAGGATCAAATACCAAGTCGCTCGGTTCCAACTCCTCAGGTGTATCCATACCCGCCCTTTGATTCAAAAACCCCAAAAACTCAGGCCGGCCGGGGGATTACAGCGGGCACTCAACTATCAAATGCCTCCAAGTTCTCTCCTCTCGCCCACACGGGCATGACAACTCGGTGGCCCAATGTAGACGTTCAAAGTGGTCTTTGGTCACAATGTGTCCCGTTCTAAACCTCGTCACCCGCACCACCGAACTTCTCGACAGGTTGCATACCTGGAACCAAGGTCTCACATTATTTGGAGGAAGACGCCCGAAATACGCCCCTCCCTTAGGAGGGCTCCCCAAGTATGGCCAATCAGATCTTACTTTTTCACTAAACCTCCTCTCAACTTCTCTTCCAACATCCCGACCAGGAATACCAAATCTAGTAAAAAAAGGAGTACGAGCAGCAAATTTGGCTAAGGTGTCAGCCACAGTGTTTCCCCGTATACCCCTGTGTCCATAGCAACTTGACTGAGATACCTTCCGATTCAGCTCTAAATATTAAGCTTTTAATCCCATAAATAAGATGTGACTCTGGAGGGTCAGCAAAACTTCGATCCAGATCCTCAAGTACTCGTTTGGCATCAGCAATGACCACAGCAAGTCCGATCTTTTGCGTAATGATGTGTTTGATCGCAGAGATAATCCCAAAGGCCTCCGCCGAATACGCTGAGGTGCCCACCTGCAAGCCTAACCCAAACCTGAGTCTCTCAGTCGGAGAAAAGAAGGAGCAGCCACTGCGGTCGGCTCTTCTGGGATCAGCCGATCCATCTGTATAGATCACTAAATTATCTGAGAATCTATCAGACAATATTCCATCGAGCACAGTCTGCGCATCATCCATCGGGGCCGCTACTTCTGAAGTTCTACTGAATACTGGAACACTTCGCACAATAAATTCCCACGGGTTATCGAAATCCAAGGGCCTGCTTCTTCTGTATGATCCCCTCAAATCGGCCTTCAATTCCGAATATGACTTCAACATTGGAGTTCTGGAGATGGAAACCTTCCTGCAACCAACAGGAGCACGCTCCGCCAAGAAGGTCAGTTTTGGAACCAACGGGTTAGTAACAAAGCCATAATTCCTAACCAGGAATCTATCCGTAAGTAACCCTCTCCTGTAGGAGAGAGGAGGCTCATTTGCCTCTGACAGAATAACCGCGATCGGAGTAGTCCTCATGACTCCCAACGCCACCCTAAGGGCTGCATACTGTTCTCTGTCCAGTATACCGAGTACTCCCTCTGAAGCCGAACCAAACAATTGACAGCCCCATTCCAAATGGGCCCTTATTAGTCCTCGATACACTATCAATGCAAGCCCCGGACTGGAGCCCCAACTAACCTTAGCAATCATTTTAAGCACATTTATAGCCTTAGAAGCTCTCGATGCTATCATCTTAATGTGCGGGATCCATGACAGCCTGCTGTCCAGAATAATCCCTAAATATTTGACTTCCGAAGTACATGCTACCAGATAATTGTCCACCCTGACTTGGATGTTGCTGATGTCGATGGTCTTAGGGGAGAAATAAGTCAACACACACTTAGACGGTTCAATGCAGAGTCCCCTCTCTCTAAGCCACCCAGAGAGCGGCACTATCGTAGCCTGAATCCCAGCCTTAGCCTCCTCCAAATTTAGACCTCTAGAGTAAATGAAGATGTCATCTGCAAATTGGGTAATGCGTACATCAGGTGCAATAAGATTGTTAATTCCAGCCAAGTAGATACTGAACAAGAGAGGAGAGAGCACTCCTCCTTGTGGGACACCAACACAACACATCTGACCATTCTCCGAATCTGAAAAATGGAGCATACGATGTTCCGTCAAAAAGGACACAAAGTTAATTATCCTGCTAGGTACGCCCATCCTAATTAACGTCTGATGCAAAATCGCCGGGCGAACATTGTTAAATGCTCCCTTGATATCCAAAGCCAGGGAAAGTGTGACCTTACCCTGGCTAAAGCCATGAAGAATATCAACGTTGACCGCAGCGACACAGTCCGTAGATGATCTGTTCTTCCTGAAACCATATTGAAAAGGTGGAATTAGGTTATTGGATTCAACGTAATGCTCCAAACGACGGTGAACGAGACGCTCCATTAACTTGGCCACGCAGGAAGTAAGGGAAATCGGTCTAAAGCCCTTTCCATTCGGCTTAGGTATAAAGATAACTCTGGTTGCACTCCACGACTGAGGATAGACCGACTGCAGATAAAAAAGATTAAAAAATCTCAGCAACAAAACTAATGCAGCCTCCGGAAGCGCCCTGATCCACTCCAGGTTGATGAAGTCCAAGCCAGGTGCTGACTTGGGCTTTCCCTTCGTCAAGGCTGACCTCATTTCCATCATGGTAAATTGATCATTCAGCAACAACCGCCCCGCGTCTAAAGGGACCACTGGGATAATTGATCGGGGGATCTCTTCCCGGACCAGCTCTCTCTGCAATTGAGAACGAATTTCCTGTGGGATGGATACCATGTTGGTCTGAAGATCCTGAGCAGTGTTCGCCATGGATTTAATGATAGACCCAGCCCTTGCCAAACCCGTCGACGGACTCAACTGTTCGCACATCTGTCGAAAAGAATCACGTTTCTTATTTCTTAGGACCCATTTGACCTCCTGGTCAACCTGCCTGGCGATCAACTCTTTGGCCTCCGTTAGGTCGTTCCAAAAATCTCTTATAGCTTCCCTTCTTCTTGAAACCGCCTCCTCACACTCCACTGACCACCATAGAGGTTTAACTTTGCTACGCGTGGATTTATGTGAAGGCAAGAATGCCCCACATTTTTGAATTGAAGCCAAAACCAATTCAACAAACGCGTCATATATCTCCGTGACCGAAGATCCCTCATTCAAAGCCAACTCAAGCCCACCAACACCTTCCTCAACCATCTTCCTAAATAACATCCAATCCACCTTCTCCGTGTTATATCTGATCGTTGACGGCGAACAGTATTTAACCACTCGATTCAATTCTACTCCAATCAATATATGATCCGATCTAAAATTAAAATCGGTAACTTCAACATCAAACAAGTACGACAATTCAGCCGGAACAAAGATGAGGTCCAAATTAGATTGAGCCCTATTATCCAAAGGGCGAAAAGTCGAGATACTATCATTCAAGATCACTCTACTCAGCTCACCTGCCACTGCAGCGAGCCCCCTACCTCTAGCATTCGCTTGAGAGGCGCCCCAGCTCTCATGGTGCGCATTAAAATCTCCCATGACTATCACCATCTCCCCCGATTGGTCAAGGTCAAAAAGCTTCTGCCAATCATCAAGGTCGATCTCAAGATTGGGCTGACAATAAAGACCAACAAAGGATAACCAACCCTCAGTTGTCTCAACAGCAATAGCCACCGCATCTAATTCATAAGGCAGATGGCGAGGCAGTATTTTTTCCTCGACAACAAGATTGTTCCTAACCAAAAACAACACACCTCCCCCTCTATCACCGCCTCGATCATCTCTAAATATCGAATATCCCCAAATTCTGAATTGTCGACCTCTGGTGAGCCAAGTTTCCGTGATACAAAAAATATCCAACTCGTATAAATAAAGTAAGGCTTCTATTTCTTCCTTCTTGTTGAGAACACTGTGAGCATTCCAAAGCCCAAATTTCAGCCTACGAGAAGACATAAGTAAACAAACACCAATATAAAATTGAACAAACACAGGGGACTGGTGTACATCACCAACAATAACAAACTTCCAACCATCAAATCACTGGTCCATATCCCCTCGCGGCCTCCTCTGGTAGTTCGTGGAAGCGCCCGAAAACAAACTAGCAAGAAACTTCGGATCGAATCGACCAACAGAAGCAGAAGCCGATGTGCCCGGTCTGTTAGCCTCCGCCGACGAAGAGGGTGATCCAGGAGCCAAAGATTCCCCCTCCGCCTCGCCCGAAGGCCCTCGGGCACCCCTGATGCTAGATGCCGGAAAATATGGCTTGAAACTGCCACCTGCTTTTAAAAACACCTCAGCCTCGTCGTATCCACAGAAATTGTCAGATCTGACCCTCATAACATCCAGTTCGTAGATATATGTAGGACACTCTCTAGAGGAGGTGCTGTGTGAGCCGTTGCAATTAGAACACAGAGCCCTTCTGATAAGGTTGGTACACTCTTTAGCGTCGTGAAACTCCGCACAATGCTTACAAACCGATTTAGAGCTTCTACATTGTTTGCCCATATGTCTAAACCTTTGACATTTAAAACAACGAATGGGCAAAGACAAAATTGGAGTAGCAGCGAAAGTGACATCTGCGATAAATACAGAGCTAGGAACTTCCCTAGAGGCCAGCGTTATTTCCACATTTTCGGAAGGGACCAAAGCTTTTGCCTCCGACCCAGGAATAGTAGTTTCTGTAGTGCGTCTTCTTATCTCCAAAACCTTCCCTCTGAAATCCAAATCAAGTAACTCGAATATCTCAGAAGCTTTGAGACTAGTATCAACTTCCCTAACCAAGATCTTCCTTTTGAATAACGAAGCCGGAACGAATACCCTGTATCCTTTTTCAGTAAGAATCCCAGACGTTATAAGCAAATTTGCATCCCTCCAGTCCTCGCAAAAGATCTTAAGCTGATTGACTCCATTGGGAATGACTCTCCGCTTTCCCGAAATAATTTTACCCAGAAGAATGCCTATTGCCAATTTGTTCAATTTTCCCACGTTACGATCCCCAGATGACTCGAGCAACACAATGTAAGGGGGGGGGGGGGAGAGCATTCTTCGAATAGCCCTGCTTCCTCGGGATTCCTCCTTGACCAGATGAAATCTAAAGGGGAGGGGGGTACCAACCCTGAAGATTCACTGGAGATAGGAGTCGACACGGAACCCGACATGTTGTCCGATACTTGGTTAATAATTCCAGGTTCGATACCAACACTAGCAAAACCCGACCCAGTACTCATTGAACTTTCCGCTGGGGTCTCCAACAGATTGGCCATTTGAACAGTATTGATGGAAAAAGCACCCTTATCATCAGGAATAAGATCTTTCGTTTTTTTAACATTAAAACGACTCAAAGAATCAAAACCCAAGGGCCCAAACGATCTTTGTCTGTTCTTAATATAATTGTGTTTTATCAGAATATCAGAGGGAGATGTAAGTACGGACGACGTCGAAGGTTTAGGAACCCCTGGCCCAGGTCTCGACCTGCTCTTAGGAATCCAATTTCTATCACTGGCAGAACCTCTGCCTCTATCACCCATTAAGGGAAATTACAAAATTGAATTCTATTAAAATCCCCTTAAGTTCTATTAACAGAACTAAGCAAGACAAAAAGCCAAGAGAAACTCCAAAATTCCCTATATTAAAATTTGGAAACAATAATGACAACAACAGCTCAAAAATTAAAAAAAATCAGAAGGTGGAAAAGGACTCAAAATGTTATTAACTATCCACTCCGATAGCTTGTTGCTAAAATCATTTATTCCCTTGTGCTAAGGTGATTCCGACACTGAATAACAATCATCATCGCATGATAACTGATGTTGTGCAACGTGACACCAATCCCCACATTTGATGATTTAATCCATCACATCTATTATTACATAGACGGCTGAAAGAATTATAATACGTGGATTAAACAAGATCATGATTAAACATTCAGCCAGTTAAAATCACAAACTCCAAACTGACACTCTCACTCCAATATAAATTAAATATAAAGAAACAAAAGCAAAAAAAAACACTTGAAAACATCTACAGCATCCAAGGAAATTGCCAAGTTCAAGCCAACATTCACCGACTACTCAAAATAAACAGTAAAACCAGTCGGCATTACTCAAAATAAATTAAATTCAATTCTAAACCAAATTTGTAAATAAATATATAAAATTAACGTAGAAGCGCAAATGCTACTTATAAAATAAAAGAAAGACGTCTAGAAGTATACTCAATTGAACAAAAACCCACAATCAAATGCATATATCAAATTACTCTGGTAAAAATCGCATCCAAATAGCAAAAAAATTACATGAGATTTGCTCGCCATGGAGTAAAAATACAAAGACTCACCGAAACAACCTGGCACTGGACATAGGACACTTGAAATATCGATAAACTCGGTTAAACCAACACACTTGCACTTTAATGGTTATGCAAAGCAGCAAAATCGAACACTGTTATTCATTAATTGTGTCAATCCTGGAGGCATCACAGGGCCCTGATCTTATTTGCTTATTTAAACACCTCCTTCAGGAATTGAAGTTGATATACATCCAAAAATTGTCAACTCGAGTAATAAGTTCCCAGTATTGAGGTTAGAATAACCACGCCTTCGACCATCCGTGCCGTAGAGAAACAACTGTCAACAATTAAATAAATTTAATCAACTAAGCCTTTAAAGAAAATATTGAAGACCAGCTACAAGTAACTGGGCTCCACGATGGGGACGGATGCGAAACTATTAAAATGGACATTGTTAATGTTCATACAATCAATTGGAACTTTAGACTATTGAGGTTATGCTACCAAAAATAAAAAGTTTAGAACAGAGGCAATTTACGACGTTTAGGAAACAACACAACTAAAACCATGTTACATTGCTATTACAGACTTATTAATTATTCTTAGAGAGCACAAATTAAAAATCGTGAAACTTCACGATTACCACGTTTAACACTCCGAACTCTAGCAAATCCAAACATGGAATCACTAAAGAAGTTAGAAATAAAGAAGTGGGCAGCAGAGGGAATAGAACACCTACCACCTCCACTACCTTTAGAGGATCCGCCGTTACCACCACCTATTCCTCCTCCAACCTTAGAGGAGAAATTAAAAGCTTTCTGGGGGGCTCTATGTAATGAGTGTTTGAGCAAGGGGCGTTTTAATGCGGAATGCTACGCATGTTTTTAAAAAAACAACCCTGGCTTCCGAATCCCCAAAAAGAAACAGTAGTAAGGATTTTTACAATTCTGTCGTTCTATTTTACCTCGGGTTCCCTTATACATATTAGTGGTGGAAGTCATAGCTTCAAATTCGTGGTGAAGGGTTAGAATATTTTTATCGAAAATCAAACCCTATTGGCAAGACTTTGTCGAAAATCGTATCCCCCCCCCTAGCCACCAAACTATTTGACTTAGAAAGTTCAAATTTGGCCCACATATGTATTTTCACGTGTAGATGAAAGGAAAATTATAGAGAACGTGATTCTAGGGGTTGATCATAGCGTTGTCAAGAAAATAATAAGATTTTTGAGAAATTTTAATATTTTTTGGCTGATAACTTTTGCCATTTCTTTGACAGTGCTATCACCACAACAATCTCTATAATTTTTCTGTAATCTACATATGATACTACATTTTTGTACCAAATTTAAACTCTCTAAGTCAAATATTTTGGCAGATAAGAGGGGAATACGTTCATTTTTTCGAAAAAATGCGTTTAATTTGTACCATTCCTGCCCTTTATCTGCCAAACTATTGTACTTAGAGAGTTCAAATTTGGTACACAAGTGTATTTTCACGTATAGATTACAGGAAAATTATAGAGATCATTATTGTATGTGTTGAACATAGCGTTGTCAAGGAAATAACAATATTTTTGAGCATTTTTTTTACATATGGGCCATAGTTTAGTGTTATATTTTTTTTTTAGCAAAAAAGCACTAAAACTGTACAATGCCACCTCCATATCTGCCAAACTATTGTACTTAGAGTGATGAAATTTGGTATACATATGTAGTTTGCCATATAGATTACAGAAAAACTGTAGAGAACTTTGTTTCAGATTGTTATCATAGTGTTTTTAAGCAAAAACCAACGATTTAAAAAAAATGCTAAAAAATGACCGTATCCCCCCTCCCATAACTTCTAAACAATTTGACTTAGAGAGTTCAAATTTGGTATACAAATGTATTTTCACGTGTAGATTACAGAAAAATGGTAGAGAACATGATTGTAGAAGTTGATCATAGCGTTGTTGAGGAAATAAAATGATTTTTGAGTATTTTTTATGGATATTTGCTAAAATCTCTGGATTTTTCGTTGACAGCGCAATCACCATCACGTACTCTATAATTTTTATGTAATTTACACCTAAAAATACATTCCTGTACAAAATTTGAACTCTCTAAGTAAAATATTTTGGAAGATAGGGGGGGGATGGTCCATTTTGTACAAAAAATTCATTATATATTAGGGGAGACCGGGGCTACTTGGCGCACTTTTCACTTTTTGTTGATTGGTTCTGCCAATTTTGTATACATGAAAACTATATTGTAGGGGAGAGTGGGGCAAACGTGCTACCTATATATATTTTGCTTCATAAAAATGTAACTAACCATGATACTTAAATAAACTTTTATTATTATAAAACTCTAATTATCACTCAACATTTCTCCACAATCATTAAATATTTTAGTAAAGTCTTGATTGAATAAAAATATGATTTGTAAAAAAGTACAAATTATCACCATTACCCCAGGTACCGGGGTAATGGTAATAAGGCTTTTTTTCTGAAAGTGCAAATATTTCGGAGAATATTTTTTTATATTACAATTCCTTGTTATCTAAAGTAGTGAAAAAATATCTTCAGAACATATTTTGTGGTGTATTTACGGTAATCTTTATAAAAAATAGTGATATGTGTGATTTAACCTTGTATTTGTAAAAAACAGCTGAAAACAGTTGAAAACTGCATGGCGTTTGAATATTTTCATTACGTTATTATCTTTACCCCAAACGTTAAGTCTTTTTATTATTTTAAATTTAATAGATTTCAACATTGAATCTAAGCTCAAATCTATGAATATATGATAGGTGGATGTTTAATTTAATGAAACATCAAACTTTTATGACGTAAACATTTTTAAATTTCTTTTAAACTTAATATAATGAAGATTTAATTTACCATTTTTTTTACTAAAACAGTTTTTTACTCAAATTTTTTAATTTACATTGAAAATAAACATTTTTTCTTCATAATATCGTCTCGTCAATGAAATTAAAGATTCGTATATAGAAGAAAGTTTTAATAATTCACAGAGGCGGCGGAACAGGTCGGAGTCGTGTGTGGAGTTTAAGTTATGTTTAAAGGGGGGAGGGGGGAGGTCTGAAATATAATAATTAAAATTTTTATATATGTGAAACGCAAATTTTAAACTTAAGACATTTTAAATAATTTAAAAAATCGCAGTTTTATTGGAATTATACATAGGGGAGTGGGCCCCAAGATGGACAGGGCCCCAAGATGGACATTTCGTATAAAATTTTTGTTTAAGGTGACAGCGCCTTATGCTTTCTGTCATTTTTGTTGTTTGTATAGACGAACATTTTGATGCACATTTGAAGAAAAAAACCAGTTGGTTTTTCTTCTACACATACCACGTAATTTTGTGTCTAAAAAAGTTTTGTAACAGTTTTTTCTCAAGTTGGTAAAGTTATTTAAATTTATGATTTATAATGAGTACTGAACGTTATAATATTCTTTATTTATCGTATAATAATATTCTAAAATGATTTTACTAATTTAGTATTCATATCTATATTTTTACTGGGGATCAAAAAATGGTGTCATGTACCCTAAGATGGACAGGCCTAAAATCTCAATGTATTTTTTTGCATATTTTCGATTTGACCCTTTTTTAATAATTTTTTGAGCCAATTAATTAAAATTTTTTATTTTCCACCATAAAATTTCATTTTATCGTTAGAGAATTTATTATATTGATATTTTTCGAGATTTTATTACTTTTTACTGTTAAGCTATTAAATTGAAGTTTTTAGAAATTTTATTTCTTGATAAATTCCGTAAAATGATTGAAACTTAGTTCAAGAATTGTTACACGATGTTCATTTTTTATTTACTACCATTTTCAGAGACTTTTAAGAAGGTGTCCATCTTGGGGCCACTTTTTTTTAGACCGAAAATTTTAGCAATTAGAAAAAATGCTTTAAAAAATGTTTATGTTCAAAATAAAATTTTATCTCTGTGGCCATAAGTTACCTTATAAATTGTACTTTCATCTGGTATAAAACATTTTAATAGATTTTATTCGGTTTGGATTCTACAGCAATAAATCGATAGGGTGGCCAACTTGGGGCCCTCTCCCCTACTAAAAATTGTACCGTTGAAGATAGAATTATTTAAAATAATTGAAAAATTTTGGTGTGTGGAAATCCACACACGAAAAAATTTGGTGTGTGGACTACTTCCACACAGTCCACACAACTGGCGCCGCCCCTGAATAATTCATAAATAATGAAGACATTGTGATTATTATCTTTGCCCCGGTTAGCACCTTTGCCCCAGTCTCCCCTACAGAAACTTTGCTTAACATCTCAGCTTTGATTTCAAAAAATAAAAGTTCCAAAAAAAGTTGTACTTTTTTTTTTAGAACAGACTTTCTGGAGAAAACCAACGTGCGCCAAACAGCCCCGGCCCGGGGCTGCCTGGCGCACTACCCGGGGTTACTTGGCGCATGAATTAAAATGTGTGATTAATAATCAAGCAATATGTTTCATTGTTAAAATAAGTCTTCTAAGGAAATATTATCTTGAAAAAATGTAAATTAGTTCAAAATGGAAGGTTCATCTTGTTCAAAAAATGAAGTTCACGAACCTAAAAACTACAAATATCTGGAAACGTAAAATTATGAGATTATAATAATAATGATAATATATATTAAACACTTTTTTATCTTAAAGGGTTATTCTTGGTACTGATAATAAAATAAAAGTGTTACCACATTGAATTTAATAAATTTTTATTAGTCACTAGATGTAGCTTATAAACTTCTAGCGTTCCGAGCGCGCCAACCAGCCCTGACCCTACTGCGCCAAGTAGCCCCGGAGGGACTATTTATACATTTTCTTCGTTTTTATGAAAACTGTAAATATAAATCAAAAATTTTTAATTGTTTCTTAAAAGCAACTGTTCAGAACACAAAACCTTAATTTTGATTTTTTTCTGATTGCATTTTGTAAAAAGATATAACAAAAAAATGAAGGCGTGAAAATTTACTTTTGAGTTTCAAAATTGGTTTTTTGAATTTATAGTCCAGAATAATTAATCAATAATAATGAAATTATGTGTGAAGTTACTGTTTATCAAGTACATTAAGTTGACCGAAGAGAAAAATTAATTCGACTTTTCACTTTTGAATAAAGTCAAGTTCTTCAACCAGCGCCTGCGCCAAACAGCCCCGGTCTCCCCTATATTATATATAATATGTATAATATATTTATATATTTAATAGTATCCAATATATTAAAAATTATTTTGTTTTGTGTACGGAACCCTCAATTTTAGTGCGAGTGTAACTCAAACTTGCCCGATTTTTTGTCTTATGTAGATGTGCGACACTTCATCAGTAGGAAGTTCATTCGAGTTTGATTTGGACAAGTACACCAGGCAGGCCCAATTCCGTCAAGGGACGGAAGAGGCTATTGCTTCAACCAATAGGAATTTAAGAGGAGTTTACCGGAAGTTGGAAGCAACTTCTCAAAATATTAAATCAATCACCTCGATAACGGTTGAGCAAAACAAAAAGTTACTGGAAGAAAAGAAGAGAACTTCAAATCTAGAAACCAGAATAAAAAATTTAGAAATACCGCGTAGAATATCTAAATTAAAGGAATATTTCAGGAAAGATAAATTAGACCAAATAGTTAGTTTAGAGGAAGAAAGAAAAGCCTCAAAAGAAAGAGAACAGGCTTTAGAGCGTAGGATAAGCGAGTTAGAGGCTAGGTTACAAAAAGTAGGATTATAATTGTAAAATAATAGAATTAGAATTTATGAATAAAAATACTATAATTATTTAAAATACAATTTTATATTCTTTTCCCAACTCCTACTAATCATAATTATTAATTTTTCTTTAATGATACCAACTTTGAACACACAGTTGGAAGTGGATTTTTCATCTCAGATAAGTAGGCTAGATCAGGCTTTTCAGAAAATCTCCGACTTAAAAAGACAGGTTAGAGCCCTAAATAAATAGGTATTTTTTAAAACAAGCGTAGAAAATAAAAAATTAGTTTTAAAGGAAGTAGTCCTCTTTCATAATGATTTAAATAGGCTAGAGGAAGGACTTTTAAACAGTTTTTGCGACTTCAAGGACGAAATTAACGAATTCAGAAAGAAAATAGAAAGCGAAGTTACCTCGCAGTCCAATAAACCTTTAAACTTTACATATTTTGAAATTTTAAATGATAATAATAAATCCATTGAAAATAATCTTAAATTAATAAACCTAGAAAATTCTAAATTAAAATACCGTCTTAACTTAATGATTTTAGTAATTTGTTTTCTTTTCTTGCGGTTTTTGATTCATTGGTAATATTTACTAACTTTTAAAATAATAAACCAATACAAAAGATTTCCTTCTATATCCTTGGCATATAAATTTGCTCCATGTGTAGCATTAAACCTCTAAAGTTAAATTAGAAATAATTGTAAAAGATAAATCCAGATTAGAATTTCTATCGGATTTGTAATTTAAATTGTATTGTTGATGGATCCTATTTTTTTTTTGTTCCTAAGAAAAGTTAGTTCTTTCCTCACCTTTAGATTGGTTTTATCTTGTATTGCACTGTTAAATGAAAATGTTTTCATTTGCAGATGCAATATAACAACGGCAAGTTCAACGCATACGAGACCTGCGACGCTATCCGTATGAATGTTACGAACATCAAAGTAGAACTCGATAATTTGAAAGAGGACATACAGGACCGATTTTTAGAAGTCCATTTGAACAGGGTCCTCGATAAGGACGAAAGGGAAGCTGAACGTGAAGGATTAAACAATTTGATTAATAGAGTAGAGAACATTCAGAAATCCTTAGTATCCTTAGGCGTAACCACACGTTACGAGTTGGACTCAGTCAGGAATAGATTGGACAAAATAGGAAATGTACAAGATACATTCTCCAGGTGGCACCGAAATCAAATGTGCCGAATGCTCTTATTGAAAAATACTCTCGAAGAGAATAGACGTTCTCAGTTAAAATTT